>CM067087.1:22050109-22425754 GCA_034008185.1 Gorsachius magnificus | reverse complement strand
GGGGACAGGAGAGGAGTTTCCGGCCAGGGTAAGGTAGCTGGCTGGTGGCCCAGAGAGCTGGGCCTCGGGCTGGTGGCCAAATGATGTGTGGCTACTTAGTCCAAGCTGAGCTGGTCCTGGGGTGGGCAGCTCTGTGCAGGAAGACAGATCTGTGTGTGGGAACTGCGGGAGCCTGGTGCGCAGGGTGGAACTGCCCCCTTCCCAACCACCTCAGAGAAGTGTCCAGGACCCCCTGCCAGCAGCGAGGGGTCCCACGCGGGGAACGTCTGTGCCCCAAGGTTGGGTTTCTGGTCCAGAGAAATAATTCACTGCTCCCTCTTCACTTCCAGCACGGAGAACACCCCAATGATCGCCGGCCTCGGCCAGGTGAGTCAGTGATGGTCATGGGTGAGCAGTTCCTTGAGGATGCTGCCTGGCAGAGCCAGCATGGAGACAGCCACCCGTGTTCCTTGGTCATTACAAGTGACAAACTCGGGGTGCAGGAGGGCGAGCGAACTACCAGTAAAGGAGACAGGGCCAGTCAAAGGAGGTGCTTTGGAGCACTTTGCTGCAGGCTTTGCAGCCCTGGCAGCAGGCAGTCACGCAGCTCACATGGTGCAAGGCTGTTGGGGCACACAGGGGACCTGGCAATTGCAGAGGCTGTTCCCAGGCTGGACTCATGTACCAGGGAGCCGTGCACAGAGGGAGGTGTCGGGGGGTTGCTGACGGAGCCTGTCTGGGATTTCTCTCCTCAGGCTGCAGAGTTAGTGAGCAAGAACTGGGAGGCCTACGAGGCTCATATGCGGGATGTTCGGGATTACCTGGAGGCCAGGCTGGAGGTGAGCAGACCTGGTTCCTTTTTCCCCACCGGGGTCTCGCCTGCAGAATACGGGGCCTGGAGCCAGAGTGGATACCCCCCTGGCCCCCCTTTAACAGCCCCAACCTTTAGGCCGCCCCCTTCTCCATCCTGGGCCCAGGCCTTCAAGGTAGCTCTCGCCTCACTGCTGCCCTGTGATGGTGCCCACGGAGCCAAGCACCTGCCCCACACAGCACCCTGCGGCTAGAGACATGCAGCAGCCCTCGGAGAGAGCCTGGGCACTGGCAGACTTGTGTTTATGTGTGCTGCAGGGCGAAGGGTGCTGTCTTGCTGCAAGATGCTTCTTGCCAGTGTTGGGGCTGCCTGCCACTCTGAGAAAGGGGATCGGTAAGCAGCCGGCTTTGCCAGGCCCAGGGCATCTTCCCAAAGGCAAGCAGGTGGGAGGGAAATAGGACAGGGAAAGGGACTGTGCGTGGCTGTGGGTAGCATCACCTGGAGCAAAGGGGGTGCAGAGCTTTCCAGAGGGGCTGAAGGGCTGTGAAAGAGGTTATTGAGGGACGCACAGCTGGAACGCTTGACTGCTGCTTGCAAGGAACTTTGTCCCTCCTGGCTTTGGTGACCCAGCTGAGCTATGCTTCAATGCCTGGCACTGCCAGAAGAGAGTCTGCCTTATGTCTGTGTGTGCCTGGCTCACCCGCTCAAGTCCAGCTTGGGTCTCGAGCGGGCTCCCTTGGAGGTGCGTGGGAGAACAGCAGGTGCTTTTGGCCTGGTCTAGAGCAACACCCTGTAGACATGGCAGAGCTGCCAACCCATGGGGACATGGGAGAGGTTTTTCCTTGGAGGGGAAGACCCGGATCCATGATAGGGCAACAAGCCTAGTGGGAGCAGGTGCCTTTGGAAAGCGAGCAGGTGCTGTGCAGGAGCTGGGTTTGCCTGGAGTGTGTCTGCAGATGTGCTCCTTCTTATGGCTTGTTGAAGCTTTCTGGTGCTGCATGTGCTTCCTCAGCCTTTGAGTTAAACCTGCTAACTCCTGGTGTCTGTGCTTCAGGCCCTCCTCAATTCTGCTCAGCTGCGGGATCCCCTATGACGTGGCACAGAACGCCTTGCGGCTGAGTGTGGGGCGAGACACCACCCATGCAGACGTGGACCTGGTTGTGCAGGACCTTGTGCAGGCTGTGGCGCAGCTGGACCAGGACCAAGCCCCACAGACCCCGTGAATCACTCCCCAGCCATTATCCAGGTTCTCAGGATGGGATCATGCCCTGCTTGGTCTCTGGGTGCTGGTTGCCTGTGTCAGTTTGGGCCTGGGTTTTGGCAGGATTAGTTTTGTACCTGATCCCTAAGTCAAACTGACCCAGCCTGCAGTTTGTGATCATGGATCAGACATTGGGGAAATCGCAGCTGGAGGTGGCAGGAGGAGGAAGTGGGAATCACCTGTTTCAGCAGCAACAGGCTCTTAGGCCTGCTTAGCTGTGTATCAGCTTGCGCTCACAGGGATCACAGCGGGGCTGCCACGGCTCTGCAGTACATGCGGCTGGAGCAGAGAAGCTAGCGCAGGCACTGGAGGCAGCAGGGAGCTGTGCTGAGGAGGGGGCTTTGCTGCTTTGGGGCTGGGGCAGCTCATCAACAGCTTGCTCAGGACTCTGTCGTCCCCAGTGCATGGTGCAGGCATTCCAAGAGTCTCGCTGTCGGCTGCTCCTCGCTTGCCAGCATGTACCCAGCTGGCTGCGTGTGTGTTGGCATGATGGAGTCTCAAAGCTCGACTCCCTCCAGAGCGTAACAGGCGTGGAAGCTATAGGACGTGGAGCCTCTGGCCCTGGTGGCTTTCCACAAAGGAAGCTTTCCTGCTGTCTTATCACTCAGAGGAGGAAAGACCATCTGCTCCAGAGGGAGACGAGGAGTTGATAGAAGCACAGCAAAATTCTGAGCTGGGAACTGCCCTGCCCCTGCCAGGATCCTAAGCTGCCAAAGGGTTTTTTGGCTGGGAAGGTGTGGGGCATGGCTTTCCCAGCACTGTGTTGCATTACCCACTCCCCTGCCTCCTGTCCTTCCTACAGCGGGCAGAGTTCCTGTTGCCGACTCTACGTGCTCCTAAAGGAAACAGAGCCGTCGGGGCAGCCATAACTGTGCCAGCACCTGAGGAAACATGTCCTCCCTGCATGGCCCAGGTAGTGACTCTCATCACTGACACAGGAGAACACAAGCATCACATGGATTAGGAGCATCACTGGCTGACTGATGTCGGGAAACCTGGTCTCCCTGGGTGTTCATAGGAATAAAAGCGATTGCTGCTGCTGTGGCCTTTTTTCAAAGTAAAATGTGTTTTCTGTGTTTTCCATCAGGGAAGCTGGACTGGTTGGGGTCATCTGAGCAATGTCTTTATCCTCAGGAAATGCTCGTGTCCCAGAACAGAGGCACAGTCTGCTGGAGCGGGGAGATGCCTGCTGGCTGGGCTTGGCATGGAGCCCATGGATGCAGATTCTTAGATGCTGGTCCTTCTCTTTACTAGCCCTACATTAGCACAGCCAGGAATACTATTTGGAATGATAAATCCCTAGATTTTGTAAATCTAATTTCTAACTGAAGTGTTAGGACCCAAGCATGCTGACTTAAAGTCACTGGATGCCTGTCAGGCTGTTCAGTGTTACTGCTGCTGCTCACCTCAATCTCAAATGCAATCCTTTCTTTTTCCTTTTTTTTTTTTTTTTTTCTTCATTCCATTTCATAATAGTCAAAAGCTCTTTTAGAAGAAGTGGTTCCATAGAAAGAATGTTGCTCTGCTTCAGGGGCAGATCTTTTATCTATCACGGACCCTATAGTTCTTGGGGACCTTTCTTTCACAGCTGTGGCACAACTGGAGATCCAGTTTTTGGGGCTCTCTTTCCCCCGCAGTAGGTCTGGGCTTCCTGCATCAATTCGGATGGAAATTTAACCACCAAGCACAAAAAGCTTTACTGACTTATTCTTTATACACACAGGAAATGCAAGTTTTAACCACAGAAATACTAGCATTGCTTCATTTAGAATATTACAGCCAAAGCATAAAAAGCGTTACAGAGGATATGAACACTCTGGTTGACCGTTTTACTGTTCATTTTCCTACTACCACACTGCACAGGAATGAGAGTCACTAGGGAATCCTTCTGTCTCTATATTGCCTTATCCAGGGAAGGCGAGGAAGAACACGCCTGTGACCTGTGCTTTCATGCACCCTACGTGCTGGAGATAAATAGCCATTTCTTACATGATAAAATGCCAGTGGTTGTACGCACTAGAACAAATTCACCTGGCATGGAAGTCTGGAAATACCAACATTGCTACAATCAGCTGTGAATTTAAACAGTAGAGAGAGGACCTGGCCGCTAGGCTAGAACACCACAGAGTTGAAATATGTTACTGTCACGTGGTCACACAGCCATAATTGGATGGCAAAACCGCAGTTCATTTAATGGAAGAATCCACAATCTCCTGATAATCTTGTTTTCCTAAATTCTTCCAGGACAGTTTATAACACGCAAGGAAAAAAACACTAACCAGAATAACTGCACCCCCGACGAGATCATAAGTACCTGGGAAGATGCGCAAGACGACAAGCTGCAGGACCATGGCGATGACTATCTCCAGGTGCTGTACGGTGCTGACCAAAGCGGGGTGGAACTTGCTCAGGGCATAGTAGACCCCCAGGAAGGCTGCTGTGGAGCACAGGCAGATGGCAAGGAGGTAGCTCCACGTTTCTCCATCCAGTGGGACGATTGGCTCTTGAAGTAAGAACATGGTGGACGCTCCCCACACTGTTCCTGTCCAACTAAAGGTGAACAGCGCTGTCCACATGCTGATGTTATCTTTGATTGACCTATAGATTATCATGGAGAGAGCAGTGGTCAAACCTGCCATAACCGTCATGGTATAGCCAAAAGCTTCCTTCCAGGTGCTGAGCAAAGAGTTTTCCTCCTTAACAATGTTGGGGATCATAACCAGACAAACGCCGAACACGCTGCCAACTACAGTAATTACGTCTGTGTAAGCCATTCCCTCATCTATGAGTAAAAAAGCCAAAATGGCACTGAACACTGTAGTGGTAGCCCTCCACATAATGGTCCCATTGCTGGGGGGAACTATAGAGAAGGAGGTATAAGCACAGGTAATGGAGAGAACATTGCAGACCCCATAGA
The DNA here is from genome assembly GCA_034008185.1 of Gorsachius magnificus. Classification (NCBI taxonomy): domain Eukaryota; kingdom Metazoa; phylum Chordata; class Aves; order Pelecaniformes; family Ardeidae; genus Gorsachius; species Gorsachius magnificus. The sequence continues at coordinate 22,420,786 of CM067087.1, read as the reverse complement.
AGAAGAGCCGGAGTCTGTAGCCTTTGGGGCCAAAGGGAGGCTCATGGTAATAACACACAACAGTAACAGACAGCACCTGTAAGACCGAACGGATGAAAATGAGCTCTAGGGATGGCACTTTGGAACGATCGGAAATTAATCTTGTAATTAGAGCCACACATCCATGAGCCATGGCAGATCCAAAAAGAACTACCCACGTTTTCCTCGACTGCAGTATATTTCCTTCAGGAAAATGCTGGGATTGCCCAATTTCATCAGGTTTTGGCAGTTGTGCTGGCTGAAGCTTGGTGTCTATTGTACCAAAAAAAGTCCTTTCTCTCTTCTTCCCGTCATTCAGTAGTCTTTTCTTAGGATTATCCTCCATAAATACTCCAGTATCTTCATTAACATCCTCATACCCCTCTTCTCCTGGCTGGGGATATTGAGAAGTGTATTTCACTGTTACTGTGTTGGGATGAATTTTCACTCGCTTTTTGACTGGGTATTTTTGGGAAGACGTATCCATTTCCTCAGAGAAATGTCCTGGTCTTAAGAATAAAATAGAGAAGCACCGTTATTTTTATTTAATGAATAGCAAGAGATTCATTAGTATGTAAATGCTGTTAGTGTTTACAAGCTATTTTCATCAACCAAATCCAAGTACTAGTAGATTGTTCTTGGTTTTGCTTTAATTTTCTGGTGAGTTACTGCTGAATACCATTAATGGTCAGGCCGTTTGGATCTCCTTAAAAGCCTAGCGTGGAACTTCATTTTAGTCACTAGTTTTTGAAAATTACATATATTCTCATTATGTATAGTACGTATAATGCATTCCAGTATATTCTTATTCTAATGAGAAAGTTCTCCTGCTAAGCTTTTTGGACAATAAATACCCTGTAATTATGAACCATACTTATTGTTAATTGCTCACTAATGTTACGAGATTACGGAAGAAATTTGGCTGGAGGAGATGATTGCCATGTTTCTAAACTGACAGAGAGCAATACGGGGAAATAGGGAGTATTCCTGAGCAAGTCAGCATAGTTAGCATATGAATAAACAGCACATTTTTGAACAGTACTTTGACAGTGTTAAAAATTCCTTTTTTTTTCACATCCTTTTATTTCCAGTGATTGATTTTGCAACAATTTGTTGTTCCAATCTGATTTTTATTTTTTTTTTTACATGGGGAAAATTTAGAAGGGCTGATCCAGCCTACTAGCCAGACTTTCCCATGGCAGACATTTAAAAACCCCAGCAACAAACCCACCACCCTTCTGTCTCCTATTGAAGGCCCATTTCACATGACACAAGCTGTGTGAGCTCTCCCCTCGGTGCCCCTGAGCTGTGCACAGCACCATGACACACGCAGCAATGCCTGTGGCGCTGCATGTGTCCCAGTGGCGGCATCAGCCTCCCAAAACAAGCAAGCAAGCCCTTCACGCACCCGGCCTCCACCAGTGCGTATGCTGCTTGGTCTCCACTGTCCAAGGTGTGTGCAGCCTGCCCGCAGGGAGCCCACCTGCGGCCTTAGTTCCCCTCTAGCTCTTTGCTGAGCATGCCATTGCTGTCTCCAGGCCCAGTGTGACAGCACTGGGTCAGTTTAATTCAGGCACTGGGATGTCACAGAGATTACTTTGTTTCTACAGTGCCCTCTGCCATCTGTGCAAAGAACCCTTCCAAATGAAGTGGCAGCAGGAGAAATGCAACCTTCCCTGCCTTCTATTTGCCCCAGCAAATAAAACACATGCAGACCTTACCTGCGACGGAGAGATTTAAGCCCAAGCCAGAAGGGGAAAACACCTCTTGGTCATCTACATCTTTGCCTGGCTGTCTAAACAGAAACAGTAGATGCTCTCAGGTATCAAATAGGAAAGGTTACAATCATCTCAGCACAGAAACTAATGTCCAAGGGAGGCATGAAGCATTCTGCACGTTTTCCAAAGTTGAAAATTTGGCAAGTGCCAGCACGTCTTTGAGGCCATGCTCCTTGGGAACTGGCAACCCTGGTGCATCATTATGAAAAAAACACCACCACAAAACCCAAACAACTTGAGATGGAGAGAAAGCAATCACCGTCATCTTGCCAAACCCACTCCTCAGCCATCTCTCAGAATTATTGATGGAACTAACCCCAAGGACAAGTGGTGATTTTGTGAGCGTAAGGTTCACACAGCTTAATAACAAGAAAATTCACCATCCTGTGCCTGCTGTCCTGCCTTACCAGTGCTGCGGAGGAGAGGATGCCTAGGAGGACCCATCCTCCTGCAGATCCAGTCATCCATCCCCAGGCACCGAGTCCAGCCCTGCAGGCAGCAGCAAGTTTGGCATCTGTGGTGGTAGCAGGGGATGGGTATGGACAACCCTGCAGTCCTTGTCTGCAGGGAGTACCGAAGCACCGGAGCAGGTGGGTCCACAGTTTGTCAGGGAGACCACAGATCAAAAGGCAACATAAAAGTGGGTACAATAGCTCTTCGCAGAAATGCTTTAAAAATATCACGGCCAGGTTCAGCCTTTGCATTTTCTTTACCCGTAATCTGTGACAGCCAAGCGCTGCCTGTATCTCCTGGCAAAAATAATTCACATAAGAATGGGACATTCTTCCTTTTTCCTCATAGGCTGAGTGTTTATTGGACCCCCTGCTACACCCAAGCTAAGCTGTAGCCTGCTTCTTGCAGGCAGAGTGAATCCCTGGTAGGGGATGAATAGGAGTGGGGAGAGGGGCTCTGGAGGAACCAGTTTGGACCTGCGCAAGTAAGCTAAGTATCTTGGGGCACCACCTTGCTCTTGCTTTGGCAGACTACGCTCCCAGCCCTGAGATACCTCACTGAAGTGGAGATCGGCAGATGTTAGAGGGTCTGAGGACAATAGAACACCCTTGTCTATGCAGGAGGCCTTGTGCTAGCACTCCTGTTCACATTTCTGCTGCCAACCCATTTTCAGCAGAGCTCAGCTTATAAAACAAAGCGTACCCAGTACACTGCTAAATGGAGGAGTACTCCAGAGTGCCCATTAAATACTGCAAGAAACTTGAGAAGAAACAGCTGAAATGCCAAGGAGAGCAAATAAAGAGGGTAAGAGCTGGGTATCAGCTGCACTAATGGGCAGTTCAAACAACCCATCAAACATTTGCAAACACCCTACCTGAAATCTACCCTAGTCTCACCTGCTACTTGTGCTTTTTCTTTGGATAAGTTGTTAATTTCAGATTCTTTTAATATGCAAATGCAAAATGCACCAAATGAGTCCAGGAAGGCAGAGATTTTCACAAGCACAGCTTTCCTTACCGAGCATTTTCATTGTGTTATAAATTCACAATTCTGCCTTGCTCTTCCCACAACTTAAAAAAAAAAAAAAAAAAAAAAGAAAAAAAGCTTCTTGATTTAAGGCACAATATATGGATTGGGAATAAAATAAGTGGGAGGAAAAGAAGACAAAAGGTGCACAACAGGCATTGTTATTGAAGCGACAGTAGATCTAGCCTGTATAAACTCTGTCATTCCATCAAGAAACAGCTGAGTATATGCTGCAGCTATTCACGAAAACAAAATAACTAATTTTTTACCATTAGCATACATTGGTAACTTTCTTGCTTCCTGAGTTTAGATTACATTTTCTTCCAACAAATATAGAAGAGAGACAAAATGCAGTTGCAAATTTAGTATTGGACCTGTGTAATGTATTCAGAGATCTCTCTGGAGGAAAACAATAGATCATGAGCACGTAGCTCAAAATGGCTGTCCTATACAGATGCCGTATTCCCTCCAGTATTTGTCAGCACTAAGAATGCTAACAGTTGGAAGGTCTGCAAAGCGGAAGGGCAAACACATGAGAAATGAGAAAGGCGGGAGATAAGAAGTAACAAAGAACAAAAACTGCTTAAACCAAAATTTCATTTTCTCTACTAAATATTGGGTATATGACAAATGTTATGCCAACTCTCACACAGTATGTTTATTTGTGAGAATTTCAATGGAGACTAAGACTAATATCCCAAATCCATTATGTTTGTCCCAGACACAGCTTTAAAATAAATGGAAATCAGCACAGCCTATGCAGAAAACTGGCTACTTCTCTTTCTGCTAGTGCCTTTTGTGGAGATCACGTGAAGTTTTTATTTTTCTTCATATCTGGAAACATAAAATGGTTTATTTGCATTTTCTATGAAAAACAATTTGATTCTGAATCAAAGTTAATAAAAGTCTAAAGATTAAGCACTATGCAAAATTCTTATGTTATGTAACAAAACAAACATTCCCAATCCAAATGACAACCTGGGACATCCATTCAAATTACTGGCACATGGGAATCACCAACTACCAAAGTGTGAGCCCCGTTTTGCCATGGGTGAACAAATAATCACACTAGATTCAATAAATGTCACAAATCATTAACAGAATACACACTTTTAAAAGAAAAACACACCAGATATTCCCCCCCCAATTACTACTCATGCTGATTAGCAAGGTAGAAATAAGTGATTATATGGGGAGGCTGAGCTCTCCTTGCTGTGCCTGAAGGAATTAAGGCTGTGAGGTCTGACTGGTGATTCTAACCACCAATTTGCAATAAACTCATTATAAAAATACTCTCATCTTCTGCCAGATCAGCCAAAAATCAGTCAGCTGACTGAAATGTTATTAAGAAAGATTTGCAGACATGGCAATTGCAGTCCTTACAAAGTCAAAAACAAGAAGTCAGCTATCCCCATGGTCTGAAAGGCAGGCCTCGCAGGGCTGTTCCTTTGCCTCTTCTATAGAAAACCCCCTGAATCCTGACCAGGTTAGACTGAGATTACCAGAGGGCTGTAAGCAATCTCTATAGGGCCACTACAGATTAACAATTTTCCCTGAATATTATATGTATGAAAAACTCACTCCACCCCTACAAACCCATGTAACTAACTGAACTTGCACCACCTTCGCCAAGTGCTCCCGCGCACAGTGCACTGACTTCTCACAACGCAGGTTTTTCTTTTGATTCCTTATCAGGTGCAGGAAGATCTCGGAAATTCCTGTTTCAGTACCCTCTCCGTTAAACCACCCTAACCTTGCTGGAGCTTCTTCAGTGCTTGATGATTCAGGCACCTGCACACGCATGTGATGTCTGACTGGCGTAAGACAACATGAAGTGAGGGGGAAGAAAAGGCAACACCAGGTGCACAGCAGGCAATTAAACGTTGGCATCACTGAAACAGCCTACATTGCTGCTACACTTTTAAACTATTTTATAAGATGCACACTGGAAAATCAGAGTACCTTTATCTTTTTAGCCAGATAGTCTGACTACATCAATCAATTCTATTAAAAATAAATGCAAAGAAACCCGAGTCTTTATTAAAATTTAATGAATAATAAAAGGTATTTAAGAAAATGAAAGAGCAATTATATTAAAGGAGTTTTTAGTACATAAGCACAAGAGCAAACATTATACACAAACCAACAAACTGGCATCCCATGTCTTCACATGAATCAAGTCACATCCAACATCACTGCCTAAGGGAAGAACCAGTACACCCTTCACAGGATTCAAATATAAACCCCATGTGTAAGCCCCACCAATTATCAGTACATTCCTGATATTTTGCTACCCAAAACCCAACCCGTATTTGTGCCAGCTCACTAAAGCTGCCACGTGCAATTTCAGTGGGATTGTATGTGACACCTTTAACCTCTCTTGCTTTCACTAACCTACTTACTTGCTGTGTAAGGGCTCCAAATGCATCCAGTTCCGTGAAAAGATACTCTTCTCTAATTTCTGCATTCACGTCTGTTGCCTGCTGCAGCTACTACCTCTGCAGCTGCAATACTTGCATTAAGTGATTTTGAAAGAAGAGCCACTTTGCCTGCAACGTTCCCCATTCCAAAAACCCTAATCTGAACAAACACCTTCAGATCGCAATACCAGGCATAGGGGAAAAAACGGAGAATACATCAACACCTAAATACAGTCTCCTACAGCTCATGAAAATAGCTTGGCTAAATATAAGAAAGGCCTTGGAACAGTGCATTAGAATGGGCTGAAGTAGAGCACAAGGAGGCACATTCAGGTTTACTAGGAACAGATTGCAGGTTAAGATTTATTTAAAGCTTACTGCTTTTTGATCTTCTCCCAACAAACTGCATAGAACCTGGCAAGGCAGCAAGCTGGTGCCTGTGCGGTGCGTGCAGGAGGACTTGGGGAGGTGTGTGTGTGTGTGCAGCTGGGTGACAAACGGGGGACGGGGCTCGGGAGTTGTACACGGTGGCGACTGATGGCAGCTGTCACGTTTGGGCCACCGAGGAAAGGACACCTAGCAGAGGAAGCGGGGCATCTGGGGTGAGACCACAGGGAGCGGGTTCAGGGAGGCTTACAAAAAATTAAATAAATAAAAAACCAAGAGGGAGCAGCAGCCCCGCGCGGCGGCCAGGGCAGGTCCGGCGCCTCGGCTGGGAGGGAGGCGGGCGAGGGGCGGCTGCTGCTGCTGCTCGGGCTCCTTCCCCGCCAGGCCCTGCACTCGCTGCCGGCTCTGCAGCCCCCCCCCCCCCCCGGGGCAGGACTCGCCCGCTCCTGCTCCGAGATACTTACCGGTGCCGAAACACCCACCCGACGCCGCTGCCCCAGGCCTCCTCACCCTCAGCGGCCGCTCCCCGCCTCTCCCATGCCGGGAGGTCCCCGGCCCCCCTCAGCCCACGGGCCGCATCGCCGCGCCCCCTGCCCGGGCAAGCCGCCGAGGAGAGGCCGCCCCTCCGGCGCCCGGGCGGGCGCGCAGGGCAGAGGCGCGGCAGCGAGCGCTCCGGCACGGCCACGGCCGCCAGCTGGGAGGGCGCTCCGGCCCCGCCTCACGGAACCCGGCGCCCTGTCGCCCGGCGACGCCCCGCCCCCTCAGGAGCTGCGCGAAGAGCCTTCCGCCCCACGGCCGCGCGCGGGCGGCGGCGGGGCGCATGCGCGGAGTTTTCGCGCGAAAGACGTTTGCTCCGGTGAGCGCGGCCCCCGCCAGCGCCGCCGCCCCGGCCCCGGCCCGCACCCGCCCGGACCCCGCGCGCCAGCCGCTCCGCAGGCTCCCGGGGTGCCGCCCGGCCCGGCGCGGCGCGGCCAGAGGTGAGCGGGGCGCGGGGGAGGGAGGGCGCTGAGGCGCCGATCCAAGATGGAGGCGCGAGGGGCGGGGGCAGCGGGCCGGGGCCGCTCGCTCGCTCGGTCTCCGCGGCGGCCGGGCCGGGAGCGGGCGCTGCCCGTGCGAGGAGAGAGGAGAAGGGGAGGGGAGGGAAGAGGAGGCGGCGCGGGGCGGGGCGGCTCCTGCCGGAGCAACGGGTCCCCCGGGCGCGGCGCTCTTCGCCGCCATCTCATTGTCCCCGCCGGGGGCCGGGCCGGGGGCCCCGGGCCGCCCCCGCTCCGGGGGCTCCCGCGCGCGGGCCCGGGCCGCGGGGGCGGGGGCGGCCCGGCCGGCGGCGGCGGGGGATGCTCGGACAGAGCGGGGGTGGCGCTTCCGCCGCGCGGGGCACGGCGGCGGCGGCCCCCGGCCGGCCCGGGAGGCGGCGGCGGAGTGTGTGCCGTGGCCGCGGGGAGGGAAAGTTGTAGGAGCTGGTGGGCTGCCCGGTTCGGTCCGGCCCGGCCCGGCCCGACCCGCCACCGGGGCTGGGCTCGGCCCTGGGGAGGGCCGCCCCAGCGCCGCCGGCGCCTGGCTGGCGTCCAGGGGGGGACAGGCGGGGGCGGGGGGGGGGCACAAAGCGGGGGGAGCGTGGGGCTGGAGCCACAGCGCTGGGGACCCCCCCGCCCGCCTTTCCTGTCGCCAGGTTGTTGGTGCGGTGGCACCCGGGCGCGGGGAGAGCGGTGGAGCGGGCAGCCGGCCCGGCCTGGGGGCGAGAGGCCGCTCCTCGGCTGGCGGAGGAGAGGCGGACCCGTGCCGTGGAGCGGTGGTCTTCCTCTGGCCTTTGGGGTGGGAGAAGCGGCGTGCTGAGCCCGGGGTAGCTGGCTGGTAGGTCGGAGCACCCGGTGGTACCGGAGCTCCGGGGAGAAGGCAAGCATAGAAGATGCCGTCTGACCAGTGCTGGGAGGTGGGGAGAGGCAGAAACACCAAGCTCGGGTCCTGAGCTGTTGGCCAACAAAAATAACAAGGGGTTTTTTGCCTGCTAGGAAGAATTCTGTGGTGGGTGCTGGTGACTTGGTGACTGGCCTACACTAGGACGTGGTGGGCAGCCACGCTAGGCTTCTTGTGTGTTCCTGGGGCGGTGTGGGGAGCATGAGGGGTTGTTGGGGTCAAGTGTGACCTGGGAGGAAGAAGATAGTAGTGGTATCTATAGAGCAACTTAAAGGCATGTGACTGCCAACATTGGTGTCAAAAAACTTAGTTTCTGGAAAGACAGAGTGAGCTTAATTAAACTAAATTGAGCTGCTTTACAAGTATGGATGATTTCAGTTGTGTTCTACACAATGTTGTGGTACTTGCAGCTCTGTAGTTAGTCTAGTAATAGCGTTTATTAAGTTATTGAGGAATGAAAAGCCTTCTCCAGATCACACCACTAATGCAAGTCTTCTTAAATTGTGTCATGTGGTTGGTATGATGGATGACATTAACGTCTGGATTCAGACATCTTAAGGCTTGCTTAACTTTTCCATCTTATTGCACTAGTGATAGGGGTGGTATGGGAGAAGGATTAGTCCAGACTTCCTGGATCCAAAGCAGTTTTGCCTTTTCTAGTGAGGCAGTTTTAATCTGTAGATAGCAAGGTCATTCAGTGAGTGGTTCTACAGTATAATCCGTCAATCCATGAAGAAATCACTGGACCACAAGGCAGTATATACCTTGCCTGTTGAAAGGTGTCCTGACTATGGGAGGAAGTTCTTACATTGTGGAACCAGAGGCCAGTTTATTCTTTCTTTCTGACTCAGCTGTGATGAATCGTTGGTGGATAGCCTGAGAAAGCACACATAGTGGCTGCAGAGGTTTTTGAAATGGCAAGCCAACCCGTGATGCAGCAGGATTTCCTGGTGAGCAGGAGCAGAGGGGCTAACTCCAGGGTTATGATTAATTCCATAGGATGTAATTTTTACTGGCCGCTCAACACAGAGTGTTCAGTTGCAATTCTTGGTTGCTACTGCTGATGGACACGCTTGTGGATTTACAGCAGCTGGAGGGGGTAGTGGAAAATGGTACTTTTCTCAAACTGAATGAACAGTTAGTGCCAGCTGTGGAGGTTCATAGTACCTCTTCGGACAAACCCTGCGTTTAAGGACTGGAGCACGTGGCAGTTGGCAGCTCATGGTCTCTGGTGGTTCCTAACATTTTACAAATGTGCTGAAGTTGGTAAATTCACTATAAGAGATGGCATTTATGGCCAAATGTCTGCATGCAATGTGCTGTGGACAGAAGTTGTGAGGGCCGCTGAAACCCTGATATTAGAGCTTTGTGACTGGGGTCTCCAAGCTTTTCAGCTACTGTCTTTGTCTATAGCGTGCAAATTTTTATGGACATCTACCGAAACTGCAGTGCACTTTTTGATAGCTGAGAAGGTTTACGAACATTGAATAATTGGATACATTGACAAAATTAGCTACTCAGAATGTTCAGAAACTCAATGAGTGAATATTTTTGATTTGAAAGAACCCTTTCCTAAAGAAGAATATGAACCTCAAGATTGCTCTGGTGACTTTAGATTCTCGCCTTTCTTTCCCTTTATTGCAAAGAGTTGCCCTGATACAAGGTGGCTGAACGCTGGCACTTTAAGTATCATTTTAGTAGACGAGTGACCCTGTAGAAGTGTAAGGATGCAGTGGGAGAGAAATGCTTAATTGTGATGACTTTCTAAGAAAAGCCATTTATTGTGATAAGAACATGTCTTTATCCTAACATTTGTAAAAATTGTTTTTGGGTAAAATACACAAAAGACTTGAACTCCCTGCTAAAAATTTGTGAGTGCTAGTTCTGTAGTTAGCACAAGACATACTGAAAGCAGCGAAGTTGTCTTCTCATCCACTGAAGTTGTGCGGGAATGGTAAAGAGTAAATTTGGATGCAGTGCTATTGAATGGGCAGTTGGCTCCCAAGAAATCTGGTGCTCCCCATTCTGCACCTTGAAGCACCCAAGTGTTCGGGTGAGGCTCTGGCTTTCTGAGGCAAAACCAGAAGGTGCTACTAAAGTCTGGCGCAGAGATAAGGATATGCCTGATTGAAATCTGACGCACTGGCATCGGGATTTGAAATGTCAACCAAAATCTGTAAGATACTTCATGATTTTTAAGGTTTTGGCGTTTTACTTGTGGTCACTCAAATTTACTCTGTGAAGCTCTGAAATTCTCCCATTGCAAATTACCATCTCCTCTTGCTTGCAGTGCCACTGCGTTCGCTTGTTTGGCTAAAAATAGAAGGGCATAGAGTTGGTTTTCTTTCTTGGAAGAGAAAGAGAAATCCTACAAAGTTTGAGTTCACCCGCAGATAATTGTGTTTTTGTTTCTATCCAGAACATCTAGAGAGATGCTTTATTCTTAGCAATATTTTGCTTTTCCAAACTGATTTCACTTTGTTGGTTTGGGTGTTGCATGTGTTCAGAATACAAAGACATATTTCTTTGTTCCTCTAGAAAATAAGGGGTTGAGAGAATGTTATTATGACCCTCTGTTGCAGCTTTTCAGCCTGAAAATATGCTTCCAAAAACAAGTATTGTTTTGGGAAGCTCCAACTCCAAGCCAATTTTTCTTTTTTTAAGGTAGATGCCACCTTCAGCTGGTGGAAGGAGCTGAAGAGAAGGCACTGCAGAGGCAATCTTCTCCCCAGTTTTGATTTTGTAGCTACTTGCTAATTTCTGACATGTCCTATTGAAGGTGTAAGTAATGATTTCACCACTTTGACAATTTGTGTGTATTGTTCGTGAGAGAATACTCAGCTCCTTTTGCTGATGTTAGAAGGAACTGTGCTCCTGCTTTTGATAGTTTTGCAACGTTTCCTTGTTTGCATCTTTGCAGGCATTTTAGTATTTCAGCAAATGCTTTTCAATAATAACAATATGCTTGAGGTAGCAGGATGCCTTGGGCAATAGATGCATCAGGGTATCTTTGCTGAGCCCAAACTGTATCATGGGTATCCTATCCTGAACTGTAGGTTCAATACAAACTTGATAAATTTGGTAACTCTGCTTTCATATTACACAATCTCTAAGGCACCTTATTTTGGCAGAAAATGCCTGCTTATAGGTACAGATAATGCCATATTTGGTATAACTGGTGCAAGTACAAAGTTTTAGCTGCTCCCCGCCCCCCTCCCCCCCCCAAGCATTCAAGTACTCAACTTTGATACTGCCAAATGTTCACTCCATGATTATGATGATTAGTCCTGCCCAGGGTGGATTTGTAGACTCAGAATATGCAAAAAGGCATTGGTTGCACAGCATCGTATGGTGGGACAGGCCTCTCAGCTGCAATTGCCAGCATTATTAGACACAACAGCTTGATGTGGGAGTGTGTTCTGAGTCCCAGTCTCACAGTTATTAATCATTTATTGCAGAGTTAAGAGCAAGAGTTGGAATTCTTAAGTCTCTTCTCTCTCAACTGAAAGGCAAGTTGTTTCAGGTGGTTCCCAAAAGTAATGTTTTACTAGAAAGCAGCATGAGGCAACATCCAGCTGTGTTCCTTGCTGTGCAGGAGTTCACCGGAATATGCGCTATTTATTCTATAAATAAATCTAATGAGTCTATATTCTGTAAGTCTCCATGTAGCAGACTTGTATTATATTGTCAGGTTAGCTGAGTGAAAACAGTGTTGACAGATTGTTCAGCTGCTAGGAAAAACAAATTTTTTAGAGTTACGTAGGAATAGACCTGTGTGTCAGAAATATTTCTGAATGTCAAATATTTTTCTACAATAAAATAATAAAAATCAAAACAATTAATCTTCGATGCATTTTTTTATATACTAGAGGATAGCATGTGGTGGTGTTTTTTGAAACAAAAATCAAATGACAAGCTGAGAATCTGTTCGCTCTCCCTTGCGTGAGGGTTTTTCACTCCTTTTTAGGGTTAGAATCCCCAAGGACCAGGAAGATACCAATGCGTTAGTGTTTATAAGTGGAAAATAAAACTTCACTTGTAAATGGGTAATGAATTCCATCTTAAACGAGTGATAAATATGACAGTTTTGCATTGTTATTTTCCTAGATCGGTTCACTAGGACCACAAGAGCTTGTTTGTGCCAGTGGAATTGAACAAGATGGTTGAGCTGATGTGCCAGCCTGCCACAGCTGCACGGTTCTTCCCTTTCCTTTGTGCTGGTGCTGCTGCTGGCTTGACCTTTCCTTGAGCTAGCTTAATTCGCTCCCTGGCAAAACCCATCTGCTTGGGAGGGGTGTTTTTCTGCCAGGTGAATGAATTGCATCAGGCCTCAGAGTAAGATGTTGCTAGAGGTGATGCAAGGTCAGTGGCAAGAATGTTCTGGAGCTCGAGACCCTTCCTTCTTCAGGTGGGAGATTCAGAGTGACCCAGCAGCAATGTTCAGCTTGGAGCCCACCACTGTAAAGTTGGATTCCTGTGGGTAACTCTCTTACTTTTACTGAATTCCCTCTGCCAGCTTTGCTGTCTGTAGTCCGTGCTGCTGCTTCTGTTCTTTGCGGCTGGTCCTGTCTACTTTACAATGGATAACTTGGTGTCATCAGCAAATTGTCAACATTCGCCTCCTTTTCCGGATGTAAGAATGTCTCAAACAATTTGGGCTCCAGCTTCCTGTAGGACTTCACTGGTGGTCTTAACTCTTGTCAGAAATGACCATTTGTTTTGCTCTTTGTTTCCTCTCTTTTAACCAGATAACCTATCCGTGCAAGGCCTTTTACTGCCACGGCAGCTTAATTTCTTTAAGAGCCTTTTGTGAAAAATCTTGTTAAATGTCTCTTGGAAATTAAAGCAGGAATTATCAAGTAGAGTCCATTGGTTTGTGGGTAAGGGAGATCTAGAGAGCTCCTGTAGGTTTGTCAAACTTGATTTCCTATACAAAAGTGGGGTTGATTTCCCCATCTAAATGCTGTCATCCATTTAGCTGTCTACTGAACTAGAATAGTTTCTACTAAGTTAGGCTCGCTAGACTATAGCATCACAAAGTGTTAGGTGATGGAGTAAACAAATAACTTGTCCTCAAGAGTAAGCATTGCTTCAAGCAGTAGAATTTTTTGAAGGCTGTTTTTTTTTGATTTGCTCTTACATGGCTTCTTGGGTGTCTAATAATTCTGTTTTTCCTGTAGCCTTACTTTAATAGGGCACTGCTCCAGGAAGAGGAATTAAGAATCTCTCTTCTAAGAAATTAATATTTTTAAAAATGTAGAGGAACTTACATATTTTGGGATCTGTGCTTTCCTGAGTTCAGTGGAAATTGCTCCAGGGACTGACAATTATTGGTAGTGGAATTGGAGAAAAGGACAGAGAGAGAAGGATAAGCACACAAAAAAGCCCAAACAAAACAATATGGTTGCAGTGATAATGTAAAACAAGTATTAGAGTACAGGGAGTGCAAGTCACCGCTGTAGGGATCATCCTTGCTTACAGAGCTGAAATCCGAGGGTTTGCCTTCCTTTGACTACTTCCAAACTACGCTCAGCAGCCTGTAACATTTGTGTTCTGTCATACATAATGCTCCGAGAATGAAAGTGTGAGTGAAGATGGAGAATTAAAATGGTAAGGATAGCTACCAAGCCTTTTGAAGGGCTTCTCTGAAAGATTGCGACATTTCGCGTACTCTGCCCTTTTAGTTACAGATCATGGTTTGTTTATTCATCTCCTTTCTGTTCCAGAGTTCCAGTGTTTTTCTTGAGCTTTTTGAGGCTTTTTCTATTTTAGCGCTAGCTGATTGTTCTACTTACATTTACATAAATTAAATAAAATTCACCTATCGTGTCCTTTCTCATCCCTCTTAAAAGGGCTGGCAGAGTGGGTCAGAAGAAATGGTGTAATTTCTGAGGGTTTATGCATATCTCTTGCCTTCCCCAGTTACATGGGTGATTTTTTTTTTTTCCTCTTTAATATGTATTGTTTCTGTAAGCTTCATTTAGAACAGTTTTCTCTGCCAAAGTGGTAAGATGGAGCTGAAATTTAATTCCTGTTTCAAAATATTTTAGAGAGTTTTTGAATACTAATTATTATGCTATTGTACAAGATGCTGGATACATTCAGAAGACATGGAATATTGTACTATTTTGTTAAAAATAGCCAATCTGAGTTACAGCAGTGGTGTCCATTTGCTGAGGTGGAAGAGAGGATGCTAGGTTGGATGGCAGTGAGAACTTGCAGTTGGGTCCTATCAAATATCCCCAGTTGGAGTGTAACAAGTGGAACCATCGGCGTGGAATGGAAGACTTCCTCACTTCTCACTGTTGTAAGTGGGAGCACACAGGCAATAGTTAGTCCAGTTTCAGATATAACCCATGCTACTGGTGCTGTCAGGGAAGGAATGGAAGCAAAATGCCCCACTTCTGGCATTTTTCTTAAACATGTGTTTCAATGCAGTATCATTATACTTTGTTTTCTCCCCAAAAGAAACCAGAGAAGCTGCTTGTCTTTTGCTTTGCAAAGGGAAGTTTTTGCATGCTTCTGTTTCTGTATATAACTATAGAGCACTGGTGTTAGGGACTGAAAGCACTGGTGTATGGTTGTCCCATGTAAATTCTTATTGCCTGAGGGTGGCAATTGAATTGTGAATTTAGAGTCTTTAAATTGAAATGTTTTTTAATGTCATAGCCATTAAAGCTGGTAAACCAAACTTTTTCCATTGGTATGCCATACTTTTCTGATTTCTCATTATTGTTTGTTGATTTAGAGCATGTTGGTGTCCAGGTAGAAAGTTGAGAGGGAAAAGACAAGGGCGTTAGTGAGGAGTAAGAGCCAAGGGAAGCAAAGCATCACATTTGGGGTGCAGGGAGAGGAATTGTGGGTTGTAGCTGCCATCATTTCCTAGACACTTTGCTTTCATTAGGCAAGTGCATTGTTATGAAACTGCTAAAACTTGAACATGTATCCTTTTCAAAACCTTTGGAATATTTTCTTAGAGGCTTCTGCCAGGACTTCATCCGTGAGGAACAGCCAGGCCTTTTGCAAGAACATTGTCATTCACCAGTGCAGAACTTTGAGTCTCTCTCCATGTAATGCCAGGATACACCACTAGTATTTTCAGTAGTAAATTCTGAGCTATTGCTAGGGTATGTCACCCATGTAGTTCATTTTATTGTGAAGTACACAGCTAAGAATAACCCTTTCACATCTTACTTGCCCATAAATTTTAGCAGTCAGCTCCTTTGTTGTGTCTCCCTCAAACAACTTCCCTGACCTAAAGTCATGCTTTGATAACACCCACATCTAGAGTTTATCTATTGTATCTGCCTCTGTCCCGAAGGCAACGTGTTGCTCCTTTGTAAGGCATGTTTTCATTCAAGCTTATGTCAAAAGATAATGACTTTCTGTGACAGTAATCACAAAAAGCGTTCAGCATGTGGGACAATCGGTACTGATTTGTAGTTCCCCCATTCTGATCTCTTCACCTACAAGACTGGTAAATGGCAATTAGCAGCAGTGGGCCATTAGATTTATTTATGCTATTGGAATCCCAAGTGCATGTGCAGGTTCACTGCTGCTGGCAGAGGTGAGAAAAGCTTACGGAACTAAGCTATGATGGAACAAACAGGTAATTGAAGAACATGGGAATGTACAAAAACATTGGCTTGCAGCTTGCTAGAAGAAATAATTGCATGGTGGACCAAATGAGGTGACAGGGGTGAACGAACCCGATTGTTCCCATTGCATGCTGGTGGCAGCTAGTAGAGAAATTATCATGCAAAGTAACTATGGCTCCTACAACTCCCTGCTTTTCTTTGAAGTAGTGTGGTTTATTAAAAAAAAAAAACCCAAACAACAACCTAGCCTTTTTAATCTCTGGTCAAGCTATTGTGAATATGCTTTGCATGTCAGACTCTTTCGGAGATGATTCAAAAGAAGAATGTGTGTCTCAGGTTGGTTTAAGAACGATTCTGTTCTTCCTGCAAGCTCCTGCATCTGATGTTACTGGCAGAGCTCCCTGAAATGGAGGCTTAACTCGAGAAGACAAAAAGCTGAGGTGACAAAAGGGAAGAACATGTTGGTAGAAGGTTAGAAATTATCTGAATGTCGTCTTGCATTCACCAGACTTTCCTTTTTAACAGCAACAAAGACCAAAACTTAAAGGACACAGAAGAGCCTTGTTTGTATTTCTTTTCTTAGCTGTAAGTTCAGGTTGTTAGGGACTTAGTTGCTGAGGGTTTTTTTTTTTTTTAATCCTAAAGGGGAACTTTGATGATTACATTGTTATAGATTGTTCAGATGAGCATGCCTGTGGTTGAGGTGGGTATTGTTAGGCAGTTATTCAAATCTTGCTTGAAATAACATATGCCTCTGATGAACAAACCATTCAGACTGGAAATCCCTGTGTTGGATTTTCAGCTGCAGATTGATTATTTTTGTTGTGTTCCAACAAAAATTATTCAAATTAATTCTTGAATATGGGATTAAGGAATTTTTTTTTGTCTGTGGTAAATATGCATTTTTTTTTCTAAGGTTTTCAGTGGGAAACTCCTGCTGAGTTTTCCTGCTTTAGGGTAAAGCCATGTAGTTGACCTGTTCTGTGTGCTAACTGTAAGTTGTAACTTTTTGGGGAAAAAAAAATGCATGTAGCTTGACCAGTTTATAAGCGTCTGCAAAATAATAAATGGTGGCTTGGTAGGGACTACAAGCTATGTTTTTTCGGAGCGGATCTGCACTGATTTCCTTATTGTGCAGATTTTGCATAAGGAACAGATTGCATGTGCCACAGTGAGAGTAACCTATGCTGTATCCTTCCAACTTTGTCAAGAAGGACAGGAGTTTGACAGACATCAGTCTGTTGCTATGTAAACACAAGCCATGCCCCATATCTTAAGCATAACTTCCAGGGTTTGAAAACTAGGCTTCAAATTCTTTGTTGTCATTAAGTTGCTGAAAGGCAGATCTTGCTGATCGAGTATCTTCTGTGCTGTATTCGTGTTTCCTCCAAAGCACGCGAGTTACTGAGAACTCAAATAATGAACAAATGCTTTTCCTAACTTTGTTTAGGAGAGCACATTTGTTTTGGCTGAAATCTTCCAGAGCAACTTAAACAGACACCAGGATGGGAAAATTAGTGAAACTAGAAGGATGTACCAACATTTCTGTGCTTGGGCAGTTTAAAATGTCATAGTGGAATGTGAAGTAAAAGAACAGTGTAAACTCTGTTTAACCTTGCCAAAAGCTGACTGATGAAGTTGAGATCAGAATTGTTAGTGCTTCAGCATGCATTATAAAGGTGAGAAAAAGCATCCATATATAGAGCTTGGCAATTTTGCTACAATACCCAAGTGGGAGGTTACTCTGTTGCGGAGCCGTTTGGTAACTTCATTTGCTGTGTGGGTATTGGTGCTCTCACTAGTGGAACCCAGTGGCTCTCCTACCATTTCCCCCCCATAATTCTAAATATCCTGATCATAATGTGATGAGAAAAATTGAGACTGCCCTGCCCCCTCCTATTCTGCTCCTTACAATCTTTTTTCCTTACTCTCCAGCTCATAAGAATTTTTCTGTATATACCACACAGATTTAACATTGCAGTATGTTTTCATGAAGACCACTACCTAGAATGTTCAAGTGGTTAATAGTTTCATGTAATATCTGCTTTACAGTCTTCTAGCACCTGGCTTTCAAGCAGAAATACCCTATTATTTTGTCCTATAATTCTTTTCCTTTAGAAACAGTAGTTTATTTTTGAAAAATTGCGGTCTTTATCATTTCAACATCTTCATCCTCTAATTGGGACGTGCTCTGTTGTGAGAATATATGTTATAAAGATTTTTACCATTGAAGTTTAATGAAATAACTGGTATTGGGGAGACTATTAAAGTGTTTATAGCTAATTATTTTATTTTAGTTTTTTCACCAATATTTTTTTTGTGTGCCTTGCTGGAATCCCTAGCGACATAACTCTAAATCCAGATTCACATTGCTTTTACAGCCACTAAGGGATATTAAAGCTGTAGCGTTCCGAGATCTCTATCCAGTCTTGTGTTTTACTATAAAATGGACTTGTACTAGAATGGTTATTTATTTACTTTTACTTTTGTGGTTCTGCCTGGGCTTCCTTTGTTCCTGGAAGAATACTGAAGAAAAAAAGGATGAAGAGAGACCTGGAGTTAATCCCTTTATCTGTCTTGAGGGAAAATAATTTACAATATTCTTGACAGATGCTTGTCTAATCTCTTAATTACTGGAAATTCCACTTTTTTTAATTATTTTTTTTACTGCTTGTTTTTTTCCCTAATGTTTAGCTGACACAATTTGCAGTAAACTTTGATTTTTACTTGGTCATGTCCAGCTATTTGTGATGTACCTGGATGTATTTGATCTATCATTTCTCCCTTTGATATCTTCTCTAACACAAACTGTGTGTCTTTACATTGCAGTCAGTGTTTCCTCAAAGATCCTCTCTTGTCTCCTGATCTAGCTCACTGCTTTGTAGGCTTTCTTCTATCAGTTCGTAGCTTGAAGCCTGGAACCTCGAACTTGTCACCCTGCTTTAATGCTGAAGATTTGCTAGTGCTGGGTGGATTACTCTCCGTTTATTTATTTTGAAGAGCTCTTCACAAGGCTCCATTGCTCTACTGTTACTCTTTTGTTTATGTAAGGCGTTGCAAGCAATCCCAGCGTTTGAAGTTGTGCATTGGCCTGTACTTGGTTGCATATCTGGATTTGCTTTTGGTTTCTGCCACTCAGAGTGCCATGTTCATCCTTCTCACAAATGGAGGAATGAAAAGTGGGATGGGAACCAGCCTGGAAAACAGTTGTTGCCGGTGAAACAAATCGATATTTGCCCCTTGGTAAACACAGCTTCTACTATGTGGTTAGCAAGATGTACAAAATAAACATTTTATTCTTTTGTTGGCTGATGATGTTTGATCAAACAGGAGCTGTGGCTTTCTTACTTGCTCTTGTCTAGGAGAATCAGGACTTTCCTTTTTGATGTTGTTGCCTGATGCAGTTGTCTCTGTTGTCATTTGATTAGCTGCAGTCTTCAATATTCATGAAGAGTAGTGAAGAAAGGGGCTGCCTTGTTTGTTAAGCGTCAAGCTGTTGAAAACATACATGGAACATCGGTTTCTCTACATCCTTTGATTTCAAATGCTGGTTTTTTTGTTACGATAAAACGGTACAAATCTTTGTGACTACTTCTGACAATACAGAAAGAGGATTTGCTTTTTCATGGTAAAAATATAATAGCAGCGTTAAGAGAAAAGAAAAAAGCTGGGGAAGAAAATGAAAAAATTATGCTAAAAAAGTGAAAAGGGATACATTTAATGTGAATGTAGTCTCTGGTTTTTACAGTCGACCTTTAAAATTTGTCTAAGAAACAACACTCTTCCAGTACAGACTGTATTTTCAGCTTTGGTTTCTTTCAGGCTGTAGGTGTATACTTTTGAACCAAGTACGCATGTTTTGAGCCTTGAAACCAATCTTCTTGTTATGACTTAATTAGCAACACTTATGTATTAACTAGTTGGATCCTGGCTTCTTCAGATTTGTTTGCTATTAATATATAATCTTCAGTGAATAACTTCGGACATAGATTTGAATTGGTACTATACTATTTTAAGTGCATGATGATTTGAAACTTGGATTTCATTCCTTGTTTGCTTATTTTGAAACTGTCTCTTACTGTGTTTTGCAAGGCAATTTTTTGGGGAATTTAATTGGGAATTGGTTTTTAGGCTTTACTGAATTTTGTTCATTTAGTAGCTTTATAGTGATAAACATGCCTAATCTTTTTAGTGCATTTTTGTTTCAATTTTTCCCACCTTTTTTTTTTTTTTTTTTTTGTTTAGGTGACAATCACTGCTGTCACCTTTGCTGCCCTCCTGTCAGCCCCAAGTGTCCGCTTTTGACTGATGAGTCTTTCTTCCCTCCACCCTTGTCGCTGCTTCCTCTACAAGCAGCTTGGCTCCTGCTTGGAGCACAAGGTCATCTGCCTGGCAGGGCTTAGGGGGTTGTTCCAGGCCATGCCTCTGGTAGGGAACAAGTGCCCTATACAGCTCTCAGAATAAAATAGGGGATGTATGTTTCAGTTAGCAGTTACAATGCTGTCTGCATTTGCCAAATCACCAGTAGCCGCTAAGTTTGTGCTGCATGGTTTTTTGGGGTTTTTTTTTTTTGGAAATGCATTGAATGAATTTGAAACTTGTTAGCAGTTGGTTTTTCAGCAGATGTACGAGTCTTTCAGTAGCGAAAAAACTAAGAGGACAGCAGTTGAACAACCTTCCCTTCCTCCTGTGTATCCTCTTTGTTAAGCTACAGTCCCCCAGTAGTGTTAGCTGTGTTTTGCTGTGCTGTTTCTTTGGTGTGGTTGTTAGTAAAGGCATGTTGGAAGACCGGTATCTCTGCAGGTTAGAGAGTAGTTTGTGGTCTCATGCATAATAATTGAGATACTGAGGTTTGTTTGGGGGTGGAGAAGTAGTTGGTGTTTTGATTCTATACTTCTGTGGCAACCGCATTTCTTTCTTTGGCTCTCAGCCTAATGGAGCATGCTTTGTTCTGCAATTGAGCATTTTACTAGGTGTAACAGTGTATAGCACAGGAGTAAAAGATTTCTCAAGTAACCTGGCTAGTTCTCTGAGAATATGGGTTTCTTCCCTATCATTGCAACTGGGATACCATCAGTACTTTATTTTTCAAATGTACCACCCAAGGAAACTCATCCTCCATGACCGTATTGCTTATCTGACCAATATATTGGCCTTTTTAGTAGACTAGGAAGAACATAATCATCAATCTCTTACTTTCCCTTCTAAGAGCTCTCAAATATCCAAGGCATAAAAAAAAAGTCAGCTGCTCTCTGATTTCTTGAGAGTTCGGCACAGTATGTGTATAAGGTGCTTGAGCTTTATGTGTTTACATCAAAATCCATTCAGTCTTATGGCATCTTTTGCTCTGTTTTCATGAATGTAGTGTACAATTCCACTGCCAGTTTCTCTTCTGCTCTGTTCTGTTTAGACTTTGCATTATTTTGAAGATGCCTTTCCTCATTCAAGCTCCAAAACTGTTTTCCTGCCCCTCCATAGTAGTCTGGAGAGGTTTTCTACAGTGGCTGTATATGAGTTCTCAGTTAATAGATTTGGTAAGATCCAGTTTAGTTTTAAAGCAAAAAAAGGTTTGTGCTTTTGCGTCACAAACTTTTAGCTCTTTCTTACCTGAAATTGAAGTAAGAAATTTAAGAAAAAGAAACACTGTAATAGGGCAGAACAACCGCCAGTTGGAAGGGGAAACAAAAAGATTAACTATGGGGTGTAACAGCTCGGATCGGAATTTCTTGCTTCTGACAGCAAAGAACTAGATCATTTGGTGGTAAGAGCAAGAATCTGACCAGCTAGCTAGCAAAGTGATTTACCCTTAAATTTATCCACTGTGGTTAGGAATTGTCTTTTTGACCTTAAGGATTCATTTTCCCCTGTAACCTGGGGCCTCTGCTTGAAAAAGGGATCGCAGACTTTAAATGTTCATTTCAGTCTTACCTTGGGCTTGTAATGACAATTATTTATTGATTTTGGGAAACCATTTTATATTTGCAAGTCAAATTCAACTACCATACTCATTGTTTTCTCTTCCATTTCCCTGTAACACAGCTTAATTTTATCTAAGTCTTCATCAGTCTGGAGGTTTGCAAGTGGGTTAGAAATTAAACTGTACATTAGACAACAGTCAATAATAAACATATTTTTAAATGTTCATATTTAAATAAAAAGAATTGTCAAACCCCCTCCTATTAAAAATTATACTGTAAAATGTGTTCAGATTGCCGTTTTTCTAGTGAATTAAAATCTCATTCTGTTTTCTTTTTTCCTCCTTTGGCAATTCATCTGATATCTCTTTCTTCCACATCATTTTCCTGGTGTTTGAGTAAGGTCATCAGCCACTGAAAATGACAGCCTTTTTTCAAGTGTGGCTGCCAAATTGCATTTTCGTGTTCAAGAAACATCTTCTGTCTTCAAAGAAAACATGGAAGCTCCTGTTACAGAAACATTAACTGTTCCATTCCTGCTCACTGGTGTTAATGAGTTGGTGCTCTCTCCTTTGAGGAATAATTGAAAACTTGTGGAAGAGGCTTTTGTACTCCTTGGTAAGGAACTCGTGAAACTTTTTTTAGCTTGAAATACAGAATTTTCTCAGCATTGCTCTCTGAATGCCAGTGAGATGTTTTAGCTTCAGTGGGGGAAATTTTGATGAAACTAGTAACTGGCTTGTTTTGCATTCTCTTAATCTGTCCAGTAGTCTGAAACTGGAAGGTTGCTGTATTGACTGCAATTAATACTTGAATAAAACATGGGCACTCAAGTGTTGAAACGTTCCCTGAATTCTGACTGGAAAGGAAGGTACAAGTATTGGGAGTGCTCAGTGTTGGGCTTCGCTAGGATTGTTCATTCAGAGGGCTGGCATTAAAACAGGCTTTTCTTTAAAAGCTGCAGTAACCACGGGTTCTATCAGACAGAAATAAGCCTTTGAAAAAGGTAATCTTTGATCAATGGGTACTTCTACCGTGTCTGCCTCTATCTTCTGCAGTCCAAGAAATTACTTCAGTCTTACCACAGTGGAGTGGCAACTTAATTGCATGGCTTTAATGTGAACTAGTGAATGTGACAGAAGAGCATATGGAGTATGTACTGTTTAGGAGCCTTGTTCTTGACTGAGTATCTAGCTGGTAGATTTATAGTACAAGTTGTGTTACTGTAAGGGGCTTGGGTGTTTCTATAATCAAACACAGGTAGAAGACTTCAATGGCAGCAGTGTAGGAGAGGGAAAATGGAATCTATTTTATACCAGTGCTGTGTCCTAGATATGTCATCACCTCATAGCATAAAGTCTGTAAGAAAACTGTAATTATGTGTATTAATGAAATGAATGCAGTCACATGTAAGTTTTTGGTTACACCACTGAAGAAGGCAGATGTCATATTACAATTGTGTATCATGTCAGATCTGCTCATGATACTCCTGTCTACAAGGTTAAGTCCTTAGAATTCTGGTTTTGAATGGTACCTGCAAAACCAGAAATTTTTAGGCAGAAATCAACTTCATGCTTTTTTTACTGATAAGATGACAAAAGAATAAAAAAACCCCCACCCCAACGTAGGCACAGAAAGCTCAAATGCAATAAAATCTAACAGGCAGGGGTGGGGTTTTTACAAAATGTACTGAATGGGCAATTAACTGTAAACTCTCTGGGAGCTCTATATTCAGGAATTTTTATATTTATGAAGAATGTGACTTTCAACATATATATTATAAAAAATTGAACACCTGCTTTAAGTGTACAGTGAGGTCCAAGTTTCACCCTGCAGGTAAGACAGGTGCCTTCCACAGGAGACGCACAAGTGACTTTCAGTATTCCTGGAAAAGAGCAGTAAACCTAAAGGGGTTAGTTTAAAAAGGTACTCTGTTGCATTTTATTTCCTTAACAGTATTAACACCAGATTTATTAACACTATTGATAAAGAAATGTAAAAATCTGTGATTGAAATTGCTCTAGAATTGCTTTTAAAGCACGCATTTCTCTTCTGTTGCCTCTTTCGACCAGGTATGGAAAGGCCAGTTGAGAATTCTAGCACAAATGTTCTGCTTTGGAAGTGTCTGGAGGCTTTGGTTAGTTATCAAACACGTTGAAAATGTGTTTTGTTAGAGATTTTACAAATGCAGGTTAAAGCAGCGTATCCTTATTGAAAAACATCATTTAGAAGGCAAGGTATGACAGAGATGGGAGAATATGGTAATAACAGCAGAACAGGCCAGGCTGAGTTAAAGAAGAGGAGGTGAGATTGCTCTTACCTTTCCTGCCAGTCGTGGGCTGAGAATTGATTAGAGTAGTGTTGGACTTGAAATATGTAATTAATGATGAAAAGAGCCACTAGTAATCTGGACTGTATTGAACATGAACTGTATAATGAAGTAGAGGGGTGAGCTCAACCACATTAAATGTGAGAACCTGTAACATCTATAATGTTAAAAAGCTGTCTTAGTACTCTACCACTGCAGTTTTCTAATACTCAGTAGTTCAGAGTATTTAGCATAAAAAACCTGAATGAGCTAATTAAGACTATTAAAATGGTTGCAATAAAATTTGAATATTGAAAGTTTATAAAAGCTCTAAGCAGTAAATAAGGAAGCTATTTTAATATATAAAACTCATTAAAGTTGAGCAAAAAAAAAAACCCCTGCTGCAGCTCACAAGGAAAAGTGTAAAAGGAAAATCTGCTTTTAAAATCTTATAATCTTTCAATTGGATTTAGTTAAATAACTAAGAAACACAAAACCAGACTATCCTCTTCTCATACATAGTGTAATTTGGGATATTCCCATGCCCTTGCTAAAATTGGGGAAGATAGCCCTTTGCATGTTTATCTAATTTTATACTTCAGTCGATAGGAGCTTAGAAGCTACATTGTGAATTTTTTGCCTGCTCTGTATTTTCTGAGTTTTTTCCATTTTAGAGCGTCTCAGATCATGGTTGAAGTAAAAGCTATACTTTTCTGCCTAATCAAGCAGCTTCCTCATTTTTAGCTGGTGAAAGTTTTTTGCACCCTGTTCTCAAGCTATCCTGGCTATAGCTGTCAGGCTACTACTGCTTAGATAATGGCAGCTTGCTGAAGAAAATGAAGAGAAACTCTGTGTTTATAGCAGCTGGCTCTGGATATCTCTTTTGGTGCTAGAACTGCCAAATCGAGCAGTAGGAGAAGATCCAAGCTAACTCCCCATCAACCTGCAGACCTTTGGATAAGCTCAAGCAGTCGTCAAGAAGCTACTGGGAAACGGAAGAAAGCTCTTTGGCAGAAAGTTCTCTAGTTTCACAAATATCTTCAAAAGCTCACCAGAACCTGTAGTGGGTTATTCTGAATATTGAGTTACATCTTGTCACCTGGAAAGGTACTGCTCCCAAAAACTTCACATACCTGTGTTTGTGAGCCATCCACCCTCCCTCCTTGCAGTAAGGTAATTGTTTGTCTTTTGTGCAATGGTGAGTTGGATTAAATAAATAGAACAGGGCCTTTGTTTGCCATTAGCTTCTTTTTTTAACTGCTTTCCACTGGTGATAATCAGGATTTCTCCACTTGTTACCAGGATCTGCCCCTTCTTGCTGAAGCATTGGTGTTCTTTAGCGCATGCTTTTGCCATTTGTAGTTTGGGCCACTGCAGTAGGCACATGGGTGAGTCTGAGCAGGTTTGAAGGTTAAGACTAAGGCCCTTTGAGGCAGAGGAACATGCAAAGGCTCACTTATGGACTGTGCTCATTGATGGGTAATCTCTGTATTAGCATCATTGACTACTAATGAGCACCATTACCTTTTTCCAGGAATGACAAATACTCGAAGATTTGTATCAGATTCTGAGCTGTTAATGTGAAGTGTCTTCCCTAAATGGAATTCACTTTTTGAAACCCAAAGAAGGAGAAGTAATGCCTGTGTGTCAGGGAACGACTAATACTGAAAATGTTGTAATTACCTCTCAGTTACTCTGAAGTTTTATACTTAACTGCATCTTCCTCAAGAAGTACTTCTGAAAAATAAGGCTATTAATTTAGTTGGTGTTCCCTCAAATTAAAGGGAAAGTGCTTCTTGTTAAATATAGCTGTACAAGTGAATGGATATTGCCTTCACCACCCATCTAAATTCTCCATAAAATAGTGCCAGTGCTCCTAGAGCACTCCTTTTTAGCACTAAATTAATGTGCTTTTTAGTGTTTCTCCTAGTAGGACTGTAATCGATACAATACTTCATAATTTCTCGGGATAGACTTGGATTTAGATAGAAAGTGAGTATTAATGGGTAGAAATTATTCTCTGGAAGTGATTATGCTCTTAGTTCATTCAGGAGACAAACCCTCAACTTGTCCTGGGCCAGGAAGCTGCCTCTCATCCTTATACCCTATACCCTAATAGTGATTTATTAAGCTATCTGCATTGATTGATGCTGTCTCTTCATATGACTGCTTTTTGTATTATCAGAGAAATCATTAATAGCTTCCTCCTCTCTGAGATTATGTTATGGTTTCTTAAAAGCCAATTATGGGTCAAAGTTTTATTTAAACAGCAAAATAATTCTAAATGTCCTGTTTACAGACCATCAACTTGGAAGATGACTTAAGGTCAAAACCTGATTTTGTTAGTGTGGATGAAGTACAGCAGACTTGGATGTTCTCTGTGTATGCAGCTCTCCTTATAGTCTTTATGTTTGCCTGGGCAGTGGGAGTCTATTTAAACCTGCAAAGTTGAGCCGTGCTTTTCTTATGGAAAGTCCAGGCACAAACAAAGTGGTCTCACAAGTACTGGAAAATGACAAAGTTGGGTTAAGCTCTGTTCCTCTTTGAGAGGAACAGCTGCATTTATCAGACAGTAATTTCATTATTTATTCCTTTATTAGAAGGCACTCCTTCACATGGTGATGCTGTTTTACCATTGAGAGTTTTACTGTAACTTCCTAATTGTTTCCCATTCAGGGAGCGTAGTTTTGTGGGGCTAGACATTACATAGGAAATTGCACTTAGGAAAAAAAAATATCTCCAAACATTAGTGGTAGGACAAGAGGAAAAGGCCTCAAGTTGTGCCAGGGGAGGTTTAGATCAGGAAAAATTTCTTCACTGAAATTTATCAGGCACTGGAAGGGGCTACCCAGGGCAGTGGTGGAGTCCCCATCCCTGGAGGTATTTAAAAGACGGGTAGATGAGGTGCTTAGGGACAGGGTTTAGTGGTAGACAGGTACGGTTGTTCTTGAAGGTGATTTCCAACGAAATGGTTCTATGATTCCTGATTTAATTTTCATGGGTTTAGCTATGTTTGCAGTAGGTGTTTCAGTTTCATTAAATGTATTTTGAATTTTTATCAACTGAGAATATGAAATGTTTCTTAGATTTAAACCTTTCCAAGAGTTATATACTCTTTCATCACCTGTAAGCTAATCATGTCATGTAACTTTTCTTGAGGTTCTGAGGTGATGTGCTTGAAAGCAAAAAATGCTTGTCAACTGGAAACAATTGTTTGTACCACCTCCTTTCCCTAATTTTTGAGCCCTTCCCCCCCTCCACTAAAAAGAAAGAAATAAAACGGCTGAGAGCAAAATGATGCACGTTAAAGCCTCTCCTACTAAAGCTCTGGGATATTTGAAGTCGGTTTTGGGGGGTTTTTTAGAATGGCCTTGAATTCTGGGACATTTTTGAAATGAGCCTTTGAGGTAAGAACATGTATTAGTTTGGAAACAGAGAAATCGGTCCTTATAAAATAGTTCTTCAGCGGGCGTTTAATTATCTGTGTGTAGTCCAAATGCTTTTAAGGTAGCAGAGGAGCCTAAAGATAAAAATATATTTTGGCAAATATATTCTGCTTGGATAGAAACCCAAGAATTTTAATAACAGTTTTCTGGGGAATTTCTTGGCTTTTCTTGGTCTATGTAATTTATATCTGTGCAGGCAGTTTGATGTCAGCTTTTGAAGATTCATGATTTCTAGTCTGGTTTTCTAAGGCAATGGGGCTTTGCAAGTGTTTCAATTGCTGTCCTCACTGCCAGGACAGGGTATGCAGTAAGGGGCAGGGAATCCTGATACAGGAGGGGACGAGGAACAGCAGTTTGGAATGCTTTTGTGTTGTTGATTTTTGGTCTTTTTTAAATAGGGCAGGATTCAGATTTTTCTATGGTACAACAGGACGTGCTATTTAAATGCATTAAGAATGTTATTGAGTTGCTGCATGTCTCTCTTGAACACAGTGACTGATTTCAATCAATTTTGGAGGGGGTGGGGGTGTCCAAAAGACAAATTTCTGCAGTTTTTGTGAAGGTAGATAACTGGCTAAAGTTACTCTGTTAATTAAAATTTACCTTTCCTGTTTCTCTCCTACATACACACTCTCCTCTAAATAAAAGCAGGAGCAGGATTAAAATTGTTGTTACATGTTAGAACCCACACGGCGTTATAGTACAGTAATCCATTCAGAACCAGGCTTCATTGTTTCCACAGCTCATGAAACTGCTGGAAAAGACAAACATGAGGAAAGCATAAGTATACAGCAGTCTCAGTTGGACAAACACTAAAAAGAGAGCTCTTTTATCAGCATTATCGGGATGGCAGCAAAGACTTTTGAGCCTGTGATTCCTGAAAACAGAAATAATGTTTTTATTCTAGAAGAAAATCTTGAATACAGTTTAATACAGAGCAATTACATTCTTGGGAAAGACAGCAGAAGGAACAGAAAATTGCATCAATACCTTCTCAGAAATCCCCGTGAAGTAGTTGATCAGATTTAGGATCTCACTTGATGGCTCATGATGTGTTATTGCAAATTAATTTATTTTTTTTTTAAATTGGGATTATGCTTGACTGTTCCAAAGCCACATCATCCACTTACTGCATTGACAGAGAGAAATCCGTGCACAAGAGCAAAGTACTGTTAGATGAGATTTTCTTGTCTGGGTGAGGAGATGGTTTCACTGTTCACTCTTTTTTTCTTTTTTTCTTTTTTTTTTTTTTTTTACACTAGTTGTTACTGTAGTTCCCTAGGGAACAGAGACTGATGTCTCAACCTGCTACACTGGGACAGCAAGTGGTTGCAGGATGGGAATCCCCATTGATCAGTGTAGCAGGGAATAAGGTTTTCTTCTACTTTATGCATGTACTGTGTAAAATTTTACAGATTGCTATTTTACTTTTAGTTTAAGAAGCATTTTATTTGTTTTAAGAATTACTTTCTGAAATTTGGCAACTTGCTGGGAGCAGTGATCCATTTACTGGGGAAAAAAATCAGCTTGTTTAAGGTTTCAGGTCAAATTTGTCACCTGTTCTCTTCAGTGTAAATTGTGTTTTATGAAGTGCC
This sequence comes from Gorsachius magnificus, assembly GCA_034008185.1. Lineage (NCBI taxonomy): Eukaryota > Metazoa > Chordata > Aves > Pelecaniformes > Ardeidae > Gorsachius > Gorsachius magnificus. Next base: position 22,391,928 of record CM067087.1, on the reverse strand, counting down.
AATGACAAAGGGAGAATTATTGCTAGATTGCTAATAAGTATAACCTTACACAGTTTAACGTTAGGAAACTCGACCCTCAAATAAAAGGAAAGCTTGGTGAGTCCCACAGCTGTCTTAGTAGTACCTTTTAAGAATGAAAGCATGAGAATTATCTACATGACAAATAGGTTATTGGAAAAAAGCCATGTAGGATTCATTTAAACAATCATTTTTTCGTGTTAGTGCTAATATATTAATTTAGTAAGAAACGATTATGTTCATGGGATTCTGATAACAAAGGTGGTATTAATGTGGCCTTTTGACTTCCATCTGAAGAAAAATGGGAACAAAACCCACATGAATTTTCAGTGATAAGCATCACAGTTCAAATTTTTAATTATAATGGCAAATTCATATAGAAAGAAAACAGTGGGATTTTGTAAAACATGTCTTGTTTATGTGAACGCTAGCACTGTATCTCCTCCAAACAGAAGGAGCAGAATACAGGATAAAATGTAGAGACTCATTTTGGGGTTAAAAGAACCCAAGAAGTGCTTGGACTTAAATGTTTGGGGCCACAAATTAATTGTGGAGGGTTTTATGGAAGGTAAACAAGAATACAGTTTAAACAGTATACTTACTCTGAAAGATACATCGTTTCTCCTTGATCCTTCTTCCCTCATTTTCTGAACTTTGTGCTCTTGTCAGCACGATCTTCATCATAGCAACGGTTAACTTTTTGCAGGAATATGTTCTAAAATTGGGATTATATAATTTTTCAACTGGAAATGTTTCCTACTTAGAAGGAGAGGCCTGGGAAAATCGATGAAGTATTTGAGACCGAAGTAGAGAAGCAGGCATTCAAAGGTGATTTTTCTGGTAGACCTGAACTTGGTGACAGGAATGTAAATGGAGGCACACACTCAAGAACAAGGGAGGGGACAGGGCAGGACAAGACCTTCATTTGGGTCACCTGTCAGTGGAAGAAAAGGGATGGGGAGGGAAGTTGGTTCCTGGCAGGAGGGTGTTGCTCTTCTGGCTGAATCTGTGGTCCTTGAGTCATTGTCATTGAAAGCGAAGGAGAGGAAACTGGACCAGCCAAGATCTATGTGATTGGGGTTCTTGCATTGGGACTGTGGGGAGAAATGAGCCTTCCTGAAGATGGGAAGGAGAAGCAGAAAACCAAAACCAGGTCTGGTCTGGCTGTGCGGGCAGAGCTGGGGAAGGTCGTGGCGTTCAGACTGCTTAGGGATCTCTACTCTCTGTGAGGGGTGCCTGGAGATCACAGGGTGGGTGGCAAGCAGGCAAGTGGGGATTTTGTACTGAATAAAGGAAAAGATCCAGAGGGGAGAGGTAGATTTGGAAAGCAAACGGCAGTGGCTATAATACTGAATGTAGGTGGCAATGAAAAATAACTTGGTTTGTTTATTCTTAGAGTGCAGGTGGGACATGACTACATTTTTTCAATAAGAAAAAAGGCATACAAGGTAAATATTAGGGAATGAAAAGTATGGAGTTCAAGGATAATACTGATACAAAACCTAATGTATGTAAATGTGAGCAATCGGGAAGATCTGGGTTTCAAGAGCATTCTGGAAGAGTATGGCTACACACATGCAGCTGTCCTATGCCCTGCTCTGGGCTTTTGGCCTCAGTCGCAATACTGATCTTCACAGATCTTTCTTCTGCCCAGTGTGGTGTTTTTATTATTGTAGGTGTGTTATACTGGTGTTTAAAAAAACTCAAACCAAAACAACCCACAAAAAACTAACCAGGAAAGGGCATCGCTATTTAAATAACTTTAAAGGTTAAGACATGTTGCCTCTCTCAATTATTTAACTGTTTGATTCATGAAACTGTGATCAGCTAAATTCTGGATTTAAAAAAAGTTAATTACGGTTTAAAATCCTTGTTACAAAACTTGAGAGTTGTGTTTACAGATAACTCACTGAAAAGGTTAGGAGAAACTTGCTTGTCCTATTTAAATGTGATTGTTTAGTCCTGTGCCTCATGACTGCTGCTGGCTGTCTACAGGCAGCAGAAAAAAATTTTCTCCCATCTTGATGTGAAAACTGGCTTTTTAAGGCAATGCTTTTCTTGCTGTTCTCCAGGATGTTAGATTGCCTGTAATCAGAAATGAAACACTGGTTATTCGTGCTCTTGCCCGCTTTGCTCATATGGACTGACTGGCAGATGGCACTCAAAGAAATGCCTTTGTACCCCTCCTGCCTCTGGGCCTTGATGAGCCTGGAGAGAGACAGATATATCTCAGCAATTTTATAAATTATTATTTTTTTTTTAATAGTCTGTAAGGATCAAACTTTCAAAGTCCTTTTTATCCGAGCTAAAAGGATGGGTTGTGATTCAGTTTTTAGAAGATCCTCCCTGTTAAATCTGGGGCAAGTGGAAAGTCCCTATAGAAATTTTTGCGTGCACATAACCAGCCTGATGTACTCGGTGGAGCTTGTCGAGATTGAGCTGCTTACTGAAGTTACGCAGAAGTTTAGGCAGTATATCTTATTCTATATTCTTGACACCCATAGTGTCTTCCAGAAGGATTTCAATTGGCATCAGTACTAGTATGTTTTCAAAGACTGGGTACTGTGAGAGCTTGATGTTTATCCTGAAGCAGAAAATACAACGAGAAAGTGTTTTTTATCTTTGTCATGTGAGAAAATAATTTGAACTGGATTTAGAGGATGTGAGAAAGGAAGTTGAAACGCTTTTCAAGGTCACATTGGAGCTGAGAAACCACTGCAGCATTTCTTTTTGTATCCTTGACAGAGGAGCACTTGATGATCCAGAGTCTTTGCAAAACTCTCTGATTACCCTTTATGTTTTACAGAGAGAGAATATTCTCTACTTTCACATGCACTTACCTTTCAAAGGCCAGGCAGGACAGTCCATGAATGGGACTTGTTTCATAGCTGAGATAGGCAAAAAAATTGGCATTTAGTACTAGCACTTTAATGAAAATAACCTGCTAATATAAGGCAGGGTTTTGAGAGGAAACAATACTAAATAGGCTACTGGTGGTAGTGCTGCACCACTGTCACTTTTTTGATTGTGATAGTTGAATTTTCCTGAAGTTTGCTTTCTGAGAGTAACTAGTTGGCAGTTTAGATGTGTACTCCTTTACTATGCTTATGCTTTGTGTATAATAGTTATCACCAAGTACACCAACCAAAAATTGGTAGACATCTAGGCCCGGAGAACGAGACAGTGTGATACACTTAGTCAGATTGCTAATTAGATAAAAACTTGGACCAGGTGATTTCATGAAGTCTAGTGAGGTTGGAACTGTATAGTCAATTTTTGGTTTACTCAACATATTTTAAAATACAATGTTGTTGTTTCTTATTACATGGATTTTACCCCAAACAAATAATAGAAATCTAAATTAAATTACATTTTCTATATGCTCCTATAGATGATTTTACAAGTAGCTTGGACTTGCCTAAATTAGACACTTAATGATACGTATGAGTGATTTCCCCCTTCAAGATTGCAGTGAAGTTTTTTCATGGTTCATGAATTTTGTGTACTTAAATAGAAATACAAGAGTTACATCTTGGTACTAAATGTGATTTTTTTTTTTTTTTTTTTTAATTGGTAGTGAGTCTAAGTTTGCAGTGGGTTTCCAGATATTTCCTTTTGTAAACAGAAAGCCACAATGTTTAATTTTTTTTGGTGCATGTGATGTGTTACTCTGAGCCGTGGTTATTAATTGACAGATGAGTTACACTATGATGGCACTTAAAATGCACAACATGTATTTCTGAAAGCAGTCGTTGCTATAGCAACTTTCTACTAGGTCACTGGCAGTGTTGTGTGTGAGTGTGTGTGTATGATTTGGCTCTTAATGCAGACTAATACTGATAGAAAAATGAGAAATGTAAGAGTCAGAAAGAAGGTAGCCCTTCCCCCCTTCCTGTCCTTTCCCCTCAAAACCAGGGTAAGATCATTTGGTGGAGAAAATGCTCACGTAGGATATTGCATGTATTGGCAAGAAACTGGCTATCAGCTGCTATAATTAGATGTTTTCTTTCTATTTATGCAAAGATTATTAAAAAAAAAACACCCAAATTGCCTTAATCTCATTCTGCTTTTCCTTTGACATCTGGAAAGGAATACATGTTCACTTGATCTGAAAGCAATGTGTTGTATTTATTGAGCATGAAGATCTATTTTTAAAGAAAAAGTACATCTGTATTATATGCTGGAAGTGAAAATTTTGAAAGTGCTTCTTTTCTCTCATTTGCAAGGTCTTTCAGCAAGGTGCAATGCATTTCCGTAGCAATTTAGGCCAATATAAATCTGGTGGTCCCCTGGCCGCTCCTGTCTCTTCCCTAGCACTAGTCCTGTGCCCATGTGAACAAGGGATGAGCTGGTTCAGGGAGCTGATCCAGATACAAACAACTTGAAAGCAATTTTAAAAATTGCTAGATGGGTTCCTGGATTGCATAAATGGGCAGAAAGCCACATGCCAGCATGGCCACAGGAGGGAGGAACTGCGGTAGCTGCAGTTCAGGTCAGTGACACGGAGGGGTAGTGGCTGGGATTTTCAGAGGGGCTGAAGATGCTATTTCCCACTGACTTCTGGTTTTAGTTTGCTCTGAAACTTAACTAAAAGTACTGTGCAAAGGTCTGTTTCCCAAATTACTTGCATTTGTATTCTTCTCCGAAATGGTTCTCTGATAGTCTCTTCTGGGCTTTTTAATAGCATTCTACTGCTCTAATTAAGAGAGCATTCATGTAACTCTCTTAGAGTGATCAACCTATAGCCAGGCCATTATTTTTAGTCTTGAATTAACACTGCCTTAAGATATTAGAAAATTAATGATTTAAGATCATAGAATCATAGAATGTTTTAGGTTGGAAGGGACCCCTAGAGGTCATCTAGTCCAACCCCCCTGCAGTGAGCAGGGACACCACTAACTAGATCAGGTTGCTCAGAGCCCCATCCAACCTGGCCTTGAATGTTCCCAGGGATGGGGCCTCCACCACCTCTCTGGGCAACCTGTTCCAGTGTTTGAACACCCTCGTTGTACAGAATTTCCTCCTTATATCCAGTCTAAACCTACCCTGGTTTAGTTTAAAACCATTACCCCTTGTCCTGTCACAGCTGGCCCTACTAAAAAGATTATCCCCATCTTTCCTATAGGCCCCCTTTAGATACTGAAAGGCCGTAATCGGGTCTCCCCGCAGCCTTCTCTTCTCCAGGCTGAACAAGCCCAACTCCCTCAGCCTGTCCTCATAAGAGAGGTGCTCCAGCCCTCGGATCATTTTAGTAGCCCTCCTCTGGACCCGCTCCAACAGTTCCATGTCCTTCTTGTGCTGAGGGCTCCAGAGCTGGACGCAGTACTCTAGGTGAGGTCTCACTAGAGCAGAGTAGAGGGGCAGAATCACCTCCCTCGACCTGCTGGCCACACTTCTCCCGATGCAGCCCAGGGTAGGGTTGGCCTTCTGGGCCGCCAGCGCACATTGCCGGCTCATGTCCAGCTTTTCATCCACCAGCACGCCCAAGTCCCTCTTGGCAGGGCTGCTCTCGATCCTTTCTTCCCCCAGCCTGTACTGATACTGGGGGTTACCCCGACCCAGGTGCAGGACCTTGCACTTGGCCTTGTTGAACCTCATGAGTTTCACACAGGCCCACCTCTCCAGCCTGTCCAGGTCTCTCTGGATGACATCCCGTCCTTCTGGTGTGTCAACCACACCACTCAGTTTGGTGTCGTCCGCAAACTTGCTGAGGGTGCATTCGATCTCACTGTCTAAGTCATTGATGAATATATTGAACAGCATTGGTCCCAGTACGGACCCCTGAGGGACACCACTCGTCACCGGTCTCCATCCAGACATTGAGCCATTGACCACTACCCTCTGGATGCAGCCATCTAGCCAGTTCCTTATCCACCGAACAATCCACCCATCAAATCCATAGCTCTCCAATTTAGAGAGAAGGATGTTGTGGGGGACCATGTCAAAGGCTTTGCAGAAGTCCAGATAGATGACATCCATTGGTTTTCCCTTGTCCACTGGTGCTGTCACACCATCATAGAAAGTCAGTAGCTTCGTCAGGCAGGACTTGCCCTTGGTGAAGCCATGCTGGCTATCTCGAATTACCTCCCTGGCCCCCATGTGCCTTAGCATAGCTTCTAGGAGGATCTGTTCCATGATCTTCCCAGGCACAGAGGTGAGGCTGACAGGTCGGTAGTTCCCGGGGTCTTGCTTTCTATCCTTTTTGAAAATGGGCACGATGTTTCCCTTCTTCCAGTCACCAGGGACTTCATCTGACTGCCATGACTTTTCAAATATCATGGAGAGTGGCTTGGCGACCACATCGGCCAATTCCCTCAGGACTCTGGGATGCATCTCATCGGGTCCCATGGACTTATGTGCGTTCAGGTTCCTCAGGTGGTCACGAACCTGATCTTCTCCTACAGCAGGAAGGGTTTTGCCCTCCCGACCCCCGTCATGCCATTCATCAACTCGGGTGGGGTGGGGAGAGAGGTTGCCGGTGAAGACTGAGCCAAAAAAGTTGTTGAGTACCTCAGCCTTCTCTTTATCTGCTGTTACCAGCTTGCCGGTCTCGCTCATCAGCAGGGGTACGCTTTCTTTAACCATCCTTTTCCGGCTGATATACCTGTAGAAACCCTTCTTGTTATTCTTTGCATCCCTAGCCAAGTTTAGCTCCAGCTGAGCCTTGGCTTTCCTGACCCCATTCCTACACAACCGGACCGCATCCCTATACTCTTCCCAGGATGCCTGTCCCTGCTTCCACTGCCTGTGCAGCTCCCTCTTCCTCCTTAGTTTGACCAGCATCTCTCGTCTCAGCCATGCCGGTCTCTTCCCTTCTTTGCCCGATTTCTTACACCTAGGGATCGAGAGCTCTTGCGCTCTGTGGATCACATCCTTAAAGATCTGCCAGCTCTTTTCTGTTCCCCTGTCCCTGAGGACCGTTTCCCAGGGAGTCCTCCTGACTATCTCCTTGAGGAGCTGGAAGTTTGCTTTTCTAAAATTCAGGGTCCTGACTATACTCTTCATTCTTCCCATTTCCCTCTGGAGCTTGAGCTCTACCAGCGCATGATCACTGCAACCCAAGCTGCCTCCGATCTTGACATTTCCGACGAGCTCACTTGCATTGGTGACCACCAGGTCCAGTATCGCATCCCCTCGGGTAGGGGTGTCTATTACCTGGCTTAAGAAGTTGTCCTCAATGCATTCGAGAAACCTGCTGGATTGCCTACAGCTTGCCGTGTTGGTTTTCCAGCAGATGTCGGGGTGGTTGAAGTCCCCCAGCAGGACGAGAGCCTGCGAGCACGAAGCCTCCCGGAGTTGGAGGAAGAACGCTTCGTCCATCGGCTCCTCTTGATCTGGCGTTTGCTAGCACGTTCTAGATTATGATAAATGAAAATATAATGTCAAGTATAGCATGTGTTTTATGACACTGTAATCCACTAATTTTTATTCTCAAATTATAGTAGTGTTTTTTAAAAGAAAAAGTATAATAATGTGAATGTTGTTTTGTGTTGACTCTCTTGTTCTCCGAAAGAAATGAACAAGTTGTGCTGCGTTTGCAGTTAAAGCAATATGGTAGAATGGTTCTGCTGTCTGGATGGGAGCAGAGAGAGATCATGGTAAGGTGTGGAGGGAGGGCAGTAGGACTTAAGACGCTTGCTGCCTTCTCTTCTTTTCCAGTGTCTCCTGTCTCTCAATTCACTGGTTTGCTGAGGGCCAGACCGGTATCAAAGCTACTGTAAAGAAAGGAGCAGGAACATGCGGCCAGGAGTAGGAGGAAAGAACAGGGATTGCATTTTTGCTGACAGCGACCCATCAGATTGGTTCAGCTGTTGTATGAAACCTCATCCCAAGGCTCTACTGAAAAAGAAAATCTCTATTCTGTGTTGAGTTTGTTGTGGTTTTTTTTTCCTTCTCTCTGATATGTAGGAACCATAGGATGGTTTGGGTTGGAAGGGATGTTTACAGGCCATCTGGTCCAACCCCCCTGCAATGAGCTGGGACATCTTCAACTGGATCAGGTTGCTCAGAGCCCTGTCCAACCTGACCTTGAATGTTTCCAGGGATGGGACATCTACCACCTCTCTCGGCAAACTGTGCCAGTGTTGTAAAAAATTGTAAAAAAATAATCTACCTTATATCTAGTTCTCTGTGTTTTGATAACTTGATTTGTGAAAGTACTAAGTGTTGATTTAACTTCTGGAGAAAAACCACTTTCTTTACAATTTTTTAGTGTTTAAATGATCATTGAATGTGTTATTAAATGTATTCGTATATACTGCATACTCTGGAAAAGCTTGCTCTAACTTTGCCTCAAGGTTGAAGGCTGTGCTTATAGATTAATGTTTAAATTTGAAGAATTTGTAGGGAGATGGAGGTAGGACCAGGTATAAGAAAAATGAAAGCTTGTATCTTCCTTGTATTTTCTGTAAGGGTTGTTCTTAGAAGAAATGTTCCCTTATTTAACTCCTGGGGTTACAGTTTCCACTTAGAACTACTTCTGATCTCATGGGAGTTGAGAATCTGTTTAAGGAAATGCTTCAAAATATTCCCACTCTTGCTCTTATAGCCTGACAGTTTCAAATATCAGTTGCTCTATGTATTTTCTTTTTATGTAACTGTGTAAATGATACTGAAAATCCTTTTCCTATCCTTCCAAAGTGCAGAAGAAAGTGTCTGCAAATTCTGCAGCATTTAAAACTGGATGGTCTGATCTGTTCTCTGCAAAAACAAAAGCCAAGGAGTCTTACAGGGGAAAATAACCTCTTGTGTGGATCAGCTGCTGGAATTTCCTCTCACTGGAGAGCCTCAGCTTCTGGTGATGGCAGTTTCTCTCTTCTGGAGTTTCTGTTAAGTTTCACTCAGTTTTTGCCAGCAATGCTTACAGAGCTGTGCTTTTTCTTTTTTCAGTGTCTTGTATTTGATGGTAGAGGTAAGACGATTCTCTTTTCTTCTAGGCAAGAGGTTTGTTCCTTCTCTCATCCATTAATTTTTCTTTTTTCCTTAGGCTCTTGTTCACCAGGAAGAGATTTGTAAGGCTGTGTATATCCAAGTATCAGGTTGATATTAGCAGGCCTGTTACAGACCATCATTGTAACTAAGCAGAGAATTCTGTGAGTAGCAAGTGTTTTTCTGTTCCAGTTTTTTAAGATAGTGGGATACATGCTCTGAACACTGACCTTAACTTTCATCATACTGAATCATAAAATGGTTTGGGTTGGAAGATCATCTAGTTCTACCCTCCACCCCCCTCCCAACATGGTCAGGGACACCTTCCACTAGGCCGGGCTGCTCAAAGCCCCATCCAGCCTGGCCTTGAACACTTCCAGGGATGGGGCATCCACAGCTTCTCTGGGCAACCTGTGCAGTGCCTCAACAACCTCACAGTGAAGAATTTCTACTTTACGTCTAATCTAGATCTACCCTCTTTCAGTTTAAAGCTATTACCCCTTGTAAAATACATGCCCTTGTAAAAAATCCCTCTCCAGCTTTCTTGTAGGCTTCTTCAGGCACTGGAAAGTTGCTGTAAGGTCTTCTCAAACCCTTCTATTCTCCAGGCTGAACAACCCCAACTTTCTCAACCTGTGTTCATAGCAGAGGTGCTCCAGCCCTTGGATCATCTTTATAGCCCTCCTCTGGACTCTCTCCAATAGGTCTGTGTCCTACTTATGCTGGGAGCCACAGAGCTGGATGCACTACTCCAGGTGGGGCCTCACCAGAGTGGAGCAGAGGGGGAGAATCCCCTCCCTTGACCTGCTGGCCATGCTTCCTGTGATGTAGCCCAGGATACGCTTGGCTTTCTGAACTGCAAGTGCATTTTTCTGGGTTGTGTTGAGCTTCTCATCAACCAACCCCCCCAAGTCTTCCTCCTCAGGGCTGCTCTCAATCTGTTCCCCACCTAGCCTGTATTTGTGCTTGGGATTGCCTCTTCCCCTGAACAGAGCTGTGATGTTCCACAGACTCTGAAACCAGCTAGATACCCCTGAACCCCCAGTACATTTTTAAACAAGTTTTGGTTGTATCAGGATAGCCTCAGGACAGTTGTTCCTGTTGTTGGGTCCCTCAGAGATGTTGGCTCATGCAGCATGGCTCCTGTACATAAATTCCTGATTTCATCTGCTAGCCTGTTCTCTGTGAGGCATCTTACTGTCGCTCCTCTGTATTTCTAGTCTATTGGTAGTTAATCCTCGATTTCCTTTCTCAGTTCACAGTCGAGGTTAACTATCTTTAGGGAATTGGGGTGGGGAGGATGTTTAGTTGCCTTTTTTTTCTTCTTTTTTTCCCTCCTTCTTCATGGGAAGGGAAAGGGTTACTGTTTGGGTTGCTGGAAAAGCCCATGTTTCAGCTTTCCAGTACCACAAGATTTCCTCTCTGGGTATCTTTAGAAGAACAGAGCACTCTGCCAGTTCATGCTGGAACTCGATTGCTTCATTACCAGTGTCATGGAGCAGCTTTCATCTGATGGCAATCTTTCCGAATGAGGCAAGATCTCTTCTTTCTGCTGTCTCTTTTTAAGTGGTCTGTTTTGGCTAAAGCATTATCTAAGCTATTTCATTAAGCTCAGCAGCTGCATTAGCCCAATTAACTCTTTTGGTAAGTATCTCCCAGATCAAAAATTCTTCCTTGTCTAGGAGGAATGACTGCTGGGAGAAAGCACTTTTGACTAGGCTCTAAAGCTCACAGGACAGTGGCATGAAAATGAATGATGCTTGCTCAGACACAGTCACCCTGTTTCCAGTTTTTGTCATCTGCTTGTTTAAGTAGCTGTTCAGAAATTAAAAAAGTGTACCAGTATTTCGTAAGCAATGCAAAATACAGTTTAAAAAAAAAAGCATCAGTGGTTGCAACTTACAGTCTGGGTATCCAAGTAAATTGGTGGTAGCTTTATAGTTTGTGTTGTCATCATGTCTTCAAATAAATGTGTTTGCATTGAGTCAAGAGGAAAAACAATCTTAAAAGCGCAAAGAGGAAGAAGGTGAGAACTAAGTTGTTTTATGGTCAGTGGAGTTAGTGAAGCCTGGTTTGGTGGTCCTGTTAAGTTCTTTACTGCAGTAAATCCACTAGTTTACCCGTGTCCTTGAAGGCTCTCCAACCTGTGTATAGCACCTCTATTGCAGTATTGTGCACCTCGGTGCCTTTCCTGGGCTGGGCAGAGCAGGACCATGGGCAACTGGCTCAGAGCTCTGTGCCTGATAAGCAGGACAAAGAGTAGCTCTGCTGATCCTGGCCCCTGCCTCCAACCTCACAGGAGCATCTGGCTCAGCCAGTGCTTATTTTAAAAAATAATCATTTGAGGTACCTGTCCTTCAGTCAAATCTGTTTGCATTTGGCAACATGTGCAAAAATTGCCAAGAGATGGAGGGCAAACTGCCTGGGTGGATGTGAAGTCCTTGGGAAATGGAGCTGAATTGGCTTCTTGTCCAGCTCACATGTTGGCTTCTCTGTTCTTGCTTCTCCTCCTTGTATTTCAAATAATGCTTGTCTGCTTTTTCAGTTCTTCCAGTTTGGAACTGGGCTCTCAACTGGGTTCACACAGTGCGATTTTCTTCCATCTGTACAGCCATCATTCCTGTATCTGAAGCAATGAACAAGAAATGAAAGAGATCATATTTTTTCAAGCATGGATTTATTGTGGTGTGCAGGACATTTTTAAACAGCAAAGAATAGACAGTTTCACCCCCTGCTGATTCTTCCTAGGGTGGTTGACTAACAAAATTCATTTCAGCACTGAATGATAACAGCTTTTCTTCAGGATTATTTACTGAGCTAAAATAAATCTTGCTCCCAGGTGCTAATTTGTCTTTTCCCTAGTGATATTTGCATTTTGGACTGTTGCAGAGCTACTTCCAGTTGTACATAGTACTTGATAATAACTTCTCTCCTATTTCTTCTTATATCATTGATTTCTTGTGACTGGTGTGTCAGGGAGGTCATTAGGGAATGCTGGTGGGTAGCCAACCTGGTTTAGCTTATCTTTAATTTCTTAAGTCTTTAGATTCCTTTTTTCCCCTTGTGTCAGAATCCACGTCAGGAGAGGCGTGTAGGTACAGGTAATGTATTTTTTAGGTCAGTTGACATTGCTGTGAAAAAGTAGACAAGCTTCTGGATCAAACATCTTTAGCCTGAAATAAAATCACCATCCTTGAGCTCAGTACAGGTGGAAAGCAATTAATTACTGTGAGCTCTGCTGCAGTGGGGGGAGGATCTTAAAATCAGTATTTCCTGTGGGGCAGAGAGAGAAGTTATCTTTGCCATGGAATATGGAGGCATCGTAACCTAGGGATGGAGGAAACTAATGTGTAATAAAGCCACTTTCCCTTTTGAGTCAATTATTTAAAATGATTGTGAATTTTTAATTTCCAACCATGTATTTTCCTAAGTCTTTAGGATCAGGACTGAGAATTTAGAAGTGGATGGATTTTTTTTTTTTTTTTTTTCCTGTGAAGTGTTCTGGTGGTAAATCATTATTTCTGAGTATTTGCTGCTAGTCCTGCTGCTTTTCACCTGCGTAGTTGTGGGGAAATCATTCTGGGATTTGATGAATTATGTTAGTCTGGGATATGAGGATTTAGGTTTGAATTTTGATTGCAGTATGAGGCATTTATGGTCACTGGGGAAGCATGTCTGCAAGGCTTTTTATTTTTAACTCCAGCATGGTTGCATGTGTCCATTGGAAAAATGTGCTTCTCCTCACAATTCTTTTGTGGTGGTTGGGTTGTCTTACGATTGGAGGGTAAGAGGAAAGTATTTTAAGGTATGCTTTTCCAGTAGAGGTTTTAACTGTAGAACTGACATAAGTCATAGGTTGTGCGATTTGTAATAATCTAGGACGTACAAGCAGCAGCAGTGGCTATTGGAGTAAGTTTCAGTGATGTTTATTCAGCTCATTCAAGATGTAGATATATTTTTGTGTAGCAGTGGGGAACTTCCTTGGGGAAAGGGGGAACTTCCTTGGGGAAAGGGGGAACTTCCTTGGGGAAAGGGGGAACTTCCTTGGGGAAAGTTCTCTTTAGATCGGAGGAGGAGTGCAACGATGAACGCCCTTGCAGCACACGCTGTGGTTCTTGATACGCTGCCTAGCCATTACAGCTTGTTTGGATTTCATGTTGTTGGCTTTGTGACAGTAGTTGTGTTGGGCTGGTGTACAGGAAACTGGTATCAGTGTAGGCTCTGGGAACAGTTTGATAAAGAAGTGTTTGCTTGGTATCACATGTTAGGTGACTTTGAAAGTGTTTGAGTTTTCAGACTACAAAATATATGTCACCTGTATGTTTGAGAAAAAGGATAGGCTTGGCTATATCTTTAGAATCTCTTTAAGTAAGCCCATGAGGATTTCAGCATATTTATGGGTCTGTTCCAGTGCCTTCAGTCTGAGGCAGTGTCAGGTTAGGATGGATAGAAGGTATTTAACAGCATATGGATTCTGGAGTTACTGTTCTTGTAAGTTATTAGGGCAAAATGTGGTATCACAAAATGAGACATTGGTCATCTGACTTAATACCATTGTTTGTAGCATTGATGGCTTTGATGGGGGGGTGATTTAAATTGTGTAGTTTAGAGATCCAGTTTAGTTGGTCTTGAAGATAACTGACTCACTGAGTAGTAAAGAGGGAAATTCTTTAATGTGTTCTGATGGGTTTTGTTCCATCTATTGTACTTGGATTAAAGACTTGCCAGGTCGGTCTTGGGGAGCATATAAAAAAGTTCCCGGAGTAGGAGAATGGGGTTGCTTAGGATACTGGGAAGAGAACTTGAAACAAGTTTTAAGATGAAGAGGAATCAAATCAGAGTTCCCAGTTTATTTTGCTTATTGTCAGGGTTTGGGATTACTGTAGCTCTTCTTTGTTATTTAGGACATGGTGGGGTTTAAAGCTTGGATAGTTTTTCCCTAAAAGGATGCAGTTGTGGATTATTTCAAAAGAGGGACTGTAGTGGTGCAAGACATAAGTGAAGGGTGTCTGATTTGATATGGGGTTGGGTTTTCTCAGGAAATTGTTGGGGTCGGGAGGTAAGGTTTGATTCTGTAATTAATATATATTCATATTTCTATTTAATGATTTTATTGGCTAACTTAATCTTCTCTGGTCTACCTCAGCTACTTTTTTGGCTCTTGTTGAGTTTTTACAAACTCTTTTTAGGAACTTAGCAGGTATTTGTAATTTAGCTACTCTGGCTAATGGGTAGAGAAAGGATATGGAAATTATTCGCTCTCTGTGGTACACCACTATTTTCTGTCAGTACTCCAGCAGTGTGTCAAGAATTGAGATTCAAAAGATCTGTGCTACTATGAGCTCTTTTCAGACGTTCCTTTTATGCTAAGGTAGATGTGATTTTTTTTTTTTTAAATAATTTACAGAGTTATTTGGACTAAAAATACTTAACAATTGAAGGAAAACAGCTTTCTTATGATTCTTGTTGAAATTTCATTCCTGCTTAAATGAAAAGCATCAGTGGAACCCCTGTCCACTTAATGATAGCACGAGTTAAAAGCGGTTACTAAAAGCAAGGGTATTTAGACTGCCTCACTGCAGAAAAATAGCATTATGCTACTTACAGTACTGCCTATTGGATATTTGCTAATCCCTTTATTAAATGCAAGCTCTCTTCTAAGGAGCTCAAAACACAAGGGATTTAATAATTAAAAAAAATCCACATACTCCCATGCACACAAGATGACTGTATTTGAGTGAAAAAGGAACCTTAGTAAAACAGATGCCAATTAGCTACATCAGGCTGAGGGTTAAGCTGAGTCTCCAACCTGCTTATAGAGAGGCAGTATTACAGGAATCCATAGGGTTTTGTCATATGAGCATTGCTGAAGTCCCTGGACTGGGAAAAACTGTGCTCCAGGGTCTTTCAGTTCCTGGACCGATGGCATTGAAAGACTCTTGTGGCCTAAAGCTTTGTAAGGGTTATCTCCAGAGCAAGTATGAATACTGAGTCGAGGCTTTCAATACCTCAGTCACACCTGGATAATGCCCAGAAGTCTTTGCTGTTTGAGGGACTTGGGTCGTGACATCTTTGTAAGGACAAAGGATCCTGACAGGTCTAGCAACTGGGGAATCAGTGGAGCTGCTTCTTGAAGCTTGGAGTCCAAGACATGGTTTTCTGAATGAGCAGCTTTCAGTGGCGGGAATGCTTTAACATAGTCTTTCAACACTGCTGTCTTTTGAAGAACCATTATGCCTTTGTGTTCTTTTGAGGGTAGGGTAATAAAGGTGACTATCAGGAAATTGGTAGAATATTAAACTTTAGAGTGATCCTACACTCACTTCTTGACGCATGGAAGAGTCTCTCTGTATTAACCATTAAATATTCTTTCTGTTACCAGCTGCGTGAACTCAGAGAAGTTATTATTTTAGTGACCTTATTTTCCTTGAGCCTTTGTGCACATCCCCATAAAGATCATATGAGTACCAGAATTAGTCATGTTTTCTTTGATAATCTGGACAAAATGTTCTGCAGTTCGTCTTGGCTTTTCTTTTCTTGGCTTTTTAGAGTCCCATATGAGGAAAAAAAAAAACCCAAAGAAACAAATTCCCAAAGAACAAAAACCTGAATAATTCTGAGAGTTTTCCCCGTTATTCCAGTGTTCTGCTTGTTAGGCTTTGCTTCTCTTTGTGAAAATTGGTTTTATTGTTGGCCATTTTCCAGATGCACTGAATAATAGAACACCAGATGTCCACTGCTGAGAAAAATTACAGATGAGTAAACACTCTTCTGAGGTAGCATAAAAATCTATTAACGCTGCTGCTGGTGTGCATGTAGACTGTCTATGGTTTTGGCCCGTTGTGCTTTGTGCTTTACAGAAATGAAAATCCAAAGCCACATCTAAATGTGTTTGACTACACCAGGGACTCCTGCTTTCCTCTAGATCTGGATTATTTTGCAGGAATAAGCAGTCACTCACTGAAGTGCTTGAGTGTGAATTTAATCACTGGATTCAATTATTATTATTGTCATACATGGATTTGATTCAGAGTAAAGTCATAGAAACAGAAGAAATGGGGGGGAGGGGGGTAAGAAGGTATATCAAGAGTTAATCTAGTTCTCACCTCTGGCAGGGACAGTTTTACAGAAATGCCATCTTTTCAGACCCAAGGCAAGCTGTGTTCCCAAAGCCTTGTCTGTTTTTTCCCAGGTGTTTCAATCTCCTAAGAATAAGCCTTTTCGACAAACTTTGCTATGTTTGTTGTACCTGACAAGTGTGACCCATCTATTTGGGAAAAGAAAAAAAAAAAAATCATCAGTGGTAGATAATTCACATTTTCTTGAGCAAACTATTGGAGTGCTTCGCTAGTCATTGTCAAGTTTTCCTCAGGGTCTTACCTGAATTTTCCTTGCTGCAGTATAAACCCTTTACTTGTCCTTTTCTCATTCTGCAAAAAAATTTATTCTCCCTCTCCATTGCCTTTGCAGCAGGTTTTATGTATTGAAAAAGAAGTCATCCACCTTCAGTCTTGTCTGTGTCTAGCTGTACTCTCCTGTTGCTTTCCTGTGCATGGGTGTTTCTGAGCCTCCTGGAGCCCTGGCTTTGCCCACTAAAATTAACTATGCAAAACCCTGAGAAGTTTTATGCCATTTTAGTGAGCTGAATTGGCTTACTAAGAAATCAGCCAAACATGTTGGCCCTTTTTGGGGGGAAGCATTTCATGTCTTGGTAACAGCTATCTTTTAAAACATTATCCTAAGGTGTGGTGAACACTTACGCTATCTATAGTTCTCATTCATTGTCTTTTGTTTGGGAGGATGATTCTGCAGTTTCTATGACAGGCAAAATCTCTCTCGACTTGAAATTTGTCCCATGGGCTCTTTTGTGATGCTTAATGCTCTTGCATCATTTTAAAAAGATGAGTAAGTTTATCTTCACAAGAATCCTTCTGAGTCTTGGAAATACAAGTTCAGAGAAGCAGATGACTTCACGGATCCATCTATCCATGCTCACAGTTTGAGGGTAGTAGAACCTAATTTTCTAGAGCCGTTCCTATTATGTGTATTTCATGTTCAAAGCAGGTAGGTAGGAAGCTGGTAGAGAGCTGATGTTATCCTAATGGACAGATGGCAGAGAGCAAGCTGTTAATTTAGCCCTTAATCATCCAGATATTGGACTAGAATTAGAACTCAGTGCCTTAACTCTTAGTCTTGTGCAATCAGACCATAATTATTTGCCTTATGAGTGATGGAGTGGCTGTAGCCCCCAGTAATCTCAGTCACAGTTGTGAATGCTCAGTGCTGCAGAAAATCGGGTCAAGTGTCTCACTGGGTGTCCGAAGAGTGAGGAGCAGTTATGTCTGAAGAGCCTGTAAGAATAACAAAGGGAAAGCAAGCTTGTTTTTATATGCCCAGTCCATCAAATTTATTTTTATTTAAAAAAAAAAATTACAAATTGAAAAGGATAACATTTCTGTTCTTGAGCAAGCCATAGCTATACGCAATGGTTTGCCACAAAGCATTTGATTAATATCTTTAGTATGAGCCATCCTAGACATTATAAGAAAGCAGTATATGACAATATGTTAAACTATTGAAGTAAACATTGGAGATGATCAAACAAAATTGTTTGAGTGATGTGTGACATTTGAATCAACTGCATTATTATGACCATGGTTAGAAGATTGTGTCAGCTTTCCTGTGTAATCTTAGTGTCAGTGCCTCATCACAGACATGCACAGTACAGGAATTAGCTGCTACCTTCTGAAAATAGTAGCAGAAGGTACAGAAAAACTGATTGGTTTTGGCAGCTCACACATTTTTAGAGACCGAAAACCAAGTATGGGAATGTGATAGTATGACTTAATGCTTGGAGGTTTTTGTCATTTAAGAATTTTATTCCCAGCTCCGCAAGAAGTGATTTGCGTAACCTTTCAGTGTGAGGTCTTGCATTTGTAATTGTGAAGAGCACAGAATAATATTGCACACTAGAAAGTGAGACTTCAGACCGTTTTTCTGGCTGACTGGGCAGGACCTTTCTAGGCTGAGAGCATTTGGTGAGAGGAAGCAGCAACAGCTGTTTTGCCTGTAGAGTCAGTTCTATGTGCTGGTGCAACTGTAGAGTGCGACTGAAGAGACAATGAAATTGGAGGCAAGGTTAAACGGACAGCTAGGGTTCGCCACGTGGTAATTCTTGTTTCCACATGTATGTGTAACACATCTGGAAATACCTTTAAAGAAAGGAAAAAAAGAAACTTTACTCAATGATAATGGACATCTACTAAATGCTTTAATTTTGTGTACAGTCTCGCTTTGTTGTTCTTGGCCTCACATTTTTCTTGTATTATACACATTACCTCTGAGAGCTCACTTCCCTTTTTAGCTTTATGTATTAATATCGTACTGACATTTTCTGAGGAAAAAACAATTGTCCATCCTCAGCTTGCTGTTCCAATAACTTCATCCTTCTGAAAGACCCCTAGTCAGACCATATGCCACATTGTTCACAATTGTCCCTTCACTGCCAAACAAAACATGTCTGTGTCTCTCTTGTACTGGGGAGCCTGGCACCGGATGCAGCAGCACTCCAAATATCTCATCAGCTCTGAGTAGAGGGGAAGGAGAAGCCCAGGAGATGCTGTTGGCCTTTGCAGCAAGGGCACCTTGCTTGCTCATGTTCAAGTTGTCCACCAGGATTCTTGGACCTCTTTTGGAAAAGCTGCTTTCCAGAGGGTGGGTCCCAAACCTGTGCATGGGGTTGTGCCTCACAGGTGCAGGACTGTGTGGTTCTCTTCCTTGAACTTCATGCAATTCCTGTTTGTCCATTGCTCCAGCCTGTCCAGGTCCCTCTGGATGGCAGCACAAGCAGCTGGTGTATCAACCAACTCTCCCAGTTTTTTTTCTTTTGTTGTTGATGTGCTTTTGCAGGTTGGGAACTGCAGGTCTTACTGGGTATTAAATGAATAACAACAACAGCAGAGACACACATTTGGGAGGGGGATGTGGAGTAATAATAGTATGTCCAGTGTCCTTTTGAAGATTGTAGGAAACGAAGTGTTGCCATGCTGCACTAGCCTAGTTGTTCCTAATAATGCCTCCTTCTGTCATGGTTAGACTGGATTAAGAGTATGGCAGACCATGTATCAGCAGAGCTTGCTATGTACTTGAAGTATTGAAGGAACTCACTAGTGCTTAGTGCTATTTTTTTCTATCACTTGGACTTTCAGTCTTGGTTTAAACACTTACCAGAATGTGATAACGTGGAATTTAGATTCTGTGTAGAACTTAAATGAATTTACCCTAAAGATAGGCTAAATAAGCACTATGCCTTGTTTGGCCTTAAATGATGCTATGTATTTTCAGAATTAGAGCTGGAAGAGGTGTTTTAATTTGGCTTTCAGTTCAAGTGGTTGCAGGGTCAACATGAATTAATTTGTTTCAAGTTCCAAACCTGTAGCAGAAATAAAGCTTATGCTTACGGAAATGTATATTCCAAAGCAAACAAAAACTCCTGAGCTGTGAAGAACACATCACAGCATTTGGTAAATCTGTTACAGGGGTAGTTCCTGATGACTGTTTTTCTTGTTCTGCAGGATTTAGAATTTACACTTTCAATTTTTAAATATTAATTTCACTTTGCAGATGGGATAACCGCGCAGGAAGGATTTAAGTGATGTGCCCAAGGGCGTGCATGGGGTTGGATAAAGCAGTAAAAGGCTAGAAATTACCTGGCTGGCTGTGAGATCTTTTCTCTCTCACCTTGTTGATCAAAGCTTTTGGAGCTCTGTCTTGGTGTGCAACGTGCTACCTTCTGACAGAACTGTCATTTGCTGATGCAGGCCTTTTCCTAGCTGCCAAACGCAGTTGTTGGGCAAGAATATTGAGCGGACAAATCTTGTCTCTAAACCGAATACAAAAAACTTCAGTTTTACATGTCTTGTTTTATGGTGCTGTGCAGTGGCATGACACACCATTGTGTATTATAGCTTCTGGTCTGCACAGGTGGTACATTTGGAGTTCTCGAATGTCCTTTGGGCCTTAAGGGGATGGAGAAGTGTACTGCTTTATCAGTTTTCAACTTGCGAGAAAAGACATAACAGGGAGCACTGAGGGAGAAAGCAAAGTAATTTTTAAATGGAAAATGAAGTTATAGCATACAGGCATTACTGATTCAGTAGCAGAAGGTATTGCTTTGTTAGTGTGAGCCATTGTTTGAATACATTTTGTACTTGGATGGGACAAAGTCACTTGGTCAATGAGGAAAGGCTTTTGAGTGGGAGTCTGTCAAATGCCAGATATCTCTTATTTTGGTTGTCTTATAGGCAATGGAATTAATAATGGTGTAACACTTACTGCTAAACTTAGTAGTTGGGGGTTTTGTTTGGTTTTGTTTGTTTGAAGTTTTGGTTTCAGCTTTATAACATGTAGGTACATAGTTTACAATAAGGTTAGTTGAACTGGATTTGGTTGTTGCTACCAGATAATTGCTTGTAACAACTCTGTCAGGTTTCAGGGTTCATTTCAATCTTTTCATTTGTTTGCTTGTTGTTTGACTAAAATGGGTAGGTTGCTTTGGCACCAGAGAGGCAAATGATCTAAAGACTGCAAAAAATACAGGGTGCTATATGTTAGTGGAAACTACAGCAAATATTGATGGAATGCATGTATCAGATTTATTGTAAAATTGTAGAGCCTTTTAAAGCTAAGCTCATTATGAGATATTTATTAAGGAGAAATTAACATAAAACTGACAACTTACTAGAAAAGGTGCATTTTTTTTTAAGAAGCAGTTTTATATAGTGGTCATTATGTCTACCCTGGTTATTGTGCATGGTTAAAAAAATAGAAGCAAAAAAGAAACATTGACTTGCTTTCCCATTGTATGTTTCAACTGAATGGTCTCTTCTACTGCCTGCTTTATATTCTTCTATAGGTCATTTTAACTATGCTGGCATAAATTTGTCATCTTCAAAATAAATGTGCAGTTTTAAAAAGCTGCAAACATGCTAAGGTCATTAAAATGGGGATTGAATGAAAACACCAGATTTTTAAACTCCTAAAATAGAAACAGTTGACACAAGTTAAAGGACTTGTTTAGCTATATTGTGTTTATTATAGTTTAAATAACTCAAAATGCAGAAGTATAAAGGGTTCCTCCCCTCGCTCTTCTCTTCCCCATGAGAAAGGTGACAAAATGGGAATCTGTCTCAAGCTTTCAGGGTTTTTTATCAATGCCTTAATTCTGAGGCTGAAAAGGACAGAAAAGAGGAGAGCTTGATTTTTCTTTTTTGTAAAAACATCTTCTTTAAGAAACAGGTGTTTCTTCTATTAAAACCAAAAAAAATGTAAAGGTTTGCATTTGTGTAGTCCATAAGGATCAATGATTTTTCCACAGTTGTCAAACTTAATTGCATGACTAAATTGAGAATTCTGTTCCAAGCACACAAAGCTTTTCATTAGTCACTACAGTGACTTATTTCCAAACCAAGCCGAAGCAACATGGGTGATAATTTAAGACTGAACTTTGGAAGCAAGTGGTGGTGTTTCTTTGAGCTTAGGGGAATGTTAATATTGAGGGAAGCTGCAAGGCAGTTATTCCAAGATCATTAAGGGTTTCCTAACTTCAGCTGAGTGTCTAGGTTGAGGAGGAAAGAATTGGCATCCAGAGCATAATAGCCAGCAGGACTGTACTGGATGCATGTGATGGATACAGATGACTTAGGTTGTATAACGGGCAGGCATTATTCCATGCAATGCAAAACTCCACTTCTGGTCAGTCCCACAAATGGGCAGGATTTTGCCTTTTCTTTTTGGGCTTCTGCCTCCTGAGCTGTTTATTTTCCAGCTCATCAGCCTTGACAGTTCTTCTATTTTAGCTCTCTTTGGCTTAACCCTTACTAAGTACCTTTATTAACACAAGGCTGTAGAAGGGCAACTTTGTCTCTTCTAGATGGTCCAGTTTGGACCTAACCACATACAGATGGAATTTTTTCCGGCACTGTTTTGCAGTTTCTTGTTTAGCACAGGAACTTTGAGAAAATATCACAGGACCTTGTCGTTCCCTGTGTGTAAGGTTGTCTGCCATTACCACTGTGTCAAGGGTGTGGGTCCAGCTTCTTTAATCCTTCAGTTGCTTCTGAATTAAACAGCTCCCCCTTCTCCTTCTGGCTCTTTGTACCCTTCACTCAATACCTTCTTTTAAGCCAGAACTTTTCTTTTAAACATTATCTCTGAGCACGTATATTTTTCCCTATGTGTGAAAGCACTTCCCTAGAGGAGTTGCATACTGCTGGTTACTATATGCAAGCATGCACAGCACAACAGTTGTGAAGGGTGACAATCAGGTTAAAAAAGAAAATTAAAAAAAAAGAAATTCCATGCAACAGTTGTGCAGGAGGCCTTAAACATTTGTGGAAAATATCTTGCATGAAACGCACATACGTTCTTTTGAAAGCTCTTTTGAAAAGTAAGATTGATGCTTAGTATCCTGCTAGAATTGGATAATCTGAAGATCCAAGATAGATAGGTTTCCTTTAAGGTCTAGTTAGTGTACACAAGATTATGTATGTGAGTACATGTGTGTTTGTGTGTGTACAAAACCCCTGTACTTTTTAAACAAGAGGAGGTATTGTACAAAATGTGTACATCTAATTGTCATGTTAGGAGGAAAAAAATATTTATAGAAACGTAATCAAAAGCTTTCTTCTTCTACTTTAGGATTTCATTAAATATTCTTCTTATGTTATACCTAAATAGTAGTTTTTTGTGACCACCACAGTGCATATTGTTCTGATTGTAGTTAACCTATCCGTTTCAGAAATCTGAACGTTCCCTTTTTTTTCATCATATAGGAAGTCAATTCAAAACTTAATTCAGTCTGATGCTATGTTTGCTTATAATAAATTCTTAAAAGTGCCTGATATGGTCACTTGATGTTGTTGAAACGGGCATGTCATTCCCCTGTAATGTAGTGTCTTTAGTGCAGAAACTTTGTTCTGGAAACAAGGTATGGAAATAGCACAAATAGCATATCACGTAACATTTTTGTTCTTGAAGAAGTCGGGCTGTTTGTCTCTTACAGTGAAACTGGAGAGCTTTTACACCAACCTGGCTGTACTGGCTGTGGAAAATGACCCCCTTTAAACTGTTAGTACTGGAGTGGTAACTTTCATTTCAAACAAATTTCTCTTTCCTGAACATTTGTATTGCAACAAGGTGGCTTTTTAATGATACAGTAGAAGAAATGGCCAACATGAGGGCAGCATATAGGAAAAATTTAAATTTGGCAATGAGACACTGTAAGTAAAACTGTTGTTGGGACAAAGTGGTAAGTACTGGAAGAACTAGTATGCATCTGTGAGTCTAATTGGAACTGTAATAACCAGAGACAAAAAGTCTGTTCATGCTGTACAGCCATGGTTTTGGTAAATAAACAGATGTGCATACATTAGGATGGAAAATAATACTTTATATGTTGTGCTGTTTTTCTTACACCGGTGCAGTTTTCTTTATATACTGTGGTGCTAGTCACATTACCTCTTTCTGGCTTGATTTTTCTGCTGCCTTGTGCAAAGCTACTAGAGAACATAAAAAACTTCTTTGAGAAGAAATTAAATATTTAAATAAGAGATTTAAAATATTCTATGTTTACAAAATGTGCAGTTAAGTCCCTGTTATTCATTACTGCTCCTCAGCTGCAGTGCTCCGTGCAGCTATTTTTATTACCCCAAGATCTGTAAAAGTGGAGAATGAAACAAGTAATTTTAGTTTTTCCAGAACTTGAGTTTTCTGGAAGAATGGGATGGCAGTTCTATGTTTTATTACATTAAAGATTAGTGCATCTGTCACATTGTGCCATTATTTAATGGTAAAGTCATGTCTGTTGTCATTAGTCAATTCATTGATTAGTCTTTGGATAGAGATTTTACTACTGGGTGTAGTGGTACCACAGATGCAGTCTAGTTTACTGTTTAAACTCACAACTTTGGTTTCATCAGGTTAAAATACCTTCTATTGCAGTTGGAGAACCTGCGTAGCTCCTGACTACTCTTCTGTAAAATTCAGTCACATAAAATTGTGAGCCAGTTTGTCTAATTTGAATAGGTGTAGTTCCATTTAAAGGGAATGTTATCAGGAATGTTATCTTGTACTGGTTTTGTTGTGCCTAAATCAAAACTTCTGTGGTTTTAGGTGCGGAGATTTTGTCTTTATTTGAAACTAGAAAAGACTGTTTCTCATGAAACTAAACTTTTGTCCTGTGAGTTTAGTCTATCGTGTGACCAGATTCCTTAAAATAAACATATAAGCAAAGAATGTGATGATCCAGATTTATTTATTTAAATTTTCTCAGAGTTCTGCTGGTGTTTTTATATTAGATTTACTGTAAACAAATAGAGAGGTAATGGAAAATAATTTGTGTAATTAAAAACAAAAAGTAAAGTTGCCTAAACAGAATTGTAAAAACTGAATGCAATAATATGATTAAGCTGTCCTGGGGCATCCATTCAAAATTTCATGTGGTTCGATAGCGATGATACTTCAAAATTGACCATTTTTGTTTACAGTGGGTTTTTATTCAATATATGACTCTTTTGGGAATCACAACTAACAATTTTTTTTTCCTCTTTTTTGCAGACTGGACTTTGACATTCTTTTCATGAAAGAGGTTTCCAAGTAGTTGATTTATAATAACTTTGAGAAGAAGTTCTATGTAGCTCTTACTTTCAAGAGCACTGCAAAAATGATTACTTCAGATTTGCCAGTACTACAGTGAGTATATATTTCTCTCTGTATTTGAGATCTTCAGTGTTACCAAGGTAGAAATAAACAGAGAGGTGATCGTGAGGATAAAGCACAAGCCTGAGAGAAGTGCAGATGCGTGTGACTGTTCCAGGCTTCCTGTGTTGTCCTATGCTGAAAAACTGTGTAAAAGATGAAACATCTAAAAGATATTTCTTTATTTGTATGGAGATTTACCTTTGCAGTGAAAAGCAAAACGGTATCTTTGCTACTTTTATGCTTCTGAGTGTTGTGAGATTTCAGAAACTTGAATGGATTTTAGTCATAACTGACCATATTTGTGTATTCCAGTTGGGTGTTCTTTCTTACGAGCTGTATTTATTGTGCAAAAAGCCTTTGGCCCCTGCAATTGAAGAGAGCAAGTGGCATTAGCATGTTTTGATTTCATTGGGAAATAAGAGCGGCTTACACAAATGGGAGCATCACTGTACCTGGATAAAGTGAACTGTTGGGAAGAACAGAGTGGAAGTCTGAGAGGAGTTAAAGAGGAAATCAAGTAGAATTAAGAAGGGAATTTAGAACCAGGAACAAAATGGAGCGTTGATGTGTTGGGTTGACCTTGGCTGGCTGCCAGATGCCCACTCAGCCTCAATAGGATGGGGGAGAAAATAAGATTAAAAAGCTCATGGGGCAATATAGACAGGGGAATCGCTTACCAGTTACCCTCGGGGCAAACCAGACTCGACTTGAGGGGAAAAAATCATTTATTTTATTGCCATTTGAGTAAGATTTGGCTGATTCTGAGAAACGAAGACACAACTCGGTTGCCTCTGCCTGCTGCCCTTTTCCCTGGCTGAACCTCACCCCTTCGTTCCCGACTCCTCCACTCGCACCCGCAGCGTGGGGTCTTCCGAGGGCTGCGGCGTGGGCTCCCCGGGGGCCTCTGGCAGCACCTTCTCCCTCCTCCTGCTGCTCGCAGGGCCGCTCCTTCGCCTCTCCCAGCATTCGCCCTCGGGGGCCCGCCGGCTCCCCTGGCGGGCCCGGCCGTGCCCTCCCCTGGGGCTGTTGGAACCGGCCGGAACGGGCTGTGTCCGGCTCGGGGCAGGCCCTGGCCTCTCCTCACAGAGCCCGCGCTGCGGCTGCCCCGCTGCGCTGCCTTGCCGGGTAGACCGAACGCATTCGGTAGTTATCGAATGTTAAGTTTTTTTGCCGGGAACGAACGTATGAAAGTAGGAATTATCGCATGGTGTAAAAGAGCCTTAGTTTATCAAGGCTGAGTGGTGTTCCAAAGCTAAGATTTCCAGTGCCTTTATTTAAGAAACTGAATGCTTGGTTAATTGTAAGTCTGACCTTAATAATAACATGCTCTGCATTACAGTTTTTTCTTATATTTTCAAAACCTCTTCAAAAAAAAAGGTTAAATTGTGCTGTGGGTGAGGATGTGGCTAAAGACAGGGAAGCCCCTGCTGAGTGGCACTGAGGGGGGAGTGTCAGCCAGGGGGCGGTTCTGCTTAGCTTGGGGGGTTGTTGTGGAAAAAATTTTACTCAGTTCCTATTTTCCTGGATGTGCCCCATTCAAGAAGTGAGAATGTGCTTGTGAAATGTGCCAAAGACAAAAAGCTGGGAGTTTCTGTCACAGCAACGGTAGGAAAGGGATATTCCCGTTCCCAGTTCAAGAAGCTAGATGGCCTTAAGAACTGGACGAAATATCGTAGAGTTTGAGGTTAAAAAGTGCATATTTGGTAACTTTGCACACCAGCTGAAAACCGTGAGGGACATTAAAGATATTGGCATATTCTTTAATCAGAAGATGATTGTGAGCCACCAATATTATGCAACATTAAAAATATCAAAGGAAACTTTTATGTTTTTTTTTCCGGCAGGGCTGGGAATCATTTAATGTCACTGTGCGAAGTGTTGGTGAGATATCATCATCAGTAACACAGTAACACGTATAGTTTTGGTTGCTCATAAACAAGAGGAGATCCTTCTTTTTATAAAAAAATCAGCAGGATTTGCATGTAAAGGTTTTGAGACTCTCCCGAGAACAAGTTGTCAGAGAGAAGTTAACTGCTAATTCAGTAGATCCCAACCAGACTTTTATCAGAAAGGAGTCTGGCTAAGGGTGAGAAAACCTGAAGCAATCTTTGGTTTAGGGGTGTTAGCTTCACACGTTTAGATTTGGGAAGCCACAGTCTGGTTCCACACAGAGAAAGCCAAGGCTTGCTTTCTAGCTCTTAAATAAGCAGCTTTGAAGGTTTATTGTAATCTACTGTTCCTATGCTTTATTTCTACTTTTTCATAACATTTTCTAATCTTTTTGGCTACATCCTTTAAACAAAGGGTCCTAAAGTCAATTTGATAATTGCAGTTTGCTTAGGACTATATCAAATATTCCCTCCCAAATCCTTCTCTGTTGGGGGAACATGAAAGGAGAAATCTTTAATCTTTCTGGATTTGTAGAAGTGGCTTCAGAATGCAGTGAAGACAGGATTTCACTTATTGGTGTTTCAGATGTAGGGGAAAAAAAACTTCTGGTGTATCTGACCTGGGTGACTGACTGTTATGAGTCTTCTCTCTCAATGGGGTGACTCACATTTGCTGTGAGGCATGTTCCTCTTCAGATTTCGAAGATCAACCATGAGAACTGATTCATCCATGATTCATGAGCCTGTGCATTTAGCCATTTTTCTTCATGAATGTTTTTTTCACAAGGCTGAGTCTGGTGGTAGCAATTACTGAATTTATCTCTGCCAGAACCTTGAGCCACCTCGGCAATACCAATAAAAGCTTATAGAAGCATTTTTATTTACAAAAACTGATACATGACCATAGGCTTTTGGTGTGGTGTGTTTTTAAGGGGGGTGATGGTGGTATAAGCTCTTATAGCTAGGGTACAAGGCAGGTAAATTTGGTTTTGATTTATTTTGTAGAGATGTGAAATTTACTGTGTCTATGGAAATATGTTCTTCAGAAGTATGACATGGTAAAGGGCTGCCCAGTTATCTGTTAATTCTTAATTACCATAATGTTAGTTTCAATACCTCATTATTATAACTTTGGAATAATATCTGGAGTTTTTAGGAGGGATCCTGGAGTTAGTGCCATTTTTCTAGGATGCTTTAGCCACCACAGAAACCAGAAAGAAAAGCAGAGTAACTCCTAAAAGGGGCTATCACTTGTCTGCTTTACTCTGCCCACCCCAATCTTGTAGGTCTACCATGCTCTGCCAAATTCTCTTAATGTCTCTATCACGGTCAAAGGTGTCTTGGAGAGGAAAGGTTTAGCCTTAAGCACTGCCACCTCACCTCTTCTTAGATGAGGCAGGTCTCCTTAGGCCCAGATTATTTTCCCTCCCAACAGCTTCAGGAAAGATAAATAGTGACTGAACCTAATTTTTCCCCTCAGGTGACTAGTCACACACACACGTAAAATAGAGATAGGGTAATTCTGGTCTATTAAGATGTGGATGACTGCCACCAGATAAATTACTTCCTAGCAGTTCTGCAAGATGTGTAGGGAATGAGGGCGATGGATGCTAGCCAGATGCTCTTCTCAATGAGTGTTAAAAACCTGACAGAACTGCAGGCAGTTAAGAGACGCTTTACTCCTCCTCTGAGTTTAGAAATAAGAAAGCTGCGTGTGTGTCTGTACCCAGAGCAGCTGTAAGGCCTTGAAAGAAGCAAGAAGCACTACTTCCCAAACTGAAGGGGCTCATGGCTGCAGTGGAAGGGCCTTTTTGTGCAGCAGTTGCATGAGTCAGAATTCCCTGCTGCTTGAAATTGTTTATTTTAATGTTAAATCAGCCAAGGATTGTAGGTTGTCCTTGATCCTGTCTCCCTACTCCAAATAATGTGAGTATTGAAGGGAACTTACTTTATGATATTTTCCCCTTATTCCTTACATACTTAGATTCTTTGCTGGAGGAAATCTCTCTGCCTCACATATTGTTAGGGTGAGATTCATCTTGTTCAATTTTAGACATTTGTATTTGAGCTGCTTGTCTAAATCACCATCAATAGAGAGAAAAGAACATTTATTAAATAAAAATTGTCTGACCAATTTTGGACACTGACCTTAGCATGAGGTATGTTTAAGATTTAAGATTTTCTGTTTTCTGCATTGTATACGCCTAAAATTTAGATTAGATGAATCTCCCCCTTAGTACTGATTTACTGAGCATTTCCCAAAAGCCTTCCAGCAAACCAGAGAAATTTTACCAGAAAAATATCAGAGAAGCATCGTTATCAGGTTTAAGACAAAGAAGAGAAGGTAGTTAATTTAAATGTTCCTTCCATATGCAGTGTTCCAAAGCAGTCAAAATTTCCAGAACTAAATACACAAATCTCAGTAGGTTTTGCTGGACCCAGACAGAAGCTGTAGTAAAGTCAAGTTCTCTCTGGACTAGATGCATGCAGAATAATAGTACAGTTTAATATATTTATATAGCTCCAGTGTTTCAAGGGAAGTGTTTGAACCATTTGCCTAGGAGGACTGCTGAATCTGGTTTTAATAGAGAAAAATCTTTATCCTGATGATATTAAGGGTGTGGTTTTGTCAGCCAGAAAAGCTACAGCATTTTGCCAGGAGTTGGGGGTATTGCTTAGACCACACCATGCCTAAATTTTTTCCATTAAGGATCTGTGTAGATCAGGGAAGCTTATTTTTTCTACAGAAAGGAAGAGAGAATGGCTTCAATTTCTCTACAGCAATAGAAGGCAGCAGATATTTTTATGGGGTTCTTTCTGTGTTCAAAAGTTATTTAAAAAAACCCCAACTTCTCATGAGGCAATGCACATTTTTTTCAAATCGAGTTGCAATGCAATGGCTGGTCTTTGACTAAAGGCTGGATACATCCATCCACATAGGCATTGTTTTCAGCTCTATTCATTGCGTTGCTTTTCACCAGTGTGGCCCTATTTTACCAAATAATTTTTAACTATGTTTGGGGTTTCTCTTATTTGGTTTTGGGCTTTGTACAATTGTGGGTTTGTTAGTTTTGTGGGTGTTTTTTTTTTTTCCAATTCATAACTTGATACTGAGTGTTTCAAATTTCATGTGTTATGAAGCAGAAAAGCTACTTGTCTTTGATTTTATCACAACAAAGCTGCATTTTCAGTATTTTGTAGCAGTACTGTTTTACAAGCATGTCATTTGGGAACTCAAATGTACTCAAATAGGTTTTTTAATCTGAGGTGCCTGGTTTTCTGGGGTGTGTGTAGTATTTAGAGATAATTCAGTGAAGTTGCTTTCAGGAAAGGAGACTCCTATGTTCTACTGCATTCCAGCTTTTGTAAAGGATTCTGTGAACCCCTCAGTGGTTTTGTGCTTGCAAATTGGAAAACGTTAGAAAATGATATCTTAACATTAGAAATTCATCTTAGTTCTGCAGAATTATTTGGGTTAGAGCAGACCTAGAACAATAGAGTAATTTCAGAAAAGAGAAGTATCAGAACATTCTTGATTCTGATACAATGATGATTGTATCTTTCTGCATTACTAAATAGCTTTCTTGGTGATACAGAAAATTTGTGAAGTATTCCTGATTTGTAAAACAAATTTAAAAAATAAAACCCTAGGCAGTGTGGAAGATCTGTATAGAACTCGGCTTGCTGAAGTTTCTCAGTTTCTGTAAACCAGATCACTAATGCTGCCTCTTACGTTTGAGGCTGTATAAAATAATGGAATAGGTCTGATTTTCACCTTCCCCCTTGCACAAGTTTTACGGCAATTTAACTCCTTTCACTTCAAGGTAATATTGGGTTTAAATAAATCTCTGATTAGAGCTGGACTTGACCCATCTTTGAGTAATCTAGGACGTTATTACAGTTGCTTTTTCATTTACAGAGCTCTCATGCACTGGTCATCTTGCAAACTAAAAATAAAGCACATGAATAACAGGTATGGTTTTGCTTGTGGGCCCTACTTGGGCAAAATCTAATGCCTCAGAAGATCAATTATAAGCTGAGTTTCTTCAAGCAGCCAGGTCTGTTTTGAAGGTAGGGAAGTACCTGTGCACCTGGCAAGGGGGGATGGGACAGAAATTGGGGTGATGTTTTTTCCCTACTTGGTGTGGTCTTAAGTCTAATCAGGAATGATTGACAAATGATACTGTGGGCTTTTCTGCTAGTAGTTGTTGAGCAATGTCAAGGTTTTTTCATTGTACAAGTGAAAACGTTTTTCTAGCTGCAAGAATTGTTAGTGTCTTCAGATCAAAGTTTTCTGGTTTGTGTCTCATGGTTAGTGTTAATCCTCTCGTTATTAACAGCTGCACAATACCATTGTCTTCAAATGTGACTAAAACCACGATGTAACCTGAGTGGGAACTTGTGTAACTGTTCTAATGATGAGATAGCTGGACTCCAGTTTGCCTTCTCACAGCCTTGAAAACAGTTCAGAAGTAGTTACTAAGAGTAGAAGAAAGCTGATACTAGTGAATACATTGTGGGATGGATATGTTGAGAATGTGCTGTTTAATGTACCCATTTTTTTGAAGTGTAATGTGGTTTCAGAAGAAGCTGTTAATTTAAATAACTTCCAGTCTATAAAATGACATTTCTGCCCATAAAAAGGTAAGGCTTTTTGCCAGGGCTAACAATGCTTAGTTCCTTAGTTTGCAGAATAAATGTGGCAAGCCTTTTAATGCTGACCTTTTTTTTTTTTCCCTCTCTCTCCTGGCTTAGAACTAAATATTTAATCAGTCAGTTATAGATTACTTGTTGATTTCAAATCATTTTAATTTATCTAGTGTTTTTCCCCCCCTAGGGATTCTACAAATGAAACTACTGCACATTCAGATGCTGGCAGTGAGCTTGAAGAAGCAGAAGTCAAAGGAAAGAGAAAAAGGGGCCGTCCTGGCAGGCCTCCAGTATGTGTAATTTAGTTTTGTTTTGTTATGCATCTATTTAAAATTGACTGCAAACTGTTTTTCATCTAATCATCTTGTGGTCACATAAATAGGCTTTTAATGAGCTCTGTGTCAAACTTCATGAAGATTTGTAGTGTGAAGTATTTATTAGATTGATATACAAACAATGTTTGGAGCATTTTAAAAGGGACATAAAAATGAGCTTATAATAGCTATTACTTTTTCTTTTGCTAGCTACTTATATGAACATTACAATTTTGTTATTGTTGTCATATTACAACATTCTTCCAGCCATGAGAATAATCTCAGTAAGCACGACCACTTTCTGTTTTGAAGGGTGTAATGAATTTTAGTGACAAATGACATTTGAGCCATCCTTTTAGTAACTGATAATCTCTTAATGTGAATGGAAGAGTTGCAGCATAGTATTAACTTAAATGCCTCGGAAGATCTATTAACACATCTTAAAAATTCATGTAATTGACATGCGCTGTGTCCTATGTATAGATGGGGAGCTTCAACCTGTTCTCTAGCATAGTGCAATAGACAAAATGGCTGTCTGCTGTGTAAGATTTGCTGTTCTTCAGTAGTCTTTGCCCATTACTGGCCCATGAATGGGAACACACAGAAACAATTCTCTATTACATATAGTATTTAAGGAGGCTTTCTATTCTATTTTCAGTTATTTCATAAAATAGCCAATTTATTAGAAATTACAGAAAAAGTTCTGTGTGTCTTGTTGTCTTTCCTTTTAGTTCAAGGTCATCAGATGTTGTTCTTTTGATTATATCACTTGAAGTACACACTGTGGAAAATAAGGGTTTTGGTGGGAACTTCTGTGTGTTTGTTATGAATGGTTTTGATTCTTCTCACAGTGTTTGTCTATGAGCACACCCCCAGTGTGAATGTATTATATATAGCACTAGTAGATTGATTTTTTTTTTTTTTTTTTTTTTTAAATGCTAAGACCTTCCACTCTAACTCGTTAAGCATGGATTAGCGAGGCTGTAAGAATGGACAGAACCATATGTTCCTCTCAATCATGCTGGCCAAACTGGAGCAAACTCTTCCGTAGTGTTGGTTTTCAATTTGCATCACAATTTCTGGACTTATTTGAGAGGCAACATTTTAAATGCTGGGCTTTTCTGGGCACATTGTCTTCCTTTTGAAAGCTTTTTCCTGTGATGGCATATATTCTTCATCACATGGACAGATTTGCTCACAAATATGGAGCTTCTTTACAGGAAGCTTTAAAGAAGCATGTAAAGATAACAGATCATCTGTTTATATAGCTTGTAACCAAAGGGCAAAATCAGAAATTATCTTAAGAATATCTCATTAGTAAACCGGTGAGTTTTTGCAGATTTAGTAAAAAAAAAAAAAAAACCCAAAAAAAAAAAACCAAAAAACAACAGAGGATAGTGCCAACTGATTGCAAACCCAGAAGGTTGTCAGAGTGTAGGGATTTAAGTTAAAGCAACACTAGTGGTATTTTGTGCCCACCACACATTCACTGGAGAGGAAAGGTGAATTTCGCAAAAGACGTTTCTCATCCCTCTGAGCTGCTTAGTAGCTCCTACGAGAATATTCGCTGAAGCACTCTACTGGTCCTGCTATCAAGTTTCTACAGGAGCAATTGCTCATTCTGTTTAGAACAACTCCAGGCTCATGAAGTGTACGTGATTGTAAAGTGATGAACATACAGAAGTAGCGGCTGTTGCTTCATACATAAAATGATGGGCGGTGAGCTGACTTTTGCTGCTAAGGAGCAAGACTTCAGGGTTATCAGGGATGATTCATCATGCATTAATGAAAGCATCATCTTAATGCTCAATAGGGGTCAAAAAACCCAAATCCAGTCTTTAAACTCTGAGGAAGAGAATAGAGAATAAAACAAATACTGTGTCTTTCATAAAACTGGGGTTTGTCAAAATTTGGAGTACTTCGCACAATTCTAGTTTTTCTTGCCCTCTCTAATCTCTGACCCAAAATCTCAAGAAAGGGTATATGAGGACTGGAAGAGGTTCAGAGAAGAGAGGCAATGGTGGTCAATCATGGAGTTGGGCTGGGAGGTCTCAGGAGGTCTCATTGCAACCTCCTGCTCAGAGCAGGGGCAGCTTTGGGATCAGACCAAGTTGCTTGGGGCTTTTCCAGTCTGGTCTTGAAAACCACCAAGACTGGAGACTGCATAGCCTCTCTCACTGACCTTTTAAATTTCATTTTGTGAAAAATGTCTCCCTCTCTTTCTTCAGTTCATGACTACTGTCAGTTGTTCTCCCACTATATGCCGTTGCAAAAAGCCTCACAGAGGAGTGTCCCTGGCCCCCTGACCATGTTGGTAGCCCTCTGCTGAACTTGTTCTAGTTTATCAATATTTCTCTCGCATTGAGAGGGCCAAAACTAGACACAGTATTCCAGATCTGGGCTAAGAATTGCTGAGTAAAAGGGTATAATCACTCTCCTTGGTGTACTGCTGTATTCATGTTTGTACAGCCCAGGGTGCTGATGACCTTTGTTGCTCAGGCACTGTCTCATGTCCAGTTTGCTGTCTTCTAAGGCCGAGGTCCTTTTCCATAGAGCTGTTCTCTGAGCAGCTGGTGTCCAGCCTGTGTTGGTGCAGGGATTTATTCCTCTGCCAGGGGCAGGTCTTTGCATTTGTCCACGTTGAATTTTGAGTGTACTGTTAGCCCAGTGCTCCAGCCTGTCAATGGCTGTTTTGCCCTTGATGTCATTAAGTGGTTTCCCTGCCAATTCGGTATCATCTGCACACTTGACAAGAGCACACTCTCTCACCCCCTCCAGCTATCCGATGGGAAATGGGACATGTTCCAGTTAGAGTTCTGTCATACTCCCTTATTGCGAGCCTCCGGGCAGAGGATGATCTCTTAACCACTATGCTCTGAGCCCAACAGTTCAACCACTTGTCCACCTATCTAAGTTGTCTACCCATCCAGATCGTAACTTCCCAATTTGGATACAAGAATGTTGAAAATGTTGCTAAAGTCAAAATAAATATCATCTATTGCTCTACCCTCATCCACAAATTCAGTTATTTTGCTACAGTTTTTTGAGTGACTTGACAAAATGTATAAATTCGGATCCACAATCAAATCCTGCCTTCATAATTGATACTGCAGCAACAGAAAGGAATGAATAAGGCTCTTCTACAAAAAAAAAAGACCAACAAGGAAGAAGCCACTTGGTGTCTAATATCCTTGAGAAGAAATGGAAACACCTTGGAAAACCTAATCTAGGCAATTAAGTTTATAACATTATTTGATACTAAAAGTCATGGGCTTAGTAATTGAGGTATTGACTTCACAAACATTGTATTTCACTTTCCTTCCTCTTCCACGTTGCTCACCTGTCCATGTTGCTAACCCATCCACTCTCTTCAGGTGAATTGTCTGTTTCTTACAGGAGGTGCAGCTCTGACATTTTCCCCCACTCTTCCATCTACTAACATGATTTTTATTTCCTCTGCAGGTACCACCTACCTTTACTTTCATATGTGAAACAGATAAAAATATTTAGTTAAATTCAGAGCTGGTTTTTTCAACTGATACTTAGCTTTGATGTTTTTAATTTCTGTTATAAACCTAAAGAAAGGCTTTTCTGCCCAAAGGCTCTTCTGTTTTTTGTGTTGTTTTTTTTTTTTTTTTCCTAACTAAAATATTATGGTCTAATGAGATTTGATCTCTCCCTGCAAATGCTGATTTGCTTATGTCCTTAGGCCATCAGAGCTACAGTGAGACATCTGCCATAAAACTATTGACCTCTTTTGGAAAGAGAGTTTACTCTTCTGTGTGGTTTTGTGTAGCTCCATGGTTCTATTAGAGCTGCACACAGTGTACTCCATGAAATACATGTATGTATTTATTTCAAATAGGTTTCTGCTGTAGTGTTATAGAATGGACTTGACCTTTTATCAGAATGATAGACTACTACTAGAGGATTTTCCAGACTTTTTTCCAAAGGCAGACATTCCCTTTGCGATTTGAGAATTCTGTAAGAAAATGGTCATCATTTAAAAATTTGCCACTTGTAGCAAATTCCTCTTTGGTTTGTAGAGAACCTTAATATTTTGGGGAACCTTCCCTTCCTGCAACACTGCTTATCAAGTTACCCCTCCGCTTCTATAAGAGACTATTCTAATGAGGACTTGACTAAATAAGCTAGACAGTCAACTTGCAAAGACATTAAGTGCATTGGTCCTTAAAAATGACTTTTAGATTCTAACCTGACTGTCCTGAATTCACCGACCCTTGCTGTAAATTTAGCAGAGATTGCAACATGTCCTGTTGTGGCATTGACAGTGTCTGGGGCTAGCCTCCCCCTTGCCTGTGTCTGCTTCTAAACACTGAGTCTCGTAGACCAGATGCTTGTGAAATGACTGGCCAAGAGGTGAATCTCTCCAGTCAGTAGGATATTTTGGTGCATGTATTTATGCGGTGTGGTATGTGAGCATACCATCTGGATATATATTTAGTGATTTGTGTGGGGTGTATTTAAGGAGTGACCTATAGCAGTCCTCTGGTTGAAGTTGCTGAGTAGCATTGGCCAAAAATGCCTTTTCTGTCTGCTGCGTTATTGAAGTATATGGGTATGGAGGTGCTCTCCTGTTCTAGTTAGGGGATTTGAAAGCCCAAGGGCTTGTGATGCGATGCAGCTTTCACGTTCGTGAGCTCAGGTTCAGATCAGTTATTTGTCTGTCCTTTTCTGTCTCCTCTCTTGGATCAACACTCTCTGTTCAATGTTGTTAGCGTGCTTTATTTTAACTTACCTGGCCTTACCTTTCGAGGAGCTCAGAATAGCTTGATTTAAACCTTAGCTGTTAGAGGTTGAGGGAGTGAGAGAGATCCCTGGCTGTATTTCAGCCATGAAGTAGGAGTAGACAGATTAGCCTCTGTGACTCAGAGGACAAGAAGAAACATCAGTCTTTCTGTTCCAGAGGTAGCAACTCTGAGATCTCTGTTGAGGTATCGCTCCTCCTGTACCCAGGGCCACAGTATGCCTTTTTCCAACTCTTCTCCTCAGATTCTTCTGTTAAGGCAAGATGGAACAAGGCACTTCCGATCCTTTTGTCCCTAGCACAGACTGTATGGTTTTGCTTCCAGGGCCTTTTGTATCGTTTGCTATGGAGGAGACAGACCACAATACCTTATCTTTGCATTCATATGTGAACTTTTAACTTTGCAGCAGACTCTTGGCCTTATTTAGTCTTGTAGCACAGATGTTAGATACTGCAGGGGATTGAGTTTTCTTTCTAGTTTCAAATCATACATATCCTGATTAACAGTAGGAAAGAATCCTCTTGAAATAATTTCTCTTCATAGTAGTCGAGCTTTGTGGTTTGGTGTGACTTGCATCAGTGTCCTGTTTCAGCTTGCTGTCCCTTAGAACTGAAGTGAGTAAGTCTTTCTGTAGTTCTGTGGAAAAGCAGCTGGTATGTGAAGGCTTTTCTACCCTGCCACTTGTAGCTTCCTGGTGGTGAAATCCTAATGACATTAGAAGTTTTCTTTTTAAGCTTTTGATGGGATGGTCTTTGTATTTTTCGCAATCTCATCTAATCTTCATTTTTCTATGGAAATGGTCTTTTAGGAGAATATAAGTGATTCAAGCTTTTCTAGTAGACTCTCTTGATATTTAAGATCACTTTTAGAACTCTTGCTGGATTTTAAATAAGGATGAAAAAAAGCAGCACCCCTCCATCCCCCAACACTCTCTGTGTGGTGTGGTTGGTTTTTTTTGGTGGTGTTTTTTTTTTTTTTTTTGGTTCCAAGCTGTGTGTGCTTACAGCTAAAGCAGTCTGTACATGCTGGATGTTCAGGGGCCTGCATCTGTCTTTATTTGCAGGATGAGGCTTTTCACAGGGAGCACCTTGTTTGTTTCT
This sequence comes from Gorsachius magnificus, assembly GCA_034008185.1. Taxonomy (NCBI): domain Eukaryota; kingdom Metazoa; phylum Chordata; class Aves; order Pelecaniformes; family Ardeidae; genus Gorsachius; species Gorsachius magnificus. The sequence goes on along the minus strand of CM067087.1, from coordinate 22,354,501 downwards.
GTGATGAAAAAAGTCCAAAAGACTGTTTGTTTGAATCCAAGAACTTCTCCCATGATGATGTTACAAAGTGTTCAGTAGTCATCTTTTTTTAATCAGGATTCATTCAGAAAGAGCTCAGACGCTACCACTCTTCTGTTTAACATGAGGTTTTAATGCAGAGGCCTCTCAATGTGATGGTGTCTTTGAGAGACAAGTTCTGCAGTCTTGCTCAAGTGGAAGGTTAAAAACCTTTTTCTGGCTATCTTGAGAAATGGAGTATTGCTTTAAATTACTTATGGTATGAATGCGTATAGGGGCCATCATTTAAGGCGACGGGTTAGGTGGTGTTACTGACCTGTAACTGTCTTTATTTCTTTATGAAGTATGTCAGATCAGCTTGGGGAATGTTAATGGAAAATGTCAAGCCACTTTCACTCTGTGAATTAACTTTCACTGTATTACTTGATTTTACAAATGTGGGTCATTTTTTTCTTCACAATAACTTTAAAGACATGAAAGGAAAAGTATTATCTAGCTAATTTATTACAAAATTCTGAATTGTCATAATTTTAGTTGAATTAGAATTAAGGTAAGTATTTTGTTGCCTGTTTGCCTTAGTTTAAGCCATAAAACAACAGGTAAACTATGTGGTCAACAATATGGCCATTTTAGACTTGCTTCTGTGGCATGTTCTGGAACTTCTGAATTTCCTAATGCTGGAGTGTATAAATCCTCAGCTTTAGTTGTTATCAGTTGAATCTACTGCACAGATCTGAAAATCATTAGTAACTTCTGTTTTCATTTGGCAACTCAGTCCGTTTTGATACCACCACCAATCCGACTGTCTGTGCTGTGTCTCAGAGTGAAAGCAGAGATTTAACTGCTACAGGATCACAGCTGCAAGCAGCACCTTTCCTGTGTGTGGTTAAAAAGCCTTAAGCTTTCTTACCTTGTCATCCTTTATCCCTCCCTCTGGTAGTCCTAATTCACCTCAGTGTGTGCTCTGCCATTGCATCAGATGCCTGGATTATGGAAATCATTACAAGGATTTATGAATACATTTAGATGCAATATTACTAACCAGCTTGCCTTTTCCATGACTTTTCAGAGATACCTCTCATAAACAGGAGGAAAGTCAGGTTTGAGTCTGGAAAACAATCAGTTCTTACCCACCTCAGGATTCTGACAGACTGACACGTAAAAAGGAAAAAAAGAATCCCACGCATGACTGTCAGTTTAAGGGGGCTTTAGGCACAGGCAGGAAATTTCTGGCTGAAAGGGCATAAAGGGGCAAGCAATAATCACAATTGTTGTTCCTGTTTGGAAGCAGAGGTTCTACTTTTCCTGTATCTTGATGACCATTTGGTGGATCCTCACAGGAGTAGAATTGCTACAAATTCACTCTGATCTTAGGAAACATCACATTTTACACCTGTCAGTGATAGTCTGACAGTTTTACTGGAGCCACACTCATCCTTGGGCAAGGCTGTTTCTATATGGAAGCTTTCCGTGGAATCAGAGGACCTTTTTTTTTTTGTGTTGAGCTGAAGGACCACCCTTTTTTGTGAATGCAGGTATCTCTCTCTCGGGATGCAGGGCTACTTCTGTTTGGCATCCTCAATGCCAAACATAATTTTTAGATTTGTAGCTTGACTTTGCCACTCTACTTCCAAGAGCATCCTGCCTCTGCAGATATTCCACAGGTATTCTGTATCATGAAGGAGTCCTCTTTGCATTTTTATAGGTGTGCCAGTTCATGATTTTCCTTCACTTGCTTCAGTGGTGTTGGATGTCTCCATCCTGGGATAGAATCATAGAATACCAGGATGGAAGGGGCCTTAAGGATCATCTGGTCCAACCTTTCTTGTCAAAAGCAGGGTCTAGACAAGATGGCCCAGTACCCTGTCCAGCTGAATCTTAAAAGTGTCCAATGTTGGGGAATCTACCGCTTCCTGGGGGAGATTATTCCAATGGCTGATTGTTCCATTGTGGAAAAATTTCATGTTGGTGAAAAATTTTCCTCTTGTGAAAAATTTCTCTTTTGTAATAGGGTTACCTATCAATTTTGTACTCAGAGGTGGGAACGTGTGTGAAGCTCAGATCTGTCAAGATGCCCTGCAAAGTTTCTTGCTGTAAATTCAGGGCCACTACATGCAAGTAATGTCTGACAACAGCATTGTAATATTGTACGTTAATGAATAAGACAATGCCAGTTCCTCGTTTCTATGCCTTGTGCTTGCAAAACTTTGTAATTAGATTACCAAGCAGTTTCTGGAGGACCTATGTATGACCTGCTTTCATGTTTGCACTCTGGAGTGGGATTGAGCTTGGGCTTCCTGTCAGATGCCTACTGGGTGGAAGTGCTCTGGAGTGGAAGTCTGGTGGACATTCTTCCTCTAGTGCCTCTCCACCTGAACATAATGTCTGCCTAACTCAGAAAGCTCTAGTTTGGGATTTTCTTCAGTTTCTCAGCAGAGGATCCTTTGTCTGCTTGTTTTGTCTCTTGAGGCAGGATTCAATACAGATCCTGCATCTGGATTTAGCTGCTCCAGCTTGGATGCAGAATGGCTTTTGTTAAATGAAAGACTTGGATTCTCCACTGAGAGATGTTCTCATTGTCAAAAGAAAATCTATACCAGAGAGAAACTTCATTCAGGTTTCAGTTCAAGACTCAGTACTATATCTGGTGTTAATTCAGGTCCAGGCTATTTAGAGATTTACTTGGGCTTGAAGAATCTGGCTTTGTCCAGTAATTCTGCCAAAAGTACGTCTGTTGGTTATTTCTGTACCTCTTGTGAGAGTTCACTGGTGTTCTCACCCTTCTAATTTAAACTATGAGTCTTGGTCAAAGCACGCCCTTTCCTCAGGATACCTGACAAAAGTAGAATTTAAACTGAGCATTTGTGTGTCTTGTGATTACTCATTTTGAGCGTGTGCACGCCAGTCCATAGTACTCATGCCAGTGTAGGTGGCTTCTCTCATTGCTTTTGAGTAACATGGTATCTTGGATGTGTGCATTTTGTGTCCATCTCCTACTTGCTTTCCCTCCATCCTTGCAGTATTTAATGTCTTCCTTTGAATTACATGTTGAGAAAAACTGAGTATAGAGGGGACTTGCATTGGCTTCTGTGGAGGGCATCAACTTGCATTCCTGCTTTCATTTAGCAGTACTTGTAGCTAGTTGAAGTGCTTATGGCTTACTGTCACCCAGATGGAATAAGCACATGGATTATGTATCTTGAGTCAATTTTCTTCTAATTATTTGCCATTTTATTAAATAGTGGTCATATGTCTCTGGAGCTCAGTAGAGCTCAAATGTTTCATGTATTGATAGCTTTCTTGCTGATAAAGGCAGCTTTGGACATGTTTAGAAATTCATTGAGGGAGAATGCATGTTGTTTTGATCATAAGTCCAGATGTTATCCAAAAAACTTTTCACAGAGGCTGTACTATTATTTTAAGCTTTCCAGCTTGCATTTTTATGCAAGTCCTTAATTTAGTATTTACAAGAGGCAGTTGCAGTTGCACTCTGCTTTACCCTTTTCTTTAGCACTCTGGCTCCACCAGCAGTGATCCCTTTTAAAGTAAGGGGGAAGATAGACTGCAGGTTTGTCTTCTGCTAGCTCTCTTCCAGAAATTAGTTCCCTTCCCTCTGTGGGAAAGTTCTCAATGTGTCTGCAATTGGAAGATGCAACCAAGAATGTTGACTTAATGTTCTTTTACTAAATGCTTTAATAGAAACTGGCTGACAGTATACTCAAGTAAATGGTACCATGAGGATATTGTCCTAAATGTAATCTTTGAGTTGCTTGCCTGTTGTTTTCTTTAACATAATTCCTCAAAATAGTTTCATTGTTCTGTGGAAAACAGCAGCTTTTGCTTTTGTCTGCCTCAAACTGGGGAAAAAGAATAGAATATGGAAGTAAGATCACAGCAGGATCTTACATTATCTTCCCCAGAAACTTTTTTTTTTGCCTAAGGTGACTTAAATTCAGAGCGAACTGTTCACTAGGTGACTTCCTACAAGTGGGATCTATACCACCTGATTATAAGCTTGAAGAATCTAGAGAAAAATTTACATTTACATAAATAATTTCACAGAGAAATGTTTTAACTCATAAAATTTTGAAGCAAGGGGCTGTTATAATGATCTACTAAATCTGGCTATATAAATTCAGTGATTTAACTTGAGTTGCAGAGCTGACTTTATGTACACAGTTTCTTATAAAAGTTATGTAAAAATGAAAATACAGAAAATTAATGTTAACATGTCAAGTGTATTTTTAATAACTTACTGTCTCCCAAAGATCATTAGTTATTCTAAAAGTTTATTTTGTGTGCCAACATAAAACATTCTTGCTGTCCTGTCTGTAATTTGCTAGTTTTGGTCATCTTGTTGACTGTTTGTGTTGAATAAGACTAGTACAGCTGTTGACGTGAACTGCTGCTCCAGCGTTGGAAATTCACCACTACCTACCTTGACGTGACAGTGGCTTTTAAGTGTTCCTCAACTACTGATAAATAAAAATTTATGTACTGACTGGATAAAGCCCTAAGCAACCTGGCTGAATTTCATAGCTGACCCTGCTTTGAGCAGGATGTCAGGCTGGAGACCTCCCGAGATCCCTTCCAGCCTGGCTTATTCTGATCCTTCTGTGTATATACATGTGTGAGCGTATAAATTTGTGTGTAATATTTATATATAATTTATAAAGATACATTGAGTGATTTCAGATATAGCTATAATAAATTTTCATTCTGTTGGTTTTCTTTGCCCAGTCTGCCACTAAGAAACCTCGGAAGTCTCCAGCAGACAAGGGTCGTTCTGAATCTGGAGCTAGAGGAGCAAATCGTGGAAGAGCTAATGGCCACCCTCAGCAGAATGGAGAAGGAGACCCTGTCACTTTGTTTGAGGTGGTTAAGCTGGGGAAGAGTGCTATGCAGGTAAAATAGCTAAGTGTTACCCCTTCATAATTCAGTATATCCTGACTGTAGAAGTTCAGTCTAAGCTATGCTTCTGTAAATAATTATATTTTTTCATAACCTGTATTGGTCCAATAGACTGTCAGTGTATGGTAAATTAAGGGATAGAATGTGCTTTGATTGATTTGAGGACTGTCCTATATACTTCTGAAAGACAAGAGACAGATCAGAAAGTCATGTATTTCAAATTCTCCATGATTTTGTTCATTACTTCCAATTGAAAATACATGTTGGTATTAAGCAGTCCATTAAAGAATATTCTTTAATAAGTTTTATATGAAGAAAAAAATATATATTAGTGATGGATCCAAGGCTTTTTTTTGGTTGCTTCTGCTGATAGAAGCACTTTTGAGTACTTTGCACTGCAGCTTGCATTCTTCTTGCTGTCCCCACCAGAGCAGCAGATGAAGGATAAACTAGTAGTATAGACTTCCTCTGTGTCTGAGGGACAAAGATGGACACATCCTGAAGGCAGATTTTTCATTGTAAAATAAACATCTAAGATAGTTGTAGTGAAGTGCCTCTGGAAGTGTTTCTTACTCCTTTATGTTTTAACCAATTTCAAAGGTCTTGCAGGATTTAATGGGCCAGATGAGTCCCACCTGAAGAACCTCTACAGATGATTGGTGTTGACAGTACTTATATGCTTTTAGTAAGCTACTGTGCTTCAGCTATTGTTTTTGGCACTCAAAGGAGAAACAATGGGCCCAAACCACTATTTGTCCTGTGTAGTGCAAAGTGAACAGTTGTTCCTACTGGAAGATTGTTTATACAAACCTCCTTTACTTTGCTTCAACAAAACAGGACTCATGCAGTATCAGTTAGTTTGTTTTGACTGTCATGCTAACTAACATAAGAAAATTACAAATTAGGAAAATTAGGGGCCAAGTCCCATTTTCCGTATTACTTTGAGTGTAGCTAAAGTCTAAGCCTAATTAACTTTCCCAAATGAGTGAAAGCTGTTGAAAATTCTCTCTGTCTCAAATCTGTGGAAGGTCTGAGATAAAATTCTAAAGAAGTAATAAACAGGAAGAAAATGAGAGGTTTTTTTCATCGTAGTTGCTGTATTTACAGTTATTCAAGATTGACACTTCTTTTCTAGTAGGTGAAGACAGAACAAATTTACTCCTAACAGAGCTACAGATTCCTTGTGCCTCTTCTTCCTACATGTTTTAAGTCAGGGCTTCCAACTTTGCTTGGTTTTCAACACTTCTTCAAATTTCATTTTTGGCAGGATTTGAGGAAACATCTGGAGTCTATTTTCTGGTTTTACTGTGGTACAGAACATACAATATGCTTTATGTAGTATGTTTGTCTTAGAGTTATTGATATTTGATGAAAAGGAATGGATGATTGCTTTGGTATTTGATGTCTCTGTGTGTGGAATTGACTTCGATACATTTGATCTATTTCAAAAGAGATGCCATCAGAAGTCTTCTGCAAATGAAATTCTAAAAAAAATTGACTACATGTTTGTATTAAGAAACCTTTGGAATTCAAATACAGAGGAATTCTTTTGAGAAATTTAGTATTTATATATGCGTATATGCATGGGTGTGTGTCTGTATATTTGTGTATATATATACATGTGCATATAAACATGTGCCCAGCCTACATATTTGAGGAAGAAGTAGACAGCATGTTTTAAGCAGTAGAGAAATGATAAGCAAATAGTAAAGGAATAGGCAAGGTTTTTTTGAAGGCCTGGAATGCAAACAGCCATAAATGACCTGAGTCGTATTTAGGAGCATCAGTCCTAATTTCAAGAGTAGGTGTCACTTAGCACCTTTGAAAATTTTACTGTTGGTAAAAATATATAAAAAAAGCCCCAAACCCTATAGCGGGAAAAAGGATGCAATTAAAATGTGTTTTAGTATTTTTTAACTTGCACTTCTGGACAATAATCCCATGTGAAACCAAGGTGTTATAAGCCAAACTCAGAAGAGTCCTTCTACGTTTATTTTTCCTTAATAGCTTAGGGCTTTGGATGTAACAACTAGGAATGCTTGGCATTTTTGTTTGTCATAGTGTCAATGCAGTTTTTTTGTTACTAATTTTAGCAATTTTGTTGGTATTGCCAATTTTCAGACAAGTGCCATATATTTGTATTTGTCAGAACCTCTCAACATTTAGTTCTTTTCCTGTAATATGATCGTACATTTTTCTATAGCACTCTTAAGTTTGCTTCTGGAAATGAAACCCCAGAAAAAATCAATTAATGTATTCCAAGATTACATGGGAATTTTACTTCATATGCTTTCATTTCTGATCTATCTGCTCCTGCTGTTTGCTTTCAGGATTTATTTTATTTATTCTGGCTTTGTGTTGCCAGCTCATGGAAGTCTGTAGCTGAGTTCAGTTCTCACTCTTTATAAGTTTGTCCTCTATTTTGGTTCTCATAGCAGGATTCATTTACTACTTCTCTTCAGGTTTATTGCTGTTTGGTTCTTCCAGGGAAACAAAGTTAGGTTAGTATTTTGTATTTCAAGTATACATAACTTCAGAGCTGCTCTTTGCGTATAAATCTTTGCCTCTGTTAGGAAGTGCTAGTTGTGTCAGTGTTAGGTCTCATTTGAACTCTATAAATCAATTTGATACCCACATTACCTTGGTGTTGGATTGCTGTCCCTTTTTTAATGTGCTCTGCAAGCTTTTGTACAGTTCGTTGCTTCAGAAGTTTTTCTGTTGGCAGCTCTGTGTATGAAGTGTGATATGTCCTGCTGTTCATGATTTCTGCAGGTACATTTTGTTAGTCCATTAAGACTGTTCTTAGAGCTTTTTTAGGCTCTATGGTTTGTTTTTTTTTTCTTAGGCAGACATGATGCTCTTCCGCTTTTTGTCATTTGTGTATCTTTTTTTTTTTTTTTTTGCCTTGAATGTTTTTATGGATACAGCTGTATCCACTATATTTCCCCACTCCAAATGTCTGTAGGCAGAACGGACTATATCACCATTGGTCATGTGCTAAACTGCCCAAGTTTACACTGACAGGAATGAAGGACGTGGGTGAACCTCTGCTCCTCCAGCTGGGCCCCCAGCACAGAGGCTGACTTGTAGCTTAAACCTTCATAGGTGCTTCTGCCTTGGCCTCTGCCCTGGCATTAAGCTGGCAGCAAAGTAAAGCACTTGTAATGATCTCACATTTTGTTTAGGCCTCAGTCTGAAAATTTCTCATAAGTAAATTATGACAACTATACAAAGTTTGTACTTCTGTGTTGGTCAAACCAAGCATAGAAGTGTTCTGCATTCTGGTGTGCAAAGGGGATTTGTGCCTCTCCTAGAACATCAGAGAGAATCATCAGTAATCATAAGAGGTGTTCAATACCAAAACATGAACAGATCTATGCCTCAATTACTCTGTAGTATTATCTGTATTACCAGTTACCCTTAATTGATGTTAGGAGTTCACTACAGATTAGATGCTGATTTTGAAAAAAAAAAAAGATTTGACCCCTCTGCTTATGCTCAGCTAATAAAAGTAATCTTGGTGTCGGTTAGACATCATTCAGAGTAAATATGGCTCCATTATATGCCAACAAGCATTTTAGGATATCTATCTGAAGAGAGCTTTCTAGTATGTTGAAATGGAATTTTTCATTGTGTCACCAGTTCTTCTTTGTGTCTTCAGAAATCAAGAATGTATGTGGCTCCTCACTGTTCTTGTCTGCACACCTTGGCACACATGGATTTGAGCCTTCGAGGTTCCCTCTGGGTTTGAATAAAGCTGTATTTGTAGTACTGCTTACCGTGTCATGAGAAGAATTTTTCTTTGTTTCTTATGTTCCTTGGATTTTTGTTGTCTTTGCACCTACTGGGCTCATGCTGGCAAGCTGTGACTCTCTTTCACGCTACTACACTGGCTAGAAAGTTTGTGTGTCAGAGCAGGAAGATCGTGAGACCTTTTTTCCCCTTCAGTTGCCTGTCTGAAAGGATTAAAAATCTTTCATTAATATTAATTTCTGAAATGTTAACAATATTTTCAATATTATACCAATTTTCAGTGTTTATCCACATGTCCGTTGCAGACTGAGGTTAAAAATTAGTACATGCAAAAATAAAGGGTATGCATCCATTGTAATGACATGTTTGAGCTGTTGAACATAATATAATAGAGGTAAAGGAAACACTCTGGCCACTTTCAGCAGTGCTCTTTTTTTGTTCTTTATGTATTAGCATATTACCGGCATGGTTGCCACTTCCTTTTGTCATAATGTATCAGGTTTGGATGACGTCTAGTCATCAACATCTGTATCTGAAATTATTTTCTAATGTAAATTCCTAGTCTCTGGTATCTTTTTCTATCACTTTGAGATTTGATGATCTGCACAAGAGATACAAGATAGTCACTTCTTCCAAAAGGCCTTATATGTCTTTATGCATCTTGTTAATATGGCATATCCTATATCATTTTAGTATTTTTTGTATTTTCATAGCATTTAGGGTGGAAACAGACCATTATGGTCTGTATACCACCTCCCTGCGTAGCTCAGACCATGGAATTGCACCCATTCCTTTATTAAGCCAACAGCTTCTTTTACAACCCTAATTTTTCTATAGTAATAGTAACATTAGTTTCAGTTAATTAGAAGATAGGGTGGGCCAACCTTAGCAACTTCAGAGGTAGAGCCAAACTTTTGAACATCATCGTTCCCCCTCGGGTCTCGCCGCAGTACCTGCTCCCCTGTCTTTGCAGTCACAGGTGCCTTGGCTGTTGCCACAGGGGGCTGGACTGGTGAATGCAAATCAGGAGGTGGCACTGGCCTTGGAGAAGGCATCTGGTGCCCCTCCCAGAGATCAAGGCTGCTCCTTGGGGTGGCTTCTCACATGGAAGGAGGTAGATAGTAGAGCAAGCCCCAGTGACTGCACAGCTTTATCAGCTGGCTCCTAATGCATTACTTGCTTTCCTTGCTTCTCTCAACTCCCTGGAATTTTATCTCTCAGTTATTTTAATCACATAATGGTTATGCAATATAGATAATACCAATGTTGCTTAGTCCTTCCAGTGGTTCTGGTTAGGAAGAATTGTTATGTGCCTGCTTTAATCTTGCATAAACCGAGGCTGCTGTTGAAAGAGATTGGGCCTGCCTTCCCCCACACCTACAGCTGATGTTTCTTACACCTTTCTTGTGTGTTTTGTAGTCACAGCAAGAAATAGATTTCATTACAACCTAACACTAGACTTTTTTCATCTGATTCAGCTCATCTCTGAAAACAGACACCACATTCACCCTGAGCTTCAAACAGTCAGAGGTAGGGAGAATTTCCAAAATACGTTTGCCTTCCTATTCTCCTTCTTAACTACCATTGTCAGAGACCAGATATTGGACTTCTGGTATGATCCAGTTGTAGCTGCTCTGATGTTTTTAAGCTCAAGTATATGTGTATAGAAGCATGTACGTAAAGTACAGTTCCTCCTAAATAAGGTAGATATGGTGATGGTTTTGCTGTTAATGTGAACACCCGTGCCAGTAGTGCAGTGTGTAAAAACATATATACCTGAAAATACCCATTATGGTTAAAGCTGGAGAAGTATTTTGCTTTCTATAGTGTCATCATTTTTGAAGTATCTTGCATGATCTGTGAACTCTTTACAAATTGTGCTAGCAAAGGAACTTGAATCATGTTTTTTAATAAATTGCTGGGTCTCTCTTATTGGAATAACTGATTTTGTTTCTGCACTCCTGTAAGGATTTTTTTATTCTCATGTTCAATGTATATGAGTAGTTTTGATGCTTTGTAGCATCTCAGAACCATTCATGCCCATGATTGGCCCAGCTTAAACAGACACAGCCCCTTGGAAATTGTGTGACATCTCAACTGTGAGAGATTAGCACCTACAGAAAATCTGTACCATAGTAGAAAATCTGCTTGGTATGAGGCTGCTGAATGGTCCACCTGCCATTTCTGAGGACTCAGGTGGGGAAATGCAGCTCTGAGCAGTGCACATCTGCTGTGACAGGAGTGCTTGTCCTCAGTAGTTCCTGTGATTTCAATCCATTTGCAAGAATAATTTTTCCAGTACCTTTTAAGCACATAAGTGTAATGCCAGTTAAATTGTGCCATTCTAATACTCTCATAAGATAACTAAATATTTTTCTTTCAGTAGTGCTTTTTTTTCCCAAATAATTCCATATAATGCGTTGCACTGATTTCCCCACATAATGATATTTAATGTCCATTCTACTGCATAGAAATATGTATTTATATGAAATGCCAAACACAGATATTTTGGTATGGAGCATATGAATCCCTTAGTTTTATTGGGAATAAATACTTCTAGGACTGTGTTCCTTCCCTCTCTGTGCTTTAGGAAAACAAAAAAGTTTTATAGGTAGATACTGCATAAAGCAGGTTTTCCCATCTTTGCTTATGATGAAAATAGAAGGAACAGGTACTGTTACATTAAAGTACGATTTTTTGAAAAGAATCATTTGGGCCTTTCAGAAAGTGCTTGCAGAGTGTGAACTCTTTTAGTAATTTAAAATGACCATCTTTAGAGGGAAAAGAATAAACTGCAGCATTAGAGTCCCTTGGGAGACAGTCCTGAAGTGCAAAGGGGCCCAGGAAGGCTGGGCATCCTTCAAGGAAGAAGTCTTAAAGGCACAGGAGCAGGCTGTCCCCATGTGCTGTAAGACAAATCGGCGGGGAAGACGACTGGCCTGGCTGAACAGAGGTCTACTACTGAGACTCAGGAAAAAAAGGAGAACTTACCAGCTCTGGAAGAAGGGGCAGGCAACCCAAGAAGAGTACAGCGATCTTTTCAGGTCATGCAGAGGGGAAATTAGAAAGGCAGAAGCCCAACTAGAACTCAACCTGGCCACTGTTCTAAGAGATAAGAAGAAAAGTTTTTATAAATATGTTAACAGCAAAAAGAGAGCCAGGGAGAACCTCCATCCTCTGGTGGATGCAAGGGGGAACATTGCCACTAAGGATGAGGAAAAGGCTGAGATACTTAATGCCTTCTTTGCCTCAGTCTTTAATGAGTTATCCCCAGGGTACTCAGCCCCCCGAGCTGGAAGACAGGGACAGTGAGTGGAATAAACCCCACATAATCCAGGAAGAATCAGTTTTTGACCTGCTATGCCACCTGGACATCCACAAGTCTATGGGGTGGATGGGATCCACCCAAGAGTGCTGAAGGAGCTGGCAGAGGAGCTTGCGAAGCCGCTCTCCATCATTTATCAACAGTCCTGGATAACAGGGGAGGTCCCAGACGACTGGAGGTTGGCAAATGTGATGCCTATCTTCAAGAAGGGGCAGAAGGAGGATCTGGGGAGCTACAGACCAGTCAGCCTGACCTCGGTACTGGGGAAGATTATGGAGTGATTCATCTTGAGTGTGCTCACCAGGCATATGGAGGACAATCAGGGGGTCAGGCCCAGCCAGCATGGGTTCATGAAAGGCAGGTCTTGCCTAACCAACCTGATTTCCTTCTATGACCAGGTGACCCGCCTGGTAGATGAGGGAAAGGCTGTGGATGTTGTCTACCTGGACTTCAGCAAAGCCTTCGACACAGTCTCCCATAGCATTCTCCTGGAGAAGCTGGCAGTTCATGGCCTAGACAGGCGTACTCTTCCCTAGGTGAAAAAATGGCTGGCTGAGCCCAGAGAGTTGTGGTGAATAGAGTTAAATCCAGTTGGCGGCCGGTCACAAGCAGTGTCCCCCAGGGCTCAGTTCTAGGGCTGGTCTTGTTTAATATTTTTATCAATGACCTGGATGAGGGGATTGAGTGTGCCCTCACTAAGTTTGCAGATGACACCAAACTGGGTGGTAGTGTTGATCTGCTGGAGGGGAGGAGGGCTCTGCAAAGGGACCTGGACAGTCTGGATCAATGGGCCGAGGCCAACTGTATGAGGTTCAACAAGGCCAAGTGCCAGGTCCTGCACTTTGGTCACACCAAACCGATGCAGCGCTACAGGCTTGGCGAAGAGTGGCTGGAAAGCTGCCTGGTGGAAAAAGACCTGGGAGTACTGGTTGACCACCAGCTGAATATGAGCCAGCAGTGTGCCCAGGAGGCCAAGAAGGCCAATGGCATCCTGGCCTGTATCAGGAATAGTGTGGCCAGCAGGAGTAGGGAAGTGATCGTGCCCCTGTACTCGGTGCTGGTGAGGCCGCACCTTGAATACTGTGTTCAGTTTTGGGCCCCTCACTACAAGAAAGATGTTGCATTGCTGGAACATGTCCAGAGGAGAGCCACAAAGCTGGTGAGGGGTCTGGACCACAGGTCTTACAAGGAGCGGCTGAGGGAACTGGGGTTGTTTAGTCTGGAGAAGAGGAGGCTGAGGGGAGCCCTTATCGCCCTCTACAACTACCTGAAAGGAGGCTGTAGCGAGGTGGGGGTCGGCCTCTTCTCCCTGGTAACAGATGATAGGATGAGGGGAAATGGTTTGAAGTTGTTCCAGGGTAGTTTTGGGTTAGACATTAGGAAAAACTTATTCACCGAGAGGGTTGTAAGGCTCTGGAATGGGCTGCCCAGGGAGGTGGTCGCGTTCCCATCCCTGGAGGTATTTAAAAGATGGGTAGATGAGGTGCTTAGGGACAGGGTTTAGTGGTGGGATGGCAGGGTTAGGGTAACGGTTGGACTTGATGATCTTAAAGGTATTTTCCAACCTAGACAATTCTATGATTCTATCTCAATCTACAGTTATTTTTTTATTAACCTTGTATTAGGTTTTTCAGTGGGTGTGTATTAGACTTACTGCCTGCAATTTGGAACACAACCAGTCATCTTGAAGTCTAATGCACAATCTTAAATTGCACATACTTTCACATGTTAGGAACTACCTTCTCCCCAGTAACTGTCTGTGTAACTACTTCAGTCTTCACAAAATTTGACCTTAAAAGACTTTTATTCTTTAAAAAACTTTCACAGATTCACATTAAAAAAACCCCTTTTATACGGGGGATTATACGTCTTTCACTACTTTCTTTTCTTTCCCTTCTTTCCGTTCTTATTTTCAGTACTCGTAAGTACTTCTCACTGTCTGTTAAGGCATATTTTCTCACTTTTATCTTCTCTTTGGGCTGCTTTTTGTATAGATAATTGAAATCTTAATTTCACTGTGCATTCTTTTTTTGTTTTACTAAGCTTCAGAATTCATTTGAGTAACTTTGTTTTTTTGGCAGAAGATGTTAGTATAAGCTTTGATTTGTTTTTTTTTCCCCCACCTTTAATGTAAACACAATGCACACCTATTCTAGAAAATTTTTTGTTCTGTCATATTCACTACAAATGAAACATGTCCATGATCAGTAGTATGAAATGGCAAATTATTTAAATTATCTTCTTACTTGATTTGCCTTGGTTTACAGTTGACTCAGATCTACACTTGAATGTGCACTTCATAGATAGTGTCGTTTGTTTTCACTTTGTGTTAGTAGCGCTGCTTCCAGATTGTTACTTAATTTAAATTGTCAAATAGCATTTTTTGAAATCAAGTTTCATTAATATTTAGTGGGACTGTGCTAATTTACACAAGCTGGCAACGTATAATCTGCAGTTAGTCCCTCTGGTTCCTCCAGCACTTAATGCTCCTAAATGTAGTAATGTTCTTGCACTGAAGGAATATGAAATGGATTCATAGCTGTAAAGCTTCCAGGAGGTAATAAGATAACTATCTTCATCATTTCATTCATTGCATCAGACTTCTGCTTTTACTGGCAATCCAAGCTGCTGTTTCTTTTCAAGACTATAAAATGTTCCCATTTAGCTTTTAGCAGACTTTGAGATGTGAAGGTCAATATATCTGCAAGTCTCCGTGATTGATTTTAAGTTGTTTACTCAGACTATGGGTCTATTATGCTACTTGCTTGACTTTCTTTAAGCTTCTTATTTCTGTAGGGTTGCCTATTTGGCATATTCTTCAAATTGTGCTGTGTGGTAGTTCTTAAAACAGAGTCACCTGAGAGTTAATTTCTGTGACATTCTCTAGAAAGCTGTTACGGGCTTTTGAAAATCTCTCTACTGACTGTATTTGTACTATACCTCATCTCCCATTTGCAGAAGACCTTGATTTTTCACTCAGTTCTCCTAAGAATAGAAGCATTTTGAGATTTAAAAAAACAGCGTGTAAGAGTCTCATTTTTGTAACATGTACTTGTATAGACTTGTTACGCTGACTGACCCAGAGGTATGGTGCATCTGTGTGTGTGTATATATGTATATCTATATATGTACACATATAGGTATATGTGTATGTCTGTATTTATATGTATAGCTGTTTTCTGGCAGCAGAGAGTGAAAGGGGGTCAGGTGGGTGTTACCGGAGTAATCTAGGTAACTGAGCTAGATAATTTTTTACTTTGCTTAAAATTTATTTCAATACTCCCTGCCTCACTCCAAGTTGGTAACGAAGATGAGACGCTAAAGAGGTTTTTTGTGCCATTTCTCATTTGTTGTGCTTCAGAACCTTGCTGTCAAACGGGGAAAGGGCTCCCCCCCTTCCTTTATGCATGTTTACTGAATTTGGTGAGTCCCAAAAGCATGGATTTCCTGCACCTGGGCAGAGCACTGCAGCATATGTACTGCAGATCTTGTGCTTCCCAGCAATGCTGAATTGATCATGTATTTCATGCACAGCATGTAAGTGCACATTTCCATATGGTAAATCCATGCTCCCTACTGCATCTGAAAGTAGAAACATCTGGAATCAGATGGGTACCACCAGAACAACTCATGCAGTTGATTCCTACCATCTTTCATAAGTGTTTTGCAGAAGTAGTCAACAAGACTCGTAGGCATGCAATCTTCTGGTGGATGGAGCCCGCTTGTAGCTACCTCCTTCCCAAAGAGCTGTGTGGTCAGTTCTTCCTCCTGTCAGTGTGTGGGCCTTCACTGCAATATCAATTCTGTGTTTGGGACAGATGACAGGGAGGGGGCCAGGGTCAGATATCTCTGGGCAAGATGGTGACCAAATGTGGGTTGTTGCCCAGAGTTAGCTCTTTGCTTGTTTCTGAGAAGTTCTTGAAAACAGGGTGACTGGATGGAGGCTGCTAACAAGATAAAATAATTCCGGAGGGTTAGCTGTAACTTGTGGGCTCTTGGTTAGAAATCCTTGGTTTTAATATGAGTCTTTCTCTCTATGCATGTTTATGCAAAATAATTCCTTTTCTGGCAACCATTGCTTGCTGCACCATTTGCTACGCTGTTGCCCGTTATTTGATTTCTTTTTCACTTGTATTCAACCTTTTTCCTGGTGTTTGGATTACTGCTGTTTTTTCTTGGTTCACTCTCTATATTAGGTCTGATGTGTATAATTTGTTATTTTTTCATCCTAGTGTTTTCAGTTTTTGTAGCTCTTTTCTGTTACATCAAACATCAACAGTTTGATTAAGTTCCAACTGTTGTAGCATATGTAGTCTGGCTTCATTATCTTCTGTTGCCTTAAACTGTAATCTCTCAAAAAATTTACCAACAAGCATGCCAAATGTGCATGAGGGTTGAATGATGTAGATCCGTGGGTGTTATTTTGATACACTGAAAATGCCCCTCTCGTTTTTAGGGATAAGTGAGTACAATTTGTATGACTGTACTGATGCTGACAGGTCAGGTGCTTGTATGTGACTCGTTACCCTAAGCTCCTCAGCCAGTCAGTGGAGATCTGCTTAGTGTAATCTCTAGCATTCTTAAGCAGGAACCATCTCATCATGTGTACCTGCTCTGGAAAGCTGAATTATGCTGACAACTACCCTGAATATTGGCTATATATGTGCATTCCCATGGGCACACACGTACACACTACGTTGACTATAAAGTGAGTGACTAGCCTGTGTGACTACATGGGCTGTGCATGTAAGGTTAGGTGAGATGAATCCTACTCAAACATTCAAAATTTTAGTTAAAGCTTTGTCAATCCTCTGCTAGGTCCAGGCGACCCAGCAGGAAGTCCTTTCCTGCTATCCCTGCTCAGAACCTTCACTCTGAATTTGCTGCTTTCTTTATCTACTGCTGCCACTAAAGACTCTGCATTGCCTCAAGTCTGGTCTGTCAGCCTTCAGATCAGCTGCTTGTCTGTGTTTTTCTGTGAACTGCATTATGGTTCTGGGTTGAAAATACTAGTACTATACTAGGTAGGACAGAGTGGGCCCTTAGTCCCCAAGGACATGGCATGTGCCTCACAATTCTTTTTGTATGAAGAGACAAAAAATAGCAGAAGGGAGATGAGCTGCACCGATGCTATGGTTTTGAGGTAGTGCTGCAAAAATCAATTATGTAGTTGTTTAAGAGGGGCAGAAACAAAACTGAAACACATTCCTCTAAGTCTTTTCCCTCCGTTCCCACTTTTTTTTGAGACCAGAGGGGTTCACTGGCAATACTTATAGCACAGTCCAGAAACAGTTGCAGTGGTATAGCTGAAGGGGCAGTCTGTTGTAGCAAGAAACGGGAGTAAGACTGAAGGTGGAAAGTAATCTCTCAGGCCAGCCTTGTTTCTGCAGGGAATGTTTTATGTGAAACTAAGCTGTGGACAGTGCAGATACTGCTGAACTAGTTATTAACACTCAGGAAAAGCACCTGAGATTTCCCAGGCTCAAGGAAGAATGTAGTAGACTTCAGAAACTGTTAAGAGTTGTGTGACGAGAGTGAGCAAAGACCTCCTTCCTGTGGAAGTATTTCTGTGCAAGCCATGCAGCACGGAGTAGGATTCTTCTACCTGAGAAGAGGTGACCAGATGGAAGTATGGAAAATACAAACAGAGGGCTGAAGTTTGTTTTCTCTTCCATAAGAATTAGGTGGCATCAAATAGATCTAGCAGTTGTCAGGTTTATTATTATTATTCTTTTTTGCAGTGAATATTTAACCCTTGAGACACATTTGCTGCAAGATGATGTAGGTATAAAACTCTCTGGTTCAGACAGATGCATTCCTGAGAGAAGAAATATGCTAGGGTGTTAAGGGTC
This sequence comes from Gorsachius magnificus, assembly GCA_034008185.1. Taxonomy (NCBI): domain Eukaryota; kingdom Metazoa; phylum Chordata; class Aves; order Pelecaniformes; family Ardeidae; genus Gorsachius; species Gorsachius magnificus. Next base: position 22,336,642 of record CM067087.1, on the reverse strand, counting down.
TGGGCAAGTAACTTGGAAGTATCAGTGTATTCTTGCCCTATTCTTATGCTTTTCCATATGTCCGTAAGCCGTGTTGGGTAGGTGAACCTGTGGTCTGACCCAGCACAGCTGCTGTTTGCTTCAGTGAAAAAAACAGCTGCTGGCAATTGCATGTTGTTCTGATATCTACCCTAATATAGCTGTTCAAACAAATGTTTTAAGTTGGTAGTACACCAGCAGTCTGGTCATTAAATCTTTGTCAATATTTGGTTTAGTAAATAATTTTACATTTGGTTTTATGTGCCCTGGAGAATTCTGCTGATGGGTTGAAATAATTGATAATTACAGGAACAAGTCTAAATTCATGATGAAGTAACAGTGAAGCTTTCTAGATAACTGGTTTTGTGCTGCTGTTTCATGCCTCCTCAACTTCTGTGAAGATTAATTTGAGGCCAAGACTTCCTTTTTCATTTCTTCTAAGTAGCAGATGGACCGGTTTGTAAGATTGCTTCTCCTACTGTGCGTGCATGTGTGTGTGTCAGTAGACAAAACCTCTAAAAACTTAGTTTCCTGGCAAATGGAATATTTAGAGATTCATGCTGGTTGTAGAATAACACGGTAATAGTGGTAGTCTCATGCTGGTTTGGGTTAAGAACAAGTAGAGTGATCTGTGTTAAACATGGAGTGGTTGGCTCAGTTCAGAGTTGTGCATGTCTCTAGTATGTACACAACTGTTTTCTTGCTGCTTCCCTTTTCTCATGCACTTGCTAAGGTCCCACTGGCAATCAGGAAAGTTTGCACTTGGATAAGCTGGAAACTGCAGAGGGATTTTTTCAAGATCCTCTCTTCATATCTACCAGATGAGAAAGAGGCAAAATTTTTTTTAAGAGGTTGAATTGCCTGGACTTTGTCTTGCCAATTCATTCTTTTTCAGCACAGTTGGAAGCTGGTTGCGTGGGGGTCGTCTTGGTGTGCGTATTTAGGATTTTTTTTAAATTAATTTTATAGAAATTAATTGTAAACCTGAACTCCAAAATAAAATAATCCATTTGCAAGCTGTGCCCTAACATAATCAAGCTTCTCTTGATGAATGCTGCACATCTATGGAACAGTGAAGATTTTTTTTTTCTATCATAAAGAAGTAAAATGTGGTATTTCATTACATTAAACATACACAGTTCCTTACCTTCAATGTTTATGTAATGAGGAACTTGGAATACTGTATTTTAGTGACATGAAAGGAAGCCATGCTTGTCTGTCATATGCATGAAGCAGGCTGAAGAAGGACCTCACACAACCCTCTTGCTTTTCTAGAACAGTTTTTAAGCATTTCCATATTACTTTGTTTGCTTCATCTTCATTACTTCATTTTACCTACCTAGTTTTGAAAATTGTGGAACTGCACAGCTCTGATAGGGTTCTGTCGTCAGAACTGTAAGGTAAACTATCTGTATGGGAAGCAGCTATAGGTTTTGCATTGTATGTTTCTGCATTCCTTTCAGCTGATGTATATCTGCCATTAACTCTTTCTGATGCTGTGATTACACTTTTATGTTGACTGGCAAAATTCATTTAGTGCCCTTTCTTTTCAAGCTACTGAGGCACCTTTTCTGTCCCCAGAGATTAATATATGACAAATGACAAATGTTTTTGACACCTGTATGTTTTCCGTCCTCTTCCCTGCTATTATTCAGAATAATGACTGTGTGCTACGTCTGCGTATCAGTGATTATAAAAATATCTCCTGGCTACTTATAGTTCTGAGTGCAGTTTGAAACTGTGACTCAGCTTCATATACCGTTACTCAGGTGACTTATTAACTCCCAAACACTGTAAGACCAACTTCTGTGTATTATTTTTATTTACAAAGTATTCTTCATTGCATTCTGTCTTCCTGAGCTGTGTACAGTGTTTCTGAATGACTGATACACTACTTTGGCCTTTATAAATACTGAGGTGTCCACTATGCAACCTAAATTCAGTTTTTATCCCAAAGTGTTTCTACTCATCAGTTTTCTGGGAATATATGTTGGTCATTCTGAACGGAATCACCGTGTTTGTTTTTTCAACATAACTTTGAAACTGGATAAATACTGCAAGAAGAGTTTTGAGGAATTACAGTAATTTCAATTTGAATCTGTGTTTATACAATTATAATACCAGAAAGCAATGCGTATAGTTCTGTTCTCTAACAATATTTGTTCTGTCTCCACCCTGAGAGAAGGTATATAGATTTCTGAATTTGTACACAGTACATGTGTATAATAATGCAAAATAAATGCTCAGTTATAAAATCATATTCTGAAAAGAATAAGTAATTTGCCTTTAATAAAATACTTTTTAAGAGTCTCTGATAAGTATTCTTTTTTTCTTGACAGTCTGTGGTGGACGACTGGATTGAATCATATAAACAAGACAGGGACATAGCACTTCTGGATTTAATCAACTTCTTTATCCAGTGTTCAGGATGTCGAGGTACAGAACGTTGGAAACGAGTTGTATAGAATAAACCTGACAGTCATACAAACGTGTGTATTAGTGCAAATGCTGGTAAAGATGTGGGAGGCACATGGATTGGTACTCCTCATATGCATGGTTTATATAGAAATACTGTCTACATTCAGGAATAATTTTATTTAAAGCTTGTTTGTCAAGGGCCTACCTTTTCTTTTTCTCACTTTCCTGTCATCCTAAAGCGTACAAATCCTCACAGAGACACTCTACTCATCAGAAAAAGGAGACAAAAGATCTGTCAATCAAGGTAGGTGTATCTTTACTTCCCCTCTCTGTTTCTTCCCCCCCCTTTTTTTTTTATTACAAGAATTAGTAAGTGTAGCTGTACCTTAACTTTGCTATTTTTTCTTTCTAGGAAAACGATGGATTTTTTTAAACTGAAGGGGAAGGAGTCAGGCTTCAGTTGACTTTGATTAGCAAGAAAGATTTCTTCTGGATGAAGCACCGATCTTATTTCTTCCTCTGTAATGCTTGCAAATGGCCTGGCTTTTATGCGGCAGTCAGTCTTTCTAGCATTCTGTTGCCACACTGTACTTTCTAATGAATTTTTCATGTGTTGTCTTTTTTCAGGTAACTTAACCTTGAAAAGAGAGAAAGGCAGAGCTCTGTTCTCTCTGTAGCACCCAGAACCAAGCTATTTACTGTTTCCTGATGCTTCCTGTAACTTGCTTTGAGCAGAATTGAAAATAATCCAAAATTCAGAAATTCTTTTTCTTCATTTTGTAAGTGATATGGGAATATACCTTTAGATATCAAGAAGAAGGGTAGAAGGGATAGAAGTCCCTTTTCTTCCTTCTTACGTATAAGGTGAAGTCACAAGTACAGTTAAAAGTGTCAGAGAAAAAAAATATGAGTAGTTGGTAGCTTCAGTGACCCTTTTTCATAGCTTAACGAAATAAACTTCTATCAGGAAAGGCTGAAGCTCTTGGAAGCATTCTGTGAAAGGACTGAAACTTAGGGTTTAGATTACCAGCATGTGTCAATGTCTGTATTGTTCACACAGATTCCATAAAATATTCTTCAGACTGGTTTGGCAGCTTATGTGGAAGTACTTGTGTTCTGTTTGCTTTTCTTTAACACTCTCCTAAAGATGTATATGAAAAAAAAAATCAAGCCACAAGCTTCTTTCTAAGAATTTGGGCAGCACCAAAGGGATTCTTGGCCATATGTTTTTGTTCTTGTTGATGCAAGCTTTTGGTAGAGGCATGTCATAAAAATATCTTCATTCCCCTGCTGCTCTCTAATTTCTACTTCCTTTCTTTCTCCTTGTTAGAGAAAGCAGCACTCTTATAATCTCAGAAGATTCATATTTTTTAAACCTCTTGTTACTGACTGATGCAGGCTGAATGCCCACTGTCAACCATATGCTGCTGAAGCAATTGCTTCCCAGGAAAGCTTTCTGTTATTGGCTGTGCAGCAGCAGCGCTTCGAGTGGCTGATGTCATTTACTTACTACTTTTAATTTTTTTTTAAATGGTGACTTTCTATCTATTTTCAGCACTCTGCTTTGTACCCTCAGGGGTATATCTCTGCTGAGCTTGCTTTAGTGGCCTTCTGGATCCAAACAGCAATGACAGGAGAAAGGAAACAACGATGAGTTATCCCCTGAGCTTATAGTGTGTTTGGGGATTTATTTCTGCGTTGGAATTTTTGCAGTGGGTATGGTAACAGCCGTAGACAGGGTTAAAATCCTGGCAAACAGCTCTGTTCTTTCAAATTTCCAGTAACATTCCTGTTTTCTAGAATAATTAAAAACTTTATCAGAAGAGATTTTATCTCTCTTAAGGTAAAATGCACACTTAGCTGTCCTTAATGGAAATGAGGCATGGAAATCTGGGGATTTCCTGTATTTTTTTGAGGAAGACCAAGTTTCTTTTTCATGGGAAGACTATATGCTCTATTTGACATTTTTATTTCCCTTCAAATATTTTGTTGGCATTCTTCTTTGTTTCCATTTCTGATAAATAACAGTTCTTTGTGAATCTCAATTGCTGCTTTGTTTCTTAATTTTCTTCTTTTCAATTTGCTTCATTAACATTGTCACAGATTCTCCAGCCTTCTTTCCCAATGATGGATCTAAATGCTTGCTGATAATGTATCTAACTTTATGATCGTTAACTTGAAGGGAGGACAACCTAGCTCTGGAGGAGGGAGGTTCCTCAGGAAACTCTGAAAGTGTTGCGAGGTTTATAAATCTACCATTGTAATAGTGCTTAGAATTATTTGATATCTAAATTTATGTATAATGCATTATAAATTTTTTCAAAAGTTTTAAGCAGGTGAAGAGTGTGCCTATTTTCTGACTATAATTAGAAATCATTTAGGCATCAAACTGCTTTATTTAGCAACAGTATTGACTCTGAAAAAAATATCTTTCTGTTTAGAGAAACATTGATTTTTATATATTTATCCCATTCTCTTGGGCAGTGCATATGCTTGAATGAACCTCTTAGCATCCTTCAGCTTTGCTTAGAGATGTTCCTAAAGTGAGAAGTGGTCTGTTGTAAATATGAATAAGCAGGCATGCTGTGTAAATTATTAACACTAAAAAATTGTAAAATTAATGTATTTTGCAGGCGAACTTGAAAGATCTGTGCAACTTAAAATTGAATAAATATAAAACAAATAATCAAGCACGGCTGTCCTTTGTCATGTCTTCAGGCAGATTTGGTTTTAGCATGACTTCAGTAATTTTTCTGGGTTTTTAAAGGGTTATTTGGTAAAAATTACAAGTTTGTCCTGCTGAGCTACAAAAAGCATCTTCAATAATTAGATTTGTAAAGGAGTTAAATCACACTTCATGCCATCTTTCCCCTAGTTTGACTGCTCAATCTGTATGTTTGTTGCCTTTGCTGATTTTGATTACAAAGAAGTGAAAACAGTGTCTTAGAGAGCTTTTCCTTTATCTTGCTATTTTTTTCTTCAAGAATACCAACAAAAATCCCTGCCTTTCACAGTCTGTGTACTCTTCTTCATGATGTTACATTGTATTTCTGTGGCAGAAAAATGGTTAACAAAGACTGATAAATTCACCTATTCACTTTCTGTTTCCTACCCTTTTAAAATGCATTGCTGCTTCTAGAGGGAGGATCTTGTATAAGATAGTACCTTAGAAAGATGAAAAATTAGTTTTAAAATACTCTTTCTTCCTGGAAAAAACAGCAAATAAATGCTGTTTCCAGTCCTTGGAAAAAAACAGGTTGGTTTGTTGGTAGTAGGTACTTATTTTCCACAGTATTCACAATCTGTAAAGCAGGTGGTGGTGTGTTTACCTTCTTACTTCTCTGTCAGGAACTTAACTTTGGTGTGGTGTTTTTGTTTGGTTTTTTTTTAGATAACAGGGAACTTTTTGAAGTTAGGTTGTCGTAATGATAAACTGATTTTTCAAAAAACTCACTTGGCTGGGGGTTGGAAGTGTATTTATACTACTGAGTATATATACTGTATATATGCTACCATTTCAAATGTTGTAGTTTGGTCTGTAGCATTGTGGATACAGGCATCATCTTCTCTTACAGAAGAGTTGCAGATCAGAGTTTTCTGGGGTTTTTTGAGAGCTCTTTTCCATTGCTTTCCTGTTTGTAGGAACATATTTTTGCTTTTTTCCATTTTTTTTTTTTCTGAACACTTATGTAAAGCACAGTGTAGTACAGTGAGACCTCAGAGCTAGTTGCAAGCAAGCTGAAATGTCTAATCAGCAATATGCATGCCCAGGTCCCAGAAGGATTATAACTGTGTCAGTATGATGCTGCGTCTGGGCTAATTAGCTCTGCCTCTCAGACTGAGTAATTAGCTCAGGTATCATGCTCGGCTGCTATGACAACCAGGCTGTTTCCATTTCTGGAGTTGCATGGATTTAGAGCTGACTTGAGTATCTGCATTGCTGCCTGCTTTTGCCTTCTGTTATTGATATAAAACAAACAGAAAACCCCACAAGCACTCTGACCTTTCTACATTTTAAAAGTGGAGAGCCATGCTTGGGGAATAAATTCCCTCCACCCCCAACCCCACCCCCAACCAGAAGCAATTAGTGGTTGAAACAGCCTCTTCAGCTGTGAAGGACAAACCAACCCATCCAGTCCATGTAAGAAAAGCAGCTTTCTTTTGCAGGGAGAAAAGGTTTCTCACATAGTTGAGGAGAAGAACTAATCGACTGCTTTCAAATACATAGTGAAATTATTCCCATTCTTTCTTTCCCATCCCTCTTGTCCCTCTCATTTCTTTTCTGATAGGTAAGCCAGAACCCTGTAGATTCTTAAGCAGATTTTCAGAAGTGGTTTGAGCACTGCTTCCACTGCTAGCCTTACCTTTACCAGACAGCTCTGAGACAGCAGTTACTGATAAAACAAAACTGGTGGAACTCCCTTACTGTTAAATTCTTAACAGTATTGTAGCCTTCTCTGGATTGTAAGGAGCTCTCCATTTAAGTAGTTTTGTGATTTGGCACAATGAAGTTGTTTTTAGGAGTACTTGGTGAAGGAAGGAGGGGAATTTCCTTTATATGATGTTTCTCATATCTTATTTTTCCCCTCAAAATCTTCTCTTTAGGTTCTTGTGTGGAATCAAACATTGAACAAATGTTCAAGCTGCCACCACTTGGTTGCTGGTGTTGTTTAGGGTTAGTTTTTTTTCAGTTGTGCATAAGCAGGGATCTGTGTATGGACTTGTCACCCAGTGCTTAGAGCAGGACATCTTTATGGAATTTTGCCTTGTGAATCAGACACTTGGGGATCCACACACTCTTCCAGCTTGAGCCTTGAATCTCTAGTTGTTCCTCACCTATTCTAGTAAGATCCTTTGAAAAATTCTGTGATTGGATGGTGCAAACTGAGTCAACAAGTGCAGGAGTAAGGAGTTAGCTTGCTTGAATTCCAGATGCATGCTCATTTTGATTTTTATTAATGTTCTGTCCTCTTAATTAAGGGCAAGCTAATAGATTTCTGTTTTGCCAGAGGAAATTGAAGGCTAAAACCAGGAAAAAGCACCATAAAGTGGCCATTGTATGGTCTGGCAGAAGAAATGAAAAAGCAACTGCTTGCTTTTCTGTTGGACAGGATTTCGGAAAGTAAATTAGCCAGGAAATAGTGTTATTTGCTCTGATTAATAATATTTTAGTAGGGAGTATAACATTGTAAATAGATGAATGGTTTAAAAAAAATAATTGTCATTTATTTGTACACAGTTTTGTTTTGTGATTGATGGAATAATATCACTCTATACAGATGGATGTTACTGAGCATGGAAGGAAGACTGCTTGATAAATACAATTTCCTGCAAATGGTCCTTTTGTAAAAAAACCTGCAAATTGTTAGTGAGAAATGTTCCTGGCTTTGGCATGTGTTAAAAAGCTTTATCTCTCCAGTTATTAATGTATTGTTAAGAAGTTGATATCATAAACATTTAGTATTTTGAACAAATTCATTGCATCGGAGCCTGTATTTTTATTAAGGGTGTAAAATATGCTTTCTCACAGTTTCTTCAAGAAAACGCCTTTTTAGTGTGTGAGTATAGGGGAGAAGTTGCAAAGTAAAGGACTAATACACATGAAATAAAAATTGATGCTTACTCATACATGGTTTAAGTCATAGTAATGTTAAGGATTTATAAAGTATTTTGCATGCACAGTATACAGAAATGAGTACACCCCCAATAACTATATGCGGCAGTTAAAAACATGCTGTTAACCACATTAAAAAATTGGAAGGTAAGACTGAAAAGATGGAAATGATTTAATTTTAATTTCAATTTCATGTGTGGTGTAGATAAACCAGATCTGAACTTTGTACTTCTCATTTCTGAGCCTTGAGGTCATTTTTACAGTGTGTTTATCTTGAAGTGAAAGCTTATAAAATTCTAACTGAAAATAAGATGCAAATTATTAACTGGCTTGGGTGGAAGATAAATCAGATTACCAGACATTCATTGAATGTTTCACTAGTTTAGTTCTTTAAATGAAGGTAGGTAAGGTTAAAAAGTTCGTATCAAACACTTGACAATTAATGTGGTTACATCAAAATCAATTTTTTAGGAAAAAGTAGAAATGATTGGTATTATTTGTCATTTTTGAAAATAAAACTTCAGTTTCAATGTGTATACAATTTTTAAACCAAAAAAGTTTTCAGTATTTCTTCCTGTTGGCTGGTGAATGATACCTGTACTTTTCATCTCATGTACTCTTTTTTCCTTGCTATTTTTTTTCCTGTTCTTTAGCTCTTTAAAGTTTTTTTGGCTATGGGAAAAGTAGCTACAACATTATTTTTTTGGTTCTTTTAAGCTTTGCATCTCCCTAACTCTTCTGGGGATGGGAAGCCTGAAAAAGTAAAAAAAAAAAAAAAAAAAAATACTCAGACCTGAAAGTGTAAAAAAAGATTTGAAACAGCGCATCACATTTTATAGCCACTTGTGAACTAGTGGCATCTTTTTCCTAAAAGGTACATCCTGCTACTTTCAGAAACTCGCAGGAATTTGCTGACCGTCCAGTACAGGAGACGTGAATGAAGGGCATACTGGTCTGTGGTTTCAAAACCTGAATGAAATACCTGCTGTGTTGAGGTCTGACTTCAGTCCAAGATTTCACCCTGTGAATTGGTAACAGGAGCGACAGTAATTTAAACCAAACATTTTTTTATGACTCTCTACCTGAACGTATTGAACTATTAATGTTTCAAGTATGACAGCAGACTAAAAATAAGCTGGCTTAAAGTCAGCTATTAACTAATTTATTAATATGAATTAATATAAACTTTAAAATAATTTAAAATTAATGTATTGAATTAACTGACAGATCTTGAGATACAAGAATATTTTAGAGCAAATGTGTAATGTACGATAAATTACCTTTGAAATTACAGTCTGAGGGCAAGTTCTGCACTGCCAGTTCTGTATAATACGCTCAGGTCTCTGCTGAAAATGAAAGGACTCCTTGTAAGCGTGGAACAAAGTCTACATTCTACTCTTGTGTACTACTTAGTAAATTCATAGCTTGTAAAATTATTTTTGGCACTGCTCATTGGAGATAGATTGTGTAAGGCTTTCAAATATTACTGCTTGTTTACCACTGTATTCATTTAATTAAATACATATCAGTCTGGGAAATGGTACTACTCATGTGACTGCAAAGTTACAATTTGAGAAGTCTCTTTCAGGTCAATGATGCTTTAATGCTACAACTTTTTAAGAGAAGAGCAATAAATACCTCTTGATGTTAATGACTGAGAATAGTTGCTGCCTTACTAGCCAGGTCTGTGTCATTTCCTCTTTATTTATGCTTAGTTTTTTTTCTGCATAATACAAATTCATGATAGGAGGGACACCTCTGTACTAGGCAGATAAGAAAAAACATTAGTTTGATTTTTTGGACAGTATTGTTCTAAGACTTGTGAGGAAATTATGACTGTATATGAGTTTATCTCTACCTATGCGTCTGACGCATTGCTGGATTTTTTTTTTTTAGGTGACATAGATGGTACTTTCTGTGAAGACAGGAACTAGTGATGAAAAGCAATCAAATGCCACTAGGTCTTAGCAATTCCTTTCTGGATTACAAATATGAAAGCTTCTCATGTCTCTAGTCTTTCCAAAGATGCAAATTCTGCTTAAGATTGAGTCAGACTTTTTCCAGACCAAGGGAATTAAATTCCAAAAATAACATTTCCCTTAGCAAACACTGTAATTATGATTCTCTCTCTTTTGCATTAAGGAAGCCATAGATTTATTTTATTAAGTGCACTGCTAGTACACACTTCAGTAATTACTTTTGAAGAAAAAAAGACAGGGATGATTAGAAAGGTCTATATCCTAAAAAAAAAGCCTTATTCTCTGGCACAAAAGAAGTGGTTAAAACAAATCCAATATTCTCTTAATCTGTAAGCATTCAACAGTAGCTGGATATAGAAGAAAAAGAGCAACTTGGGTTTCAGAGAAGATCTATCTAAATTTGGAGAAAAAAAAAAGTGGGCTCTAAGCAGATACAGTCCTGCTCACATTCCACTACTACCTACTTCATTCCCTATTTATATCAATCTGATCCTATTGCTTCAGTCATCTTTAAGCTGAACCGTGACCAGCTGAACCTTATAATTTTTCAGCTCTTTTTAACTGGAAGTTATGGCATTTCCTGGCACTGCTAGGGTCAAACCCATTACAGGGAAGACTGGGGTAAATGGCCTTTGCCTCCATGTTACAGTCTCTTCCTTATTTGCATCGAGCCAGGAAGCATGGTGGAATGGTTTTGGGTACCTGGAAGGGTGGAAAAGGGAGTTGTACAAAACTATTATCAAATCTTGCAGGAACAGTGAGGAGCTCCCTTGCCAGAATTCTCTGCACCCTTGTTTAAATAAGGAATTGATAACCCCTAGCAAAGCTGAACCTGGTTCTTGGGTAACTGTCACCAACTGAGAAGTGAGTAGTGGAGAGTTTCACACTTCTTCAGTTAACGCTATTAGCTTAAATTTCAACTTAGAACAACTGGTATTCATATTCTTCTCCTGCAGCACTGGGTCCTGGGTATTTCCGTTTGAAACTGCTTGACTTCATAAAGGGATGCACACAGAACTTAGGAGGTTAAAACACCTTTGACTGATTAAAAAGCCTTTTCTCTCAGGAGCAGTCTGCAGAGTTTTAACGGGTACCATCTGCTGTGCAAGTAAGCTTCTACAAAGTCACGGCATCATCTTTTGAAATACCTTTAATGTAGTTTGTCAGATTTAGCACAATCTCTACTATTTATTTTATTTCATCGTTATTGAACTAAGTGTTCTGGTTAACTTTTAAGTTGCTGTGACTTAGGAAACCGTGATAATGGGAAAAAGGCCTAGAAATACTTTTAGCACATCCTGGGAATGAAAACCTACGGTAGATGTTTTTAACTACATAGATATAGCCAATAATGCTGTTGTTTGAAGTAACCTTTTTTTTTAGACTAGAAATTATCAGATCCAAAAATTCTTAAGGATTAAACACTAAAACAAGTTTTAAGTCAGATCTGATTTAGTATGACAAGAATACATTTCCTCTTGACCATGTTTATGCCCCACACAGATTCCTGGATCAAGATTATTCATCCGACTGTATGAATTGAAACAGGAAGTAACGCAGGTAGCTCTGCGGTAGGAGGTAGCAGTGATAAATTTTTAAGATATAACAAAAAAATTATGGTGGTTTCAAAAGAATTGTTGACATGATGAAGTGATTGTTCTTGAAATTTAGTAAAACCAAATAGCAAGAAGTTCTTTAAAGCAATTGGACATGATATCTGCCTAAAAATTAATAAACTGCTTGGATTATGAATGTGTAGAAAGGGCAGTTAATGAGTACTGCAGGTTTTAGAAAGAGTAAATGATTTATTTTGTATAATTTCTTACCACAAGTAATGATGGATAGGTGTCTCAAGCAAAAGGATGCTAAATACAGAAATGATCATGAGAGATGTGGTGTATGAGAAATGGAGGCACATATTTGAACAGAGGGCCATTAAGAGTTAGCACAGTTTTGTCTGAAATGCAGCAAATTCTCTGTCAAGCATTTGTAAGCAAAATTGTGAATATTTTTGTAACTTACATGCTGCAGCTCAATCAAATTACAGTTTTATTTTAGAATGTGAATTGAGCTTCTGTTTACACAACTATGCAGGGCTGCAAACGGGGTAACTACAGAGTCCCTCCTACCAAAAGTTTCCCTGTTACCCAGATGCAGAACCAGATACAGAACCAGCCCCTCATAGAATAGAATCATAGAATCACTTTGGTTGGTAAAGACCTTTAAGATCATCGAGTCCAACCTTTAACCTAACCCTGCCATCCCACCACTAAACCATGTCCCTAAGCACCTCATCTACCCATCTTTTAAATACCTCCAGGGATGAGGACTCTACCACCTCCCTGGGCAGCCCATTCCAGAGCCTGACAACCCTTTCTGTGAAGAAGTTTTTCCTAATGTCTAGCCTAAACCTGCCCTGGTGCAGCTTCAAACCATTCCCCCTCGTCCTATCATCTGTTACCATGGAGAAGAGACCGACCCCCACCTCACTACAGCCTCCTGTCAGGCAGTTGTAGAGGGCGATCAGGTCTCCCCTCAGCCTCCTCTTCTCCAGACTAAACAACCCCAGTTCCCTCAGCCACTCCTCCTATGACTTGTGTTCCAGACCCCTCACTAGCTCCACTTGCCAGTCCCCGTCCTCCCCCAACAACAACAACAAAACTTAACCTACTGATGTCCTAAAAATTCTTTTGGGAGTATTGTCATAAATCTCCAACAAGGAGATCCTGAAATAAGTTCACTAAATGAGAATTAAAAACCTGATCAGATCACGCTCCTAGAGTTAGAAACAATTTAGGAATAAAATCATTGAACTACCAGCAAAAGTATATAACCTTTATTAAAGACAGTTCTTCTTCCAGAGAGAGGACAGACTGGAGGTTTAATTTGCGTCTTGGGGCAGAGGTGGAAGTAATACTTTAGAGTCCAGGAAGGTGGATAACAGTGAAATTAATGAATTAAATAAGTTATCTAGAAGAAAGCCGTATTGTTGCAGTGTACTGGCATCTCTTAAACATAAGAACAAAGTAATGTGGTAAAACAGTTCTGCACAAAAGCTGTTGAAAAAGTTGTTATTAAAAGAAGGGATTAAATTTTCCTTTTGGGAGACCAAAGCTGATTAATAAGTACATCACATGGTTTATATAGGTAAATGGAATATGCAAGTGACTTCAATTACACGATTGTATAATAAAGACATTTCAGGGGGACCTAGCAGTGGTGCTAAGTAGTATTATATTTATTAAATTGAGAACTATAACAGATGATTATACATATATTTGATGGAAACAAATACTTTTTTCCCAAATAGTTTAGCAGAGAATAGTTTTGTGGATTAGGTGGTTGTAGTGGAATTGCAATTTGTGGTGACATAAATGCATGGCAGTTTTCTGCTCTGTTGATTCAAAGAATTTTTGCCCCCTGTTTTGAGTTTCATCTTATATTTTTCAAGTCAGTTTAATTAATTAGCCATTCAAAGTGACTTTTTTTACATTGATGAAGAGGAGGCAGATGCATTTCAAGAAAAGAGCATCTTTTGAGGTTATCAGAAGAACAGCGTTACTCCTCTGTTCTCACAGGTTGCCTTTTAGTCAGCTAATTTTTTCTTTATGGTAGAGAAGACTAAAAAATACAAAATTTAACAGACCAGGTGAGGTCAGGTATATTTCCATGAATCCCCATAACAACATGAGTAATTTCTTCCAGTTAGAGCTGGATTTATCAAGAGTCCCCTTTTTCTTTCTCAGGTTATGAACCAAAAGAAATAGAGAATCTTGCCAGCTAGAGCATATGTGTTTCCCATTGAATTCGCACTGTATGAAGTGACTGTGTGTACGAGAGCGTATTTGTAGGGAGCTCCTTTGGTTCCAATGGTATCGCTCCCACAACTTTTGTCTGAAGTGAGCTCAACCAGTCCTCAAAGTATTCCCTTCAGACTTTTTTTTGATAACTGAAAAAGGCATTGAATCCCATGGCATCCTACTTGCAACTGTAAATCAGCCTCTCTTATCTGGTGACCTGTGTCAGTGTTGTATCCTGAAACTGTAGGTGAATGGAAGTGACAACAGTTGCTGGGCCAGTCAAGTTGCTAAGTGACCTTTCTACTCTTAACTCCAAGTTTTGTAACAAGAATTTCCTGTCTTCAAGTTTTACTTAGTTTAGAGACAGCTGAAGATTCTCAGTTCTTGTGAAGCAAGCATCAGTGGGGTATATACTGGAAATCATTAAAATTCTTTCTTAGAGCCTTTGAACACGAATTACTTCCGATCTGCAGTGAGGTGGTCTTTCTAAAACTATGGCCTAACAAAACAAAAATCTTAACTGATTTTTGCAGTTCAGAGTAGAGAATCACATACACTAACATACTTGCTTTTAGAGAGAAATTATTTTATCTAGTCAGGCACTGTTATGCCTGACTAGAATTCATAATTTCATCCTGGTATGGCACCATTGGTAGAATATCAGCAAACTACATTCTTGTGAGGTTCAGAGGAGAGGTATAAGTTTGTTTTCATCTCTTGCTTTATTATTCAGCGAGTTGGGTAAGGGACCAGTGACAGAGTAGCTTTTTGCTCTGAATTACAGGAAGATTGAGTTTATGGATCGGCAACACTTTGATTTGTAGTTTTCCAAGCAGCTGTTGAACTGTCTTTTCAAACCAATCACCACAGAATTTGCTTCCAGGAGATGCAATCCTTTCTGTTAATATACAGAAGAAAATATATGCCAGTCAATTCCCAGTGCCACTTGTGGGTATTTCAGTAACAGATTGGAATTTTAAGTCCTGATTAACAAAGGAATCATAAGAGATTTAAACTGTCATGAATTCTTTATCTGAGTTACAAAGGGTTTAATCTTAATGATAATGATGCAGAAAACCTGGATGAGTTAATTTGCTTTTTGTTCTCAAACTTTGTTATAAATTAATTTTTTTTTTCTTTTTTTTTTTTTGCTGGAGACTCCAGTCTTCTGGGGCTAGCATCAAGATAGTAAAGGTTTGTAGTTGATGCAGAAATTTTACTTACTGGTGTTGTATGCAGAATACAGCTTATTCTCCCTTACGTGATGTCTAACTGTTGGATGTATTTTTTGACAATTTGTAACTAAATCCATGGCTAAGAGTTTAACTTATGATGTGTACATTTGGAGTACTTCTGTCAATCAGATACTTTTTTTTTTTGTTTGTGGTGGGAGACTATAATTGAGCTCAAAAGATTTTTAAACACTCTGTAGGTACTGTCTTGCTTGTCTGCTTGTAGCTTATTTAGCTCTCTGCTAGTTGGCTGGCTACTTACTTGGGATTTTTTTTGAGATATAATGAATCATTCCATATACAGCTTCTCCATCCCACATGGAGTTCTTTAGAGATTTCTCATAACCCTCTTTTCACCACTCTTTTTCATTTAATTCCAGTTATTTCTTTGTATTAAAAATGCATCAATTAAGATCAAAGAGTGAAATTACATTTATATGATAGTTATGACCTAATCTGAGGTCCCTTGGTTCTTACCTGCTACGTCAGCTGTGACAGCCAACCCCCTACCCTAAGTTTCTGAGATACCTGCATTCACATGAGGCCTTGATGTAAACAGTTTGCTGATAAGGGGCAGTGGCTGGGTTCACTAGTGTGCAAGATGTTATCAAAGGAGAGTCATAACTGTTGGGTATAAGCTGTTTGGTGTTGAGAAAGCCAGGGTGGCCTATAACAATTGTCAGTTTAACTTGGCATATTACTTTATTGCTCTGATTGTCTGATACTTTGGCCAGTGATTACTTTGTAGTTCTACTTTGCATATTGTGTACATAATGGCATAATTATTTCTTTCACCTCCTTAATTGGGATATAAAGTTAAAGTTGGATTTAGTTTTGACTGTGCTTTTGTGTATGAATGGTAGCTTAGTAAACTTAACTCCTTGATTACAGAGGTGTTTTAAAACATTTTAGGGAGGAAAAATAATCAGAGGTTGGAGAAGGAAGGGAGAATTTTAACATAGTCAAAGTGAGTAAGTTAGTTGATCTCAACTGTGTACTAGAGTAATAGTGGTATAGTACAGTATAATGTAACGCATATTAGTATAGTACACTGATTGTAAAGTGTATTTGTTGTAGCATACAGTATTAATAGGTGAGCTTACTTGCATTGCCTTTGCTCCGATTATGGTAGGTTTTAAAATCAAGAGCAATACTATGGACCAGGCCTAATAGCTGAACTGTGAAGATATAAGACAAGCTCGAGATAAACTGAGATAAAATTTAGATTTAGATTTAACATGCACAGATGAATGGACAGATGGATATCACCTAGCTTTCTTTCAGGGAAATACACCCAGAATTGATCTTACTAAGTGGCTAATGTTTCCTAGTGCTCTGAAGAAAGAGTGAGGAACAAGCTGCTCTTGGGAAAGGCGAGCAGCTGCACTCCTCAGCCCCTGGTAGTATTCCTCTCTGCCTGCGCTGAGCAGTTTGTTCTGATCAGAAACAGTGAGAGACATAGCACTGTTTTGCAAAATGCATTTACCTCTTAGGTATTTTGAGACTTTGATCTCATGGAAACAATGTTAGGTGGCAGGCATTTTGAAAATGGGCAATCCTCAATGCACTTCTTTTTAGTTCTTATCACCATGTAATTACAGCAAAAAAGTACTAAGTATCCTAGAAAAAAAATTAGTTACATGCATGAGATCTCATTAATAGGGAAAATTCAGGGAGAATGGGGAACCAAAACATCTGTAACAGTGGAATGAAGATGAAGAGGTAAACTTGTGCCTTTAAGTGCAGAAAAGTGTAAGGCAAAAGGAATTTTGGATTCTGAAAATTACAAGAAAGGAGTGTGTTCCGTGAGAGCACATGTACATAGATGAGCTTAAGAAGCAGGAGAAGAGAGAGACACAGGTGTACATCCCAGTGGTTTAGCTTTGTTTCAGCTGCCAAATTAGCAGTATATTCATCTGATGAGTATGTTTTGGGGCAGCTTTAAGCTGCTGCAGAATGATAGAGCCAGAATATACTGCTGAATGGGGCCATAAATTAAAAATGTAACTCAAATTTTTAATATTCTCATCAAGCAGTTGATCCATAGTATAACACCCCTTGGTGTTTTTATTGTAAACTTCAAGGAAAATTTTGTATGTGAAAGACAAGAAAGCAATTACTAGACAGAGTCTGTGTTGATACGGAGTTACAGTTGAGCATGTAGTTATGCCAAAAAAATGGGTACTGTACAGAAAATTCAGCACTATGGTTAAACTTAAAAATGTGAGCATATTACAGTAAAGACATCCTGGTATTAAGACTTCCAGACATCTTAAAGTCGTAGCGGGGGAGAGGGAGCACTGAGAAGCCTTAAAGAAGATTGCCTGAAGGGCTGAAAGCTGGGGAAACAAAAATAAGGAGAAAAAAAAAAATTCTGAGCGGTTTGTAACAAAATATTAAGGAAACCAAATTCTCTTTACAAAAGAAAACATTAGCTGTAGCTTATGTTAAAATACTTTACTTTACTCAAGTATTTATTTGTATTTTCCCACTTTAAAGATCTTTCCACCAAGCTCTAAGACACAACAGAGGAGTAAGGTGGCTGCTTTATCCTGTGGCTGCATAAGTGGTGTTTCGCATTTGGATATCTACGAAGAATGGTATTAGTGGCATTATAGAATTTGATGTATTTACAGGACCATTTTTAATTTGAGAAAAACAGATGATTCCAACCAATTCTGATACTAAAATTTGTAAGGTAGAGCATCCAAGACAGTCTGAGAGGAGATTGTAAATGAGGATTTAAGACATTTTCCAGATCAAACCTGCCTTACTTGCAATGTTCCTCTGTGTTTTTCTTCTGTCCTTTTTCCTTAGTGGTACTCGATTAATTTTTCCTCTTGAGTCCACCTTCTTTGTGTTAATTAATGTACTCAAACTCTTCATTCCCCCTTGTATTTCATCTGTCTTTCAGCACTCTTTTCAGAACTTGCTGCTTTATCACTTAGTAAAGTTTTGGTTTTGTAGTAGTATTAAGCTTGTATAGGTGTGTCTTTTTTTGCATTTTGCTCTCAAATACTCCTTAGTGAATCTTAGACATGAAAAATAAATTATACGTTGAGCTTTCTCAGTTTTCTGCTCCTTTTTCAACATTCCCACTTGTATTTGTCTTGTCAACACTTGTTGTGATCTGTGTGTGTTCCAGCATTTTATCTTTTCTCAGTTCTGAGGTGACAGTTCCCTTTTCCGTTAACGTTTTTTACAAGCATATCCAGACTTTTACTGATTTTTTGGCTCTAGTTTGTGCTTTCTTGTTCTCTCAGCCGTGCCAAAATGTGTTGAGCAACTATTCATTGTGTTGTTTTAACTTCACTTTTAATATGATGCTTCCTCTTACTTTTCCATAGTAGCTAAATTCCAATTAAAAAAAAAAAGTTTTCCTCAAGGACTTTTTTTCTGTAGGGTTTCATCTAGTCTTTCTTTGTAAATCCCTTGTAAATAAAGATCCTGTCCCTGCTCTGTAAATGGCTAATCCAGGCACAGAGTCATTGATATAAAAAGCTTTTGAGACAGCAGATACAGTATCTGTGCCACTCGCTGTAGGGATTCTTTTTCAGATAACATACTACATATTTAAACCATATCTGCTACTGATTTCCTGCTCCTTCTCTTCAGATTGTTTAATGACTTAATTGCTCAGAGTGCCTATAGAAGATTTCTTAAAGTTCATGGAATGGAAACTCGAAGTCCTGAATTTTGTACAATAGATATATATTTGAAGTAAGGAAAAAGCCGGCCTCTAGCCTAAGCCCTCTTCCTTGCCCTCTTTGGTAGGGCTAGTTCAAGCTTTTCCCCTTTTTTCTTAAATTTAGGGTTTTTTACATACCCAAAGAAAGGTGTTACAGTCAGTGTACATGCAGTTACGGTTGTTTGTATGCTGCATTTTTATAAATCCATCCATGAGACTGCAAAATAGATGCCTGGAAAATGGAGAATATTCTGTTAGGGACTGTCTTTGAAATAGTTTGAATTGTCCGGACTCTACAGGAACTGAGAAGTGAAAGAAAATAGCAGTCTGTAGCATCCTATCGATTCTTCTTGTAAGACCATCCTCTTTCTTCCTGCGCTTTCCTACCTAGTTCATTGGCTGTAGCAAGAGCTGCACACATCCAAGACACAATAATTTCACCTACACAGCTCCTATTCACTTCCAAACCAGTTCTGTTTTCTGTTGCTAATGAAGCTAGACAGAATAGTAGACAGCCTTGCCTACTGTTGGTGACTCATCAAGTTGGTGACTCATCAAAGTTTACACAGAGACACTAAATCAAGGTGGCACAGAGCATCTTAAGTTTGGCACTTCTTGATTTCTGCTTTAGTTTCTAAGCACAAATATTATGTGGTTTTTTGCATGTGTGTTCTCAAACTCTTTGTATTTCCTTAGACAAAGAAAAACCTCCATAGCTGTGTTCAGATAGTCAAAAAGTATATTGCTAACAAATAAGAGAATACAGATATTTTCCCCCCCATCAAAGCAGGAAAAATAAGTACATGAAAAAGGAGAACTTATCTCATCTTGCATCACTCTAAATGAGGAGAGAGAAAGATGAGGGCATTGCTTTGAGCCAGCTCAGCTAAATTTGCATTGTTTTTTCACAGATCGTCGTCAGTAAATGTTTTAGTCTTTAATATACTCTAAATAAGTGACCTCATGAGAAGCAGAACTAATGAAGAGTGATTTCTACTGTATCCGTGTTGATCCACTTTACTGAATTATATAAAAGC
The DNA here is from genome assembly GCA_034008185.1 of Gorsachius magnificus. Classification (NCBI taxonomy): domain Eukaryota; kingdom Metazoa; phylum Chordata; class Aves; order Pelecaniformes; family Ardeidae; genus Gorsachius; species Gorsachius magnificus. The sequence goes on along the minus strand of CM067087.1, from coordinate 22,316,856 downwards.
TGTCGAGCATACTCAAGAAGTATCAGATACTCTTTATGAGAAATGATGTCCTAAATGCCATGTAACTCTAAAAAAAAAAAAAAGTTTAGAAGCAGCTTGTAACTTTTTGGAAACTAAATAAGCTATATAGACAAACATTGCTGGGGAAGAGGTTGGTGTGCTCCACTTGAAGCTTTTCTTGAAGAAGCAGCAGCGTGTCTCTGTCTTTCTCCAGCCTCAGTCAGAGGCTGAGAGAGATTAACAGAGATTGAGGTCGTGGTTCATACTGTGCCTGAATGACCTCTTTGGCTTCTACTCAACTACCTGCTTGTGTAAAATTTATTGGAACATTTTATACTCAAGATCAGTTAGATTTGGTTTAAACAAGTAGCTCAGAATTTAAGTAGCATACTCACAGACAGAAACACACACAAGTATAATTTCTTTCTTTCAGTCGAATTAAAAACATAGAAACTTCTCGGGTAGATGGGGGCTTTCATTTAATGACAGAAATCAAAAGTTTTAGACATAAGTTGTCTAAGACATTTCTGTATCTTCACTCTCATTTTATGAAGCACACCAGCTTTCATCAAACCGGCTGTTAGAGTTCTTCAGCTTTCTGCTGCAGTTCTGTCTTCAGTGCTTACAAAGTATTTATTTTACTGTTGTTTAACATATCTTATTTTTTTTCCATCAAATAAATGATATGGGGAGATACCAGTCCGTGATTGTCTGGTGGCTCTCAGAGTGGTGACTGGGGAATTCTGAAAAGTAAGGATCAGCTCTGGGAAACCTGGAGCTGTTTTGGTCTGTTTGGTGCAATTGCTTACTGTATAGAAGCTGCAAATGCAGACGTTTCTTTTGTGCCTTATCCTTTCCTTCCACATATCGGAGCAGCAAACAGTTTAATTAAAACTGTAGAGGACCTGTACCAAGTGTATTTCTTCAGAGCCATGTTTGAGATCATCTCACGCAGTTAAGTGTAGCTTCCTTGAGGTAAATAAAGGAAGATCAGTCATCTCAAGGGACAAGAGGCAGGTGAATGAGAAGCAGACTATGGTGGTCCTTCAGCAACAGCAGGGGACTTGCTTTTTTTGGCCTGCTGAGTTCTGTCAGATCCTTGGCAACACCCAGGTGTGGCACAGCCTACAGAAAGGCCTGGCCTGTTGCTGGGAGGGAAGAAGGTGCTGTAAAGGATTGTTTCTCTCTCTTTTTTTTTTTTCCTTGTTGCTTTGTTTTCTTTTTTATGAGATACTATTTTTGTGGAGTCTAGAGCCTGTCACACCAGTTGAAAATCTCTAGATAATTCTCTTTTTGTAATTTTTTTTAGGACTTCACTTTCATCTTCCCTTCTTTACTACTTCTGAGAAACACTGAGAAATAGGGCTAGAAGTAAGAGTAACAGAGGACTGAGAAAAGAATCAATACTTCATCAGGGGAAGCAGAAAGACTGAGGGAAAGAGGGTGGACCCTGGCTATATAATCCTCCTGTGATTGTCTTTTGCCTCCTAACTTCCTGGTAAGTGGAGGTACCGTGTTTTATGGAGTTTTGTTTTATGTATTGGGAGAAATGTAGATGTTGACTAACAAGAGACTTGTTTCTCTGGTAAATATCCTTTGGCAAAAATGTGTATGAAGGGGTGTTGAAGGTTGATGGTATGTCTGTGAGCTGTCTCGTCAGTGTGAAGCTGTAGGTGGGACGAGGACATTCATACAAAGTGGAAGGAAGGATGGACTTCTGAAGTGAATATCCTTGGATGGACGCTGAAGTGAATGTCCATGGTGGATTGTTTCTATGAAAGAGAGCTTGAAGTTCTTTGAAGTAGGAAATGTGGATAAGTGTGATGTGGTTAAAAGAGTCTGCCTGGATTTCCAGAAGGCCTTCAGTGGAGTCCTCACTCTCCTGAGTGAGGAGAAGCTGAGAGGATAAAGTTGCTCAGTGTCGAGAAGAGAAGGCCAAAAGGAGATCTTACTGCTTTCTTCAAATAATGAGAGACTAGAGAGAAAGTGAAGCCAGACTCTTAATGCAGATCCATGTTGATAAGATGGCAGTTAACAGATACAAGTTGAATCATGGGAAATTCTGGGTTGACATAAGGGAAAACATTTTTGCTATGGGGTGGTTAAGTACTGGAGGCATAAGGGCTCAGGGAAACTGTGGGATCGCTGTCCTGGGACATACTCAAAACTCATCTGGGCAGCCTGATCTAGGTGGCCCTGCTTTGTGAAGGGTTTGGACTAGCTGGCAGTCAGGAATCCTGCCAACTGAAATTATTGTACAATTCTAGACTTCTAAGGAAAATAAGTAGCTGTGAGTTTGTCCTTGTGTGGACAAACATTTTATAAAAATCATAGGAAACAGAAAAAGAAGAAAATATCTGTTTTAAAATAATAATTATCTGTTTATTACTTTCATAATTGGTAGATGAAACATTTTAGCTATCCAGAAGAATGCATAATAAAGAATCTGTAGTATATGAAGTCTCTTCTGGTATGGTTGAATGGAGATCCTTTATTTTTCCTTCGAGGCGTACTCAGTAGTTTTGAAGCTGCTCTGGGGTTTATTGTAATTGCTGTGAAATACAGTAGAGAGCACAAAGAGAGTATATTGGTACAATGTAAGTACACAGTACTGGGACAAAGCAATTGGCCTTAGCTGAAATCAGCTTATCCGATAGTTTGCATATTTTCAAGGCCTTTGCTATTATATTATCCCACACTTGAACCGTGCATTATAACAAGAGACACCTGGTACCAAGCTTCATTTCACACAGCAGGTACTCGTAATGCATTGATAACTAGCCTAACAGCCCAGGACTAGGGCTGTGCACAGTTACAATACCTGTGGCCTATTCTTAGCAGTGGCAGAAATATTTTGACTCTGCCCTTGGCTACAAAAATGCTTATGTAGTTATACTCTATTGGTTTGCTTGTGTTTGGATTGCCTGGCTCTTCTCCGGTCACCGGGGACCACTGAGAAGCATCTGGCTCCATTTTCTTTGCACCCTCCCATCAGGTATTTATTATACACATAGATAAGATCCCCACCCAAAAGGGGGGAAGAGCTTAGGCCTGCACTGGGCCTCTCATGTTAAAGAGATGCTTATGTGGTGGTGAAGTTAAGAATTAGAAATAAAGCACAAATTTGTGTGTGTGTGTATTAGAAACAAAGAAAAAAAATATCTCTCTCAAACTTGTATTGCACTTGCATCTTGAGCACTGAATGTAGTTCTGACCATCCCACTTCCAAAAGCATATACAAAATTAGAGAGAAAAATACAAGTAATGGGGAAAAGAATGGCAAATAGAGGAACAGTTATTTACTCTTTGCAAAAAAAGATCCCAGGCTTATAAAATAAAATGATTGTGCGTCAGCTTTAAAAATAGAATGAGGTACCTTCTTAAGGAATATAGACCTGAGCTGCAGGTTTTGTTGATGCACAGTTCTGTGGAGATGAAAAGTACAAATAAATTAAGAGATGATAGATCTGCCAGCAGCTATTAAATCGTATAGTCACAGTGTGGCTTACAACCTGCAGTTCAGGTAAACCTTAAATTACTGCCAAATGCATGATTCATCTAATGGTGACTTGTACTTGCACCCTTCCTAAAATCTAGTGCTGATTACTGAGCACAGGAATCTGTATGCTAGTTTTTGTTTCATCAGATCCATAAGGAATGCTTTTCTTAACAAACGTTTCCTTGCTGCATATGTGCAGGAAACTGCAGCAATGAGTAGTGCTTGTGGAAATTAATCTTGGAACCAGTACTAAGTAAACAGGTGGAAAGTTTCAGAGGGGCATAAACCCAAGAATATGTTGGAGTCAGTGCTTTCCCTGTCTCCTCAAGCATAAGTGTCCTTCTTGATCACAAGACTTGTTCAGCCCAAGTGAACTGAGGCAGTGCAGGGCAGGATGCAGCTGCTGCATGACTGCACTGCCTTTGGGGTAGCAAAAGGCTCCTGAGCTTTTTACTCATGTCCATGTAATTTACTGTTGTTCAGGTCTGAAGGTACCTGACAAAAAGATGGGCATCTTGTGAGAATTACTACTTCAAGCCATGAAAAGATCGATTTTGTGAAATTATTCAGTACAAATACTACATTGCAAGTTTAGTGGCTTTGGTTATTATTTGGCTTCTGTTACTCAGTCAGTGGCATTAATATCAACATGAAAAGCAGTTTACAGTTTACAAATGCAGATACTGTGGAGCCACATGAAACCAGTATTATCTGGCCTGCTCAAAGTAAGGAAGTTTCCTTTATCAAAATTTTAAGACTTGAACACGTAAAGTGTACTATCTTTTGATGCACTAAATTATGCAGGCTGCCTTCTTTTTCTACTAGTTGTTTGTGGAATTAGCATGCTTTTTTTCCTGAAGAGCATTATTTGCCATTTTATCAGTTGCATTACTATGAAATCCTTTGGCAGTGTTGGCTGTCAGCTTTAATTCTAGCTGTTCTGAATAATTCTGTCACCCACAAACTTTGTCTGCTCCATTATCATCCTTTCTGTCAAAGCATTTATATCTGCTATTTGACATATTTCTGTCAACACCAGTGCTTAGGAAGATCTATTGATAGGTTCATTCCATTCTGAAAAAATGACCATTTTTGCTATCTTTGCTTTCCTATCTTTTAATCTGGAAAGTTTCTTTATTATTGCATATCAACTTCTTTCAGAACTTAGATGAGGGGAGATCGTTACGGGATTTTGAAAATCTGTATATGTTGCGTAAATGCATGACTTTTAGCTGCTTATTGAAGCCTTACGGAGCTCCAAGGGATTTGTGAAGCATTACTTCACAAAAAAAACATCAATCCTTGAATAGGCTCACCAGTTCCATAGGACATCACATTCCAGTCTGGCACAGCGATCAGATTTTATGATATGTAGTTCTTTGGGTCACTCCTGGATTCTTTATTTTTCCCTTTTTTTATTCTTCTGACACTCAGGATAGTTTAAGCAAGTAGCAAATTCTCACACATAATTGGAGTTTAGGAATTTCATAGGATTTGGTTTCTTTACAGTAGACATTACATTTCTATCACTCTCTATTAAAAGGATGTGTACTACTTTTTGCAACAAGGGGAAATAACTGGATTGTCATTGACACGAGTCATTGCCCTCTTTGTAAAAATTTCTGACTGTCTTCAATATATTTCTTCTCATATCTGCGATGAGGGAATCATTACTTTCACTGTTTATCTTCTGGATCAAATAACGTTTTGGTTTTTAAGAGTTCCAGTAATACGAAACACTAGTTATACACATAAAGTTATCAACTTCTTAATCTCATTCAGAACTTTGAGCTAAGTGTAATATAGAATTGCTCACTCTAAAAATGAAGTGATTATCCTTGAAGTTGGATATCAGAAATAGCAAGGATTTGATACTAAAATTCCCGTTTCATGCAGTGAGCCCTATGATAGAACAGTTAATAAGTCCTCCCAGCTGTACTGACATTTTTTACAACCTTTATTGGTACTCCTTATAGTTATTGGCACTATTAACATTATTGGTTGTTTGAGGTCCATTTCCATCTCAGTAAACTTTAAGAGATTATATTGAGGCTTATATACTGGGCAGGATGTCTTCCTTTAGGCTGGATTTGGCTGTGAAAGATCAGCAGAAAGAACAGCTAATTTTTTGAATGACAATAAGAAAAAAGTGTTTTCTTGCTTAAGTTTTGTAAACCAGAACAGTAACAGGTTTCTGGGCCTTGTATTAGGGAGGATGTAAAGTTCAAAATGCTTTAGTAGTGGTCCCTTTGAATGTGCCTCTTTGTGTCTCAGTTCATGTCTGTGTATGTTATATGCCATCGCTGGGCATGTAATGAGCACAGAGTAGGAACTGTAGGTGGCAGTCAGGCATTGGGAGGCGAGAGCACAAAATGGCCATAAGAATGATGAAATGACTGGAACGACCAAAGTTTCCTCCATTCCAGAACCTATATTTCATTGCAGATTTTCTCACCTTTAGCATCACGTTGCAGTAGAGAAACATGTATACCCTCAAGTATCTGTTCACAATGACAAGTAACAAATTACTTTATTTGTCATTTTCTCTGCTATCTGGTGGGAGTCTCTTCTCTCCATGTGTTTCTCATACTGCTTAAGACTCACAGTGGGGCTAACACAGTTCTCTGTAATGGTTTTTCTGGTCTTTAATTTCAAAAAATTCTTGTAAGGAATTTTCGCAAAATCAAGATCTGAAAATTGAGGAAGAGGAGCTCACCACTAAATTCTGGTCCTATGTAACATTTACATTTATATTTGTTCTGAAATCTAGAATAGCTTTCTTGAAAAGTCTAGGTGGTGATAGAAGGGGAGAGAAGCTGGGAGTTTCTACTGTAGACGTCTACTGTGAACCATCAAAAGAAGAAGGCCAGATACAAAAGCTTCGTTGTTGTTTTTTAATCAGTATATAGAGTTGTATGACATACAGTAGATTATGAGGTCAAAGGACATAAACAAGCAAGGTGTCATCAAGGAGCAGAATATAGCAAGTTAAGGATTGTCCAGTGAATTCTTACAATGTGGTGGAGACAAGTTTTTGGTACAGAAGATTGGAGAACACAAATGGAAAACACTCTCCTTTAGAGGTAATTCTCATTATTGGGAAGGCAACTTAAATGAGCTCAATCATTAGAATAATAATATTCCTAGTTCTGTGAGAGCATAGTGAAGGGCAAAGCAATGATAATGGTCTTCAAAAGAGGAAGAGACTATACTGAAAAATAGATACACAGGTCTGCATGGGAAACATGACCAAGGAAAAAAAAATTAAGAGCTTCCTCTTCCAAAATATGATTTTCAAAAGTCAAGTGTAAAATACCTTAAAGCAAAGGAGGAATAGGAATTATAGCAAGAGAACAACTTGTTTGAATCATGCGCTGTGCGGTGATCTGAAAAGCAAAATGGTGTGTGAAAAATCAAAGATTAAAGGTAAATATTCAAGAATTGCAGGAGCATGTTGGACAAAATCAGAGCAATGCATAAAATAAATAAAACAAAATTAAGGCTAACAATTCTGGTATGTAAATTAATAAGCAGAAGTTATTAAAGAATTGGACTGCAGCAAGAGAATCTACTTTTCCTATGTATACTGTGTATCAGGTGAATGGTGAGGTGTTGGCATTTCAGGGAGTTTTCAGAGAATGCCTTCAAACATACTGCGGGAACTGACAGATATGTGGGTCTCGTTTTGTTGTAGGAGGGTAGACAAACCATTAGAACTTTTTTTAACTGCTACCTGTGATTCTCTGTTTGAAAAGGTTTTAATTGCATGACGCTATACTTCCCCTCCCCCCCCCCCGAGATTCTTGCTAATTCATTCAATAAGAGTTCACCATCTAAAGCTGTTCTAAGGATGAATTAGGACTGTGTCTTTTAGGAAGATGCTGGCTTTTGAATACCGCTTCACCGGTGGCAGAAGTTGGGCAATGTGGAGTCCATGCAAAAGAAATAGAATCATAGAATGTTTTGGGTTGGAAGGGACCCCTAGAGGTCATCTAGTCCAACCCCCCTGCAGTGAGCAGGGACACCACTAACTAGATCAGGTTGCTCAGAGCCCCATCCAACCTGGCCTTGAATGTTCCCAGGGATGGGGCCTCCACCACCTCTCTGGGCAACCTGTTCCAGTGTTTCACCACCCTCGTTGTAAAGAATTTCCTCCTTATATCCAGTCTAAACCTACCCTGCTTCAGTTTAAAACCATTACCCCTTGTCCTGTCACAGCTGGCCCTACTAAAAAGATTTTCCCCATCTTTCCTATAGGCCCCTTTAGGTACTGAAAGGCTGCAATCAGGTCTCCCCTCAGCCTTCTCTTCTCCAGGCTGAACAAGCCCAATTCCCTCAGCCTGTCCTCATAGGAGAGGTGCTCCAGCCCTCGGATCATTTTAGTGGCCCTCCTCTGGACCCGCTCCAACAGTTCCGTGTCCTTCTTGTGCTGAGGGCTCCAGAGCTGGATGCAGTACTCTAGGTGAGGTCTCACTAGAGCAGAGTAGAGGGGCAGAATCACCTCCCTCGACCTGCTGGCCACACTTCTCCCGATGCAGCCCAGGGTAGGGTTGGCCTTCTGGGCCGCCAGCGCACATTGCCAGCTCATGTCCAGCTTTTCATCCACCAGCATGCCCAAGTCCCTCTTGGCAGGGCTGCTCTCGATCCTTTCTTCCCTCAGCCTGTACTGATACTGGGGGTTACCCCGACCCAGGTGCAGGACCTTGCACTTGGCCTTGTTGAACCTCATGAGTTTCACACAGGCCCACCTCTCCAGCCTGTCAATAATTGGAGAATAAGTAAATTAAAAAGGTCTTCTATTCCTGTATGTGCCATGACAACTGAAATTCAACTAAGTATTTAGGCTAATGTATTTCTAGAACCCTGACTTCTGGTTTCAGTAAAGCGTTTCAGTTTTCAAGCACAAAGATCAATAGAAAGTTAGGAGCCCTGATAGGATTTAGGAATCCCAGCATCTATTTGAATGTGCTTCAGCTCTCCCAATGCTGCTTCTGTTTAGATCAATGGTTAATGCCTCTTGATTCCAATGAGGTAAAATCTACTTCAGTGTTCCTATGTGATCGTGAACAAGCCACAGAAAATAAACTTTTTTGCTGGCGTGAGTAATTTCTGGTTAGTTTCAGGCAGTTCTTTTCTGGGGACAGTAAATGAAGTGTTACTGAAGTGTACTGTGACCCAAGTTGAGCAGTGAGAAGGGATGTGCTCTTTATGGTTTGACTTCAGTCTTTGTTTATCATCTTGTATATGGAGATTTGCCACTAACACTTCTGAGACGATTAAAAACTTCACTTATGGACACTGTAGAAGTGGATTGTTTCTTATGATCTAAATGGTAAGTGGAGACAAAGGTATAGGAAATGCACATTGAATGATATGGAGGGAAAGAAATATTGTCCATCCAGCCATTCTGTAATCATCATCTATCCTTGCAAGATCTTTATTAAACTTGCCCTCTCTTGACAATGTCAATAGTCAAGATTACTTCCCAGTGCTCTGATCCCAACTATCGACTTCCAACTAATGCAAAAGAGTACATTGTCTTTTTTATATGATACTTTCCAGTGCAAATCTTCTACTGTCTTCATCCTGATGCCTTTATAAATCTTCCGGTTGCTGTTTTTCCAATTTGTGTGGTTGAGAGATAGTAATCAGTCACCATGAATTTAAGGTCCCATGATTAATCCTTCTTTGACAGGAGACTTGTGGATTTACTTTAGATCCATTGACTTCAGTCCTGAGCTGCAGTTTTCCCACCACTTTTCCTGCAGCTGACTCAGTTTGGGCAGGTGGCCCAAAAGAGAAGGGATAAAATTGGCTGTGTAGCTTCCATGAATAAAGGTACCAGAGATTAAAACTGACTATATAGTATAGTTAGTATACTACATGGTGTATAATTTATTACCAACTGTCAGCAGTTTAGATTTCTATTTACTAGTGAATATTTTGTTTTCATTAGTAGTGTTTAAATGACTGTGGGCTCTTATAGCTGGAGTACCACTTACACAGTGGCTTGTTTCTGTCATATAAGCTTCCCTTATATGAAATACCAGAATTGCCATCTGCAAGAGGACATTGGAGTGTAGCGTTTGATATGATGGTGTTCCCTGGTTTCCAGCAGTGGCTAGTACCTTCTGTTTGAGAGGAGGAAAGGTAGTCATGAGACAACCTGCACCCAAAGAGTACCCTCTTTAAATCCCGGTATTCAAGGTTGGTGGTTGCTCAAACTTGAGAGCTTATACATCTTACAAAACTCCTGGAGATTTTTGTTGTTACTTTTCTTTTGCAGGGCTTACTGTTATAATTGGTTAGTCTTCTCACTATAAATACACGTCTTGAAGCTGCTGAGTTTGTGGTATGTTGTATCTCCTGGAAATGTTATATCTTGTTCTGTACACTTTTTTTTTTAAGTGTATTTGTGCAATTTTGTATAGGCCCTTTTAGTTTTTCTCTTTTCTAGAATCAGATATCTCAGATATGCCTAGATGTCTGTCTTTAGCTAAAAGTTAAGCTGGAATTTTGTCATTAATGAAATGTACTTACATGAAGATTTTTTTAGAACCCAATTTGTGTGATTAAGTTTGAACTGAGAACTCAGTGCTGAAGTGAAATAGGCTTCTCAGTTTGTTAACAGGCTACAACAATTTAACTCCTCTTCACTAAATACAGAGTGAGAGCTCCATGACAGAGGTAAAATTCAGTTTAGAAAAGGATAGAAGACTAGTGGCAACATGAGTAAGGCAGAGACCGTAGGAATGTACTCCACATCTTCAATTGTATTTCACAGAAAATCTCTTCTATTTTAAAGATTCACTTTAAAATGGGAGGGTTTAGCTTTCCACTAGTTAGAAAAACTACGAATTTGAACAGGACCATTGTAGCGTTGAAATGTTGCAATGGCACCATGGAATGTGTTGTGAGCAGAGTCTTCATAGCTTATTTACAGTGTTAAATCGGTTTCCCAGAAAAATAGACAGGACTGTGTTTTGGTCAGATGGGGAAAGGTGGTACTAGGAAAAGCAGTCAGGCCAAAGCTATTACCAACTACCAGATAAGTAGAAATGCTCATTTTGCTTGACATGACTTCTAGTAAACTGTCATAAAAAGTGGAGGAAAGAATGAGACACGACAGTGAGTTGATAAGTGCTGTTCATCTTCACTCCTCTTCTTGCTTGCTGACATGTCCTTGGCAGTGTTGAGCTCTTGTCCACCCTGGCATTCCTAGAAGATGTCAAGAATTTGTTTCATCCTGTGCACGCTTGTGCCCAGTGCCCCCAAAGAGCTGGACTATTGCATGTTTGGAAGATGTGTGTAGTATCTAGACCAGCCTGTAACACCTTTGCACAGTGATCAGTAAAATCCTGAAGGGCCTACGAGATAGATGACGCTGTCTCAGTTCCAATCATGGAAGGTAAAAAGCCTTTTCGTGATTCAAGGGAAACCGCCTGTTGTCTGTAGTCCTGCGTTTGCAGCCTCTCCCCTTGGCCAATTTAGTGGGCAGGTTCCATGTGTCTGGCACAGAGTGTACAATTGGTTGTCTGTCACGGAGGCTGAGTGCGTCCAGTAGGAGCCATCAGCATTCTCTGAGCACAGTTACTGCATGTGCAAAGTTGCTGAATTAAAGAAGCTGTGCTTTAAGCAGTCACCTCTCGAAACAGACTCCTTGAGAGAAATTGTTCAGGGAGAAATTATACTTGACTTGACTGTGAAGGAACATGTAGGAGGTCAGTTAAGAAGTAACAATATCTGAGCCACTAAGTAATAATGACTACAGTATAATTGCATTCTGTCTCCTCAGGGACAAAAAGATCTAGAGAACCACACCAGAATTATACAAAGTTGAAGGGAGATATGAATTGAGTGAAGTGCATTAGCAAGGAATTTTAGTTACAGTATTTTTACTTTTTCTGACAAAGTAATATGGTTATATATTACATGGAAGGTATTTAAGGTTATCAGCAGAAGTCATAAATAGATCATAAGATTAGAATCAGGGCTATAAAAAAGGAAATAACAAAAGTCAATAGGTTACTTATTCAACGAGGGTTACATTACCACGAGAAGAGCAACAGATGACAGCGTGCAGTGAGAGAAGGAGATATTAATGCTGTTCAGGTGGATTTCTAAGAATAGCTGTCCACTGTTCAATACACTGAGACATACGGTGAAACTGTTTCACTTACTCAAAGCAAAACTTTCAATATTGGGGAAACATTAAAATATAGCTGCATTTACATATGATTTCAAAACTGATAAAACCGGTTTTCAAGTGTCATATGGTAGTATTCTCTTGGGTTTCTTGTTTTATATTAATATATTGCATTACTAAGTGTTTATTAATAATATGGAATTCCTTAAAACCGTTGTTAGAACTGTGGTTGACAGTGTTGCCCGGTATGAAATAGATAACAAGTAAATATTATTTCATGAAGAAGCAAAACCAGTTCAAGAAATCAATATTTAAGTTGCATTGTAAAATCGTATCCCTGCTAAGGTATCGAGGATTAGTGTGCTGTAACTGTGCTTGCATATTTTGAAATGTGTATGTTCCTAATGCTTGTTTTTCAAGGAATGAAATGTTGGAATGAAAACATTCTCATAATATTCAGTATACCTAAATGATCTTTATTTATCCTTTGTACGGGGACTTATACTATTAGCTGTTAAGCTGCTTCTATTATGGTTTGTATTTTTTGAGCCATGCAGTGGATCATTAATCCAGTTGAACTTTTTGCAAAAGCAGGGAGACTTACTCTTTGTAATGTTAATGACCTTGGGATGGATTTTGTAGCTCTGCAGTTTGCTTAATTTTCCTGCATTTCCTCCATTAACAAAAGAAGATTGTGAAGTGTCAAAAAGAAGATCGTGCAGTAGACAAAAAAAAAAATGTTCTCTATGTTAACTTGTATATGGCTGGATATTTAGACAATGTCTAGTTGCAAAGGCAATAAAATGTAAAAATATTTGATTTGTTTATACTGGTTGAATTTAGGATCAAGTAACAAGAATTTTCATTTATTCCTATTGTGTTGTTATATTTTCAATTTTGATAGCTTTGTTCAATTGACAATGAAGAGTTAATCCTATCAGCTTCATTGTTTGGGTGAGGAGGGGGAACGGCATAATCCAAATTAAGGAATAACATAGATGCAATTGCTGCTTTTGGTCCTGAGCTGGCTCATGTCTTGACTTGAGCCCTTTTGGAGCCTTTGGTTTTTGCAAAGCCTTGCTGGCAGTATCACCAATGACAATGATGCAGTTGAGCTAGCTCTGGTCTGCAGGTGCTGCAGCTCCATTCCCACAGTGCTGTGCCTAAGTCAATAAGCCATGCTGGGCCTGAATGAAGCAGTTTGAAAACCACTCCTGTGTCTCTGCATAGAGATCATTGTGTATCTGTAATCTAGGTGACCCAACATAAAAAGTGGAGAATTACTAGTAGTGGCTGTGGAACTGAAAGATGGTCTTCACCTTATTTTGCACACAAAACTAAAACCACTTGGCTGCTGCAGACATGGTGTGAGTTCTACGTTCCTATCACTTCTGTATCACACTTGCTCAGTTGTAAAGAGTAAGAAGATGGAAGGTGTTACTAACTCCTAGACTGATAGCGCTTCTTCAAGACACAGTCTTGTTCAATGCGTTCCTGTTGTTGCTTTATATACTCTTTCATCTGTATTATTAAGCTGTAAGTGTAGCAACAGAAAAATGTTGATACTTTGATGTAACAAAAACCAGGTCGTGTTAATGTCTTTTATTCCTTCATTACATTACAGGTACTGTAAGAATTGAAATGTTCAGGAACATGCAAAATGCAGAAATCATAAGGAAAATGACAGAAGAATTTGATGAGGTATAGTACACAAAATGCTTTAAACATTATGAAGAATATTACAACATACTTTTGTTTTAAAATAAAAATGCAATGGGTAAGAAACGAGTGGATAAGCAGTGTCTCAGTATGAGAAATTGCACTGGCAAGCAGAGCAGCGATTTAAACTGTGGAATGAGCCAGTATGAGCTTTAGGAAAGAATAATAATGGAAAACCAAAAAGTAATAAAATAATTTTAAAAGACAGTTATAGTCACTCATCTTGAAAAATCAGGGTTGTGGATTGAGTAGGCCCTGGATGCTGAAATACTAGTACTGAAAAGTTTGTGAGTTAGCCAGTTTAAGGGCTTAAGTGTACTATCACACAAAAGCATGGAGCAAGCTCACATCCTGTGCTGTAAGAGAGCCTAGCCAGGTCTGACTCTGCAAGAACTAAGCCTGGGTCTATGCTAGCCCTGGTTGGGATCCATGTAGACCCTCATGTGTCTTTGTATGGCTTTAGGGATATCCTTGTCTGTCCATATCCTGGGTATTTGAGAGGATAATAAGAGGAGGCAGTAAGAAGAACTGTAGAAAGTTTTCACATCCTGCTGAAATTGGTGGTGGTATTCTGGATTCAGAATTTCACCTCTTGGAACTGCCATCATACAACAGAGAACTCCAGATTACTGAGACGGGATTGCAGACTTGGCATTTGCAGCATTGTGCTCTGTTTTCCATGTGAAAATTTAAGTTTTATTAATCTGAAATGGCAATTTAAACCAAATAGGAAGTTGACATCAAAATTACAATTTTGGAATGGTGTTACAGAAAGAAATACACTTTCAAAAGATCTAAGCTTTTTGTTTGAAATGAGTGTATTACAATTCAGATGGGGTATCCTGTCAAAATAAAAAGGTTCCTAATGGTCAATGCTTTTTAGCTTTGAGATTTTTGAACTGTTTTCTCTTTGATTTTTCATGTATAAAAAACTTAAATGTTCTGAGTGTTCATTTTGTTTGGTGATGAAAACAAATACTGAAACATTAATTTTCTGTAGGTCAGCACTGTCTTTTTCTGACCAATTCTAAATGGAATGCCAAGGCTGTGATTCAAAAAGCTAAGCAGGAAAACTATAAATATGAGCAGTGCTCTTTTTCAGGATTTTCTTCTGCAAGATTTCCATCTTGTTCATGGCTTTGAACATGTTTAACTATGTACTTAACTGTGGCCATGTGGATGCTCCTCTTGCTGTACTCAGGTATCCAGTCAGGGCCTATATGTACAGGGGGGATAGGGTACAGTGAATAAAATTTAGGTGTACAATGATGAACAAAGGGATTGTATCAGTCCATGCTACATTCTGTCTGAACTAGCTTTGCTTTTTAAAACTTCACCCAACCAAAGTTAATAAAACGTAGTGAATTTTTACTAGTGTAATTTGAAAACAGAATTGGATATTGTCTTTACTCTAGCCCCATTGTGTAAAATAGAATGGCCAAGGCACTGTCCAAAAGCGAAAGAACATTGATTTTGCCCAAGGGAGGATTGTCCCACAGTTGACAGAAGAAAGTATTTCTCAAAAAACCCTTTTCAAAAGACATCAAAGGTTTTTCTCAAAGGAGAAAAAAACTCCCTTATGCACAGTATAAGTGTACATATAAGCAACACACCTCAAAGAATTACAGTTGCTAGTACATAAGCTTGCTTTCTGCATTACTTAAAACTTTTCAGAACTTTTGCAGTTGTAATAGAAAGTTTCCGTTCTACCTTCTGCCTTAAGACTTGAATGGGGTTGTGAAAGAATCATAGAATCATAGAATGTTTTGGGTTGGAAGGGACCCCTAGAGGTCATCTAGTCCAACCCCCCTGCAGTGAGCAGGGACACCGCTAACTAGATCAGGTTGCTCAGAGCCCCATCCAACCTGGCCTTGAATGTTCCCAGGGATGGGGCCTCCACCACCTCTCTGGGCAACCTGTTCCAGTGTTTCACCACCCTCATTGTAAAGAATTTCCTCCTTATATCCAGTCTAAACCTACCCTGGTTTAGTTTAAAACCATTACCCCTTGTCCTGTCACAGCTGGCCCTACTAAAAAGATTTTCCCCATCTTTCCTGTGGGCCCCCTTTAGGTACTGAAATGCCGTAATCGGGTCTTCCCGCAGCCTTCTCTTCTCCAGACT
Source organism: Gorsachius magnificus (assembly GCA_034008185.1). NCBI lineage: Eukaryota > Metazoa > Chordata > Aves > Pelecaniformes > Ardeidae > Gorsachius > Gorsachius magnificus. Next base: position 22,301,370 of record CM067087.1, on the reverse strand, counting down.
GAACAAGCCCAACTCCCTCAGCCTGTCCTCATAGGAGAGGTGCTCCAGCCCTCGGATCATTTTAGTAGCCCTCCTCTGGACCCGCTCCAACAGTTCCGTGTCCTTCTTGTGCTGAGGGCTCCAGAGCTGGATGCAGTACTCTAGGTGAGGTCTCATCAGAGCAGAGTAGAGGGGCAGAATCACCTCCCTCGACCTGCTGGCCACACTTCTCCCGATGCAGCTCAGGGTAGGGTTGGCCTTCTGGGCCGCCAGCGCACATTGCCAGCTCATGTCCAGCTTTTCATCCACCAGCACGCCCAAGTCCCTCTTGGCAGGGCTGCTCTCGATCCTTTCTTCCCCCAGCCTGTACTGATACTGGGGGTTGCCCTGACCCAGGTGCAGAACCTTGCACTTAGCCTTGTTGAACCTCTCATGAGTTTCACACAGGCCCACCTCTCCAGCCTGTCCAGGTCTCTCTGGATGACATCCCGTCCTTCTGGTGTGTCAACCGCACCACTCAGTTTGGTGTCGTCCGCAAACTTGCTGAGCGTGCATTCCATCTCGCTGTCCAAGTCATTGATGAATATATTAAACAGCACCGGTCCCAGAATTTGTGGATTTTAATATAATATTTATAATATAAGAGCATAAAGTTGTTAGTCTTAGGTGAGAACGCAGTGAATATTTTGAAATCTGGGGTAAACGCATACCCTGTTAGCAGTGGAAAACATTTTACAATTTAGTGCAGTTTTCTACTGATGTTCGTATATTGGATGATCACAGCATAATACATTTATAATTGTTATATGACCTATTTCATATTATATGTTATATGACCTATATTCATACTGTTAGTCATAATCTTTCATATTCGTCTGTGCCTAGCAGGATGTCATAGTCACAAAAAAGACATGCCAAAATACAAGCTTTTAGAACATTACTGTTCAGGGTAAAACACATTAATTTTTTATTTTTTTTTTTTTTTTTTTTTAAGTCTATAGTAAGCAATGAAAGAAAGGGAGCCCAAAGCAGACCAACAGTGGTGGCTGGGCTGAGCGGTCATCCATTTTCTCAGTAAAGTATCACCATTTTCTGTGTAGCTGGGGACAGCCCTCAGTTCTTCATTCTAAATATCACTGTTGGCATTTCACCTGTAATACCATTTCCAGTACCCCAGGACTCCCAAATCCCAATGTCCGTCCTGAGACAAAGCAGTTGCCTAGGGCTGCTGCCACCAGAACATTTCCCTTGCCCTGCTGTCCTCTCATGCCTCTAAATCCCATGTTGGTCTATGAGAAGGTGATGGTCAGACTGTGTTGGGAGTGAAGGAGAATGAGAAAGTTGATGATGCTCTTGTCAAAATAATTAGGATAGTCTATCAGCCCTACCAACCTTCACTGTCATCTTTAGATTGCCATTTTCAGATGGCGACCATCATCTTAGCATATTTTCCTCCCTGTATCAAAATGTACCTAAGATGCCAGGTCTGTTATATCAGATTAGGATTGAAAGGGGCTAGTGCTCAGTGATACACATGTGTAGGCAGTATAAAGTACCTGTATTTGTGACCTGATAAATCATTTCTACAAGTCTAGAGCTAAGAGGAAAAAAAAGTACCTAAGTGTAGTATTAGCTAGGGGGAAATCTTGCATTATCTATTCATTAGCACAGTATACTGCCCAGAAAATATCTTAATCTCTACTGAAGATGTTCAGATTTGCTGCTTGCTTTACTTTTTCAAGATCATTGCATTGTTCTGTTGGTGCTGCAGTAATCAGCTGGCTACTGGTCCTAATTTCTGTGTTTATGGCAGGGATTGAAGCATTGATTTTCTTCATCGTAAGTGGAGGAATGCTTGTGCAGAACTTGAATAATGGAAATAACTTTGTTCGTTGCTGCCACAAGTTCAGTTTGAGACAGGGAGTTCCACCAACATCCATCTGCTGCGCTGTTTGGGTGCTTGGCTTATGGCTACAGGCATTTTGTGGATTAATTCTCTCATAATTCTTGTGCAGGTGAACAAAAACTTGGATTGGTCCGAATTTTCTAACCATTGGACCATCAGGTATCAAATGTCAGTGTCACTGATGTATCACATTTTTCTTGGTGTTTGAGAATAAAAGATCCAATAAAGTGGTTTTATTGTAAATTTATTCTTCTCATTTCAGCCAGATGAGATGTTCTTGGTGCAGTCTTCATATGCTTTTTGAAAGGACTGTATAATATGTAATTGTAGGTTAAAAATACATCATACAAATGTGAGTAGTTACACACAGCACTAGAGATTTTGAGGTTTTATTTCAAAAATTATACGTACATACCTCTAGAAAACTTATATTATGTGTGTAAGTTCACATGCAGAGTTTCCACAGGTACTGTGCAGGCAGGGACTTAGTCTGGAGATTATTTGTGAAAATAAGGTGTAAGCAGGGAGAAGAAATGGAGTCTGGGGTGTTCACATGGAGTTACTGTCAGAAGAACATTGAGGAGAAAGCTTTAGCATTTTAATTTCAGTCCTAAATTTAAATAAATATGGGACTGATGCAGGCCTTGTATTTACATGACAAGACATTGCACCTTGCTGAAATTCAGTAGCATTAGGCATAAACAGACAAGGAACACTTCAAAACATGTGGCACAGCTATGATACTGCTACGTACACTTTGGTCTGATTTACAGAAGTTCTGAGGGCTCACAGCAACATTGGAACATGCTAGGAGATATCTTTACAACCGTGCAAAGTGTTCTTTGTAAACCAAAGCTCCTATTTCTTTCCAATTGGACATTCAAAGTTAGATGTAAAAATATTGCTCGTTAAGGTAATGTTATTCAGCATTGCAATGAATGAGACAGTAAGGTCATTAAGACTGCTGTATAATTTTGTCTTTTTTGAACATTTGAGTGCTTGTCTTTGCAATTGTAATCGTTATTTTAGAATGATTGAAATGAGTGAAATTTGGTTAAATTTGATACTTTTTTTTTGTTTTTTTGCTGCAGGGGAATATTGTTTATGAAGTTTAGGTAAAAGGCTCTTTGATTACAGCTCCTCTGTGCTTAATGTTACTGGCTTTACATGGTTCAGTCTGGGCTATAAGACAAGTCCTGAGAGAACGGAAGTTCTTGTTCTTAACAAAAACACAGAATAAATACATACAAATGGATTTAACTTTGATGCTGCTGACTTCTTATCTTGGGGAAGAGATTCAGGATGGAGCATTATTGCCTTGATGTTTTGGATAATCTGAAATTGGTTTACAGATTGGATGACCAGGGAGATTATATTTAGTCTTTTTCACTGAAGGAGAAAAAAGCATTTTCTAATTATGGGGGGCAGTCTCACTGAAATGCAATGTTGCTTGAAGTGAGAATAGTAAGAGCAGACTTGGAAAGGAGTTAAATGAACTGAGTGGTCACATGCCTCCTCCAATCTTGCAATGATCTTTGGAAGATGGGATGTATGAAACTAATTGGGGCATATGAATCTGTAGTAAAATTTCTATTACTTCTGTCAGAAGGCAGGTTTTGCCACTAGAAAAAGGGTAAGTTTATAAGATCAAAAAATGGCAGTATTTACATTCTGATAAGATCTCAGCTGTAAACTTGAGTAAAGCAAAGTTTGTGGGGAGGGCAGTCAGTTGATTAGAATATGAACATGGAGTTGAAGTGGGAATGCAGAATGACACAAACCTTCAGTTACATAAGCCTTTCTTTAGTTTTTGACTTTAAACACTTCGAAATATTACTTTCTCATGCTTTCCCCCCACTTCCTAACCCGGGACACAAGGAAAAGAATTGAGTCTTGATGCATGTTTTGGACTATACAGAGCTAATATTGCAAGTCTAGAACAGTTGTAATGAAGTCTTTGAAAAAGTGATTTTATGCCAGCAAGGTTCTTTGTTGGAAAATAATGTGTTGGGTTTATTTGTTATTCTCCATTGGCTTAAATTAGCTTAGAAAGTTAGACCATGATGGCTCCAACAACATTAAAATAAATTAAATGGGGAGACTTCTAATAATGTTTTTAATTTTCTTGTTCTTCAGGACAGTGGTGATTATCCACTTACCATGCCTGGGCCACAGTGGAAGAAATTTCGATCCAACTTCTGCGAGTTCATTGGAGTGCTCATTCGACAGTGTCAGTATAGCATCATATATGATGAATACATGATGGACACTGTGATCTCTCTTCTGACTGGTTTGTCAGATTCCCAGGTCCGGGCTTTCAGGCACACCAGTACATTAGCTGGTAAGTAAGCTAGCTCAGAGGAGAGGTTTTTTTCAAAGGAGTTGGTACTATTTAGCCAGTCTGAGAATTACTCCTAATTTTGATTGAGGTGGAATTTGACCAGCACTGAGAACTCTGGAAAGCTTGATCAAATCCAAGTACTATATATGGTATAACTATACTTAAAATATGCTTTTTCATTTGGAAAGGAGTATGCTGAGGCACTTAATCTCAGAGATTCATGACATACCCAGGGCCTCCAGTAGTGAATCCTATGAATCAACAGTGGCATGCTTAGGTCTTGTATTTTGTTATTAGTTGTTCATTTGTTGTATAGAGTGTCTTCATAATTTTGTATTTTAGAGTACAAATTTATTCTAAATATTGTATTATCAAAGAATTTCAGTCCACTGAAAAATAAAATCTGTGCCTTCACTCTTGGGAGCACTGAGTGCACTCCCATAGTTGTAGGTCTCGCTGTCTTCTTACCTCCAGCCACGCTACACCTTTCAACACAGCTGCCTACATCTAAGGAAAGCACTGGGTATCTCATTAGATAGAAATAAGCTTTTCTAGAATGTATTTAATCAGACCTATGTAAGATAACTCCTATAAGATGGATGAATTGCTCTCTAGAAGTAACTGTTTTTCTCCAAGTACAAAGCAATACTAGGGTGGCTAGCTCGGATGTAGGTATCTAAAGCTAGTTACGTCAGGTGATATCTTTCTGCTCATCTCTTGTGCCGAAATACATCTTAGTGGAAGATTCTTCTCCCTAGACTGTTCGTAGATCCTGCCAAATATTTGAATCCTTTATAAGAGACATTTGTCATCTGAATACTTCTACTGCCAATATGTCTTTCTAATTTAGTTAGTCTTTCCACAATCAGCCTCTTACAGTTTTGTTCAGGTTTCCAAGTGTAATACCCAGTGTCCAACAAATTCAATCAGAATTTTGTTTAAAATTTCATCTCTTGCTATGAATCTAAATAAGAGGCAGATTTCCAGTGGTACTGGAAAACCAACTCCAGATTTGACTGGAGTTTGTTTTTAAAACTGAAAAACAAAACTTACAACTCACAGTGGCTGATCTCTTTTGGAAACCTATCCCTTCACATTCTTCACCTTACTTGGCAATGGGATAGTGAAGACATGCGTTATGCAGGCGTGAGTTTCCAGGTTTAGAGTTTGCCTCTACAAATTCAGTATTCAAAGGTGAACATACTTTGAACTGCAGATAACCTGCTGGAAATCTGTGCCTATTATTTAATCTGAGATGGAAACTCTGTTCCTTTCCAGCTGATATTGACAATCTTCAATTCCAGGTGATTTTGATTTGCTATTTGCTTACATTGTCATTGCTTGTTTTATAGGAGATAGATCATGAAGTGAGTGTAATCATGTATGCAGTCTGGTCTCTTATTTTGATTGGATCATCTTTGCGTGGGATAGATGTTTGAGAAGTTTGATTGAAAAGACAGAAAACAGCACTGTACATTAGAGGCGTTACCCAAGACCTGTGCTATGTAGAAGAAATAGTTTCTATCATTTGGAATGGATTATGTAGCTAGAAACTTCAAGCAAGGATAAGCAAATGTGAAGGCGAAGGTTCACCAGAACTAGCTTCAGTTATTTAAGCCACTGCTGGCTTCTTGCATTAGATGTACATGTATCTTACGCTTACATTGGGAATAGGAGCTGCTGAAGATCATTTTCCAGTGATAATGCATGCCATTTATTTGTTTTAACACACAGGAGAGTTCTGTTTTGATTCTGCAGATTTCCTTCGAGCTAGTTTTTGCACATTTAATTGTGTTGCTATCCTGCAGAGCAGAGGTCAGCGTCATGCTGTGGAGCTCAATCTCGATAAAGATTATGCAAATCTACTTGTAGAATTTCATTTATTCATGAAGGAGTGTTTTTGTGGTCTGTGTTTTCAGTTTTCCTCTGTGCTAGCCAATTTGAATGAGAAATGATTCACTATAGCAAGAAACAAAGGGAAGAAGTAGATATGGGTGCTTTTAGAGCTACCAACTTTGAGCAATAGCAAGATCAGACACAGTTACCATAGGAGTAGCTTCACTTCTCCATTTGTATAGTTGCTTTTCTACTTTGAAGACTATGCTGTGTATTTAGCCAGAGAGGCTGTGATTGTTTGTTTGTGATATGCAGTGTAACCACACAGAACATGGGAAAGATCCTTGTTAATTTTTTTGTAAACACAAATTAAGACAGAAAAATATCCATGAACAGTATTATATCCAGCATTTTTGAAAATGCATATAAAGGGGTACATAAAGTTCTAATTGTATTTTTATTCAAGTATACACTTGACTTTACAGCAATGTCAGACTTACTTTCAGAGAAACAGTGCTGTGGTCCCTTGTGAGCTGACTAATCTTCAGTAGCTATTGGTTAAGAGTTACCCTTAGCATGGAAGCATCTATTATAATACTTAATGGTTCTTAGTAGAGAAATGTATGTAACTCCACAGTAACTGGCTTCGTGGTGCACACTGATCCTGCAGATTCACATGCTTGCTCACTGACCTTATGCCCTCAGAACTTGAATAGTTTTCTGGAGAAGATGGCAAAGAACATTGCTTGGAGCTCAGTGCGGTATATATACCTCTTTTTTGATCTTTAGATGAGCCAAGTGGCCTGAGTATTGCTTGGGTGGGAAGTGCCTTTCCAGGTGGCTTTGTGTCAGGGTCGAGTTGGTTATTTTCTGTGAGTATGGATCTGCTGAGGCAATATTTTTTAACTCTGACTACAGGTAAAGAGTCATATTCTGTCTTCTGCCTTTGCAGCTATGAAGCTTATGACTGCTCTTGTGAATGTTGCCTTAAACCTGAGCATTCATCAGGATAATACACAGAGGCAGTATGAAGCTGAGAGAAACAAAATGATTGGCAAAAGAGCTAATGAAAGATTGGAGCTGCTGCTTCAGAAAAGAAAAGAGGCAAGTGAAAAGATGAATCTTTTTTCCTGGTTCATGTGCATTCCCTCCAACAGAAAGTCCTGGGTGGCTTGTGACTTGTGTATCATAGTGAGAAACGAGATTAGTTCTGCAGTCATGTTTGTGTGATCTCAAGTGTATTACTTGGGCTACATTTTTAAGTCTTGTATTAACATATTGAGTTGAGTTTTTTGTGCTGTTCTGCACAGGGTAATTTCTATTCTCAGGCTTGCATATATGACCAGACAGGAGGAAAATTAGTAGTAACTGTTTTGGTTATGCAAAAAGATTTTGAAAAGAGGATCACATGTAGTCCCTCACTGCACTGCCCATTTCTCCCTTTGATCACTGCAATTATGACATAGTGTCTCATTAGTACTTCTTTTTGTAGCTGCTTTCAAGAAACACTGGAGTGGGGGCTATAGCACCTGGTCTCAGGGAGAAGAAGCTAGGGAGACATTAAAGTCGCTTTTAGTAAGTACCAGTCGGGCATTAGGTGAGCAAAATCATTAGAAGGTTGCTGTAATCATCCCTAAATAAAGTATTCTATCCCAGGAAATACAGTTTTAAGAGTTGTACTTAAAAGAAATTTAAAGATGACGAGTAGAAAATGAATAAATATACACCCAAACAGCCATAATCTCTAAAGATGCCATGTAAAACTCATAAGATTGATTTAAAAATTGAAGTATATATGACTTAGAAATAAATTTATTATTTTTAATATATTAGTTTTGAATGTATTTCCACCACCACTGTTTTACTCCATGGCAAATTAAGGATGTCTGGGTGCTTTACCTGTATGCGCCTTGGATTCTTTTAGGTATAACTTTGACTCAAAATTGCTTGACTTTATAGTCTTTGTCTGGGGATAATTACAATTATGTATTTTTGTTTTTACTTTACCCCTGCAATCCGTAACACAATTTTATCTGGCTTTCATAATTCTTAAAAATTATGCATTAAGTTACAAAGCAAGAACAATCTCTCCTGCCCAAACTGCAAGGGAAACAAATTAAATATTAAATTCAATGTCAGCCTTAAAGCGTTTTAAAAAGCAGAATTGCTTTGTCAACATAGCTGGAGCACAGTTTCTCTTCCAAATTTGTTAATTGTTGCTTTGAATTTCCAGAGAAGGACAAAGTTACTAATTACATTGATTAACTTGGTTTAGTATTTCTGTGTCTATGGACGTCCTCTATACTCATTCCTTCAGCTGTTCTTTTCAATGTCTTTTGGAGATGCAGTATATAATTGCTCTGGGGAGGCTCTGAAGCAGTGATGCCCAGGCTACCATGGGACCATGAGACCCTGAAAGAAGAAGACACATTTGACAAACCTTAACTTTTGCTATGAATGTTCAGTCTCTCTCATGTCACTACTAACCAAAATGTTGCATAGGAGTAAGCCGGAAAGGAGTGGTGGTGATTGAGTGTGTCCTCAGATATGTGGTGTTAAACATAGTAGAGGACCCTGTCCAGAAGACATTTATTAGGATTAGATGGCATAATGGCTCTGTGCAAGAATTCTTAACATAATACTATGTATTTCCCATGCTTAAATATGCTACATTTACAATAAATAGTATTCTGTGCTGACACTTTCTTAGCTGATTCTTTTGATGTTGTGCCATTATAATAAACCTTCATAAGCACTTACATGAGCATGTGTTTATCTTCATGAAGATAAACACAGGGACAGTTTGCAAGCTAAGTGTGGCAAATTAACCTGAAGTAGAAGAGATGGAATGCTCTCTGAAGTGTTTCATTCTCGTGTAATCTTCTACATGCCAAATGTGAGAGCAGTGTGTGAAGGTCTGTTCTTGTCAATGATATGTTCAACTAAACTGGATGGTTTATGTAACAATGCCACAAAATAGAGGAAGTTGTGTTTTAGTTTCTGCCAGTAATATTTCAAATTTTGGGCTTGTCATACGAGTCTTTTTGAGCTACTCAAAATGCTCGCAGAGTCAACAAGAAAATGTTTCTCTTATTTTTATGTAATTTTAAGGGGGGGAGTGTTAAATCGCTTTTGCATTGGTAAGAGCAGGAATCCCGGGACACAAACGCTCTCTCAAGGTGCCTTGAAGTTAAGCACTCAAATTCAAGTACATGATCTAGAAAAGCTGAAAATGTAAAAAACAATTACAGTTTGGGAGAAAATTCATATTTTTCAAAGAATTGTTAATTCATTACTGACTCTAAAATATATTTGAGAATTTTATCTTTTAAATGTTAGCACACAAAAGTAAAAAGGATCTCACATGGACTTACTGAATCTCTGATTTTGCTTCTACACCAGCCACCAGCTCTACCCCAGCACCTGGATCCCTGTATCCGTTATATAGCTGATAACTTACCATGTTTATAGCAAGCTGTAAATTCCATGCAGAAAAAGAGGGAGGAAGCCATCCATGCTGTCCCCTCATCTATGCCGCTTAGTCTTCTATGATGCTGCTCCATTTTGCACTCAAAGAGATGTCAAAGCACACTTTTCTTCAGTATCTTAACCTTCTCATGGCTTGTAAAGTTTAGTCTCTCCTACCTCACTTCTGTGGTGTGTTAACGATTCATACCCAAAATTCTCCAGGAGTTTCTCCTTTCCCTTTCAGGCCCTCAGTAGTTTTTCTGTCCTGAGTCTTTTTGGTTCATTCTGATCCTCATTTTACTCCACAGTCTGTGCTAGGTTATCTCTAGCCCCATGTTTCTGTGGATATTTGCCTGCCTGTAGCCTGCGAAGTCAACCAACTGAGGAGTGCTTAGAAATTAATGCTCCATTTTGGCTTATGTCTTCTTGAACAAGCATTTATTCTGTGCCTGTTTGGGTTGAGCTGATGCCGAAAGTAGTGCTTCTCCCAGAAACCGTGTCTAAATATGCTTGTTTTGTGTACCAGCCCTTTGGTATATGCAGAGCTGGTGTGCACCCAACTTTTCCCTTTTGTACATAATCCCTTTTACTATGAAATTAATTTCTCTGGCAGATGTTTGACAATTTAGTCAAAAACTCTCAATGCCTCGGTTTCCCCATATGCAAAAAGGAGACAGCACCTCCTTGCATTTTAGGAAACTGGGAGGCTTCATTTACTGAATTTTGCAAGCTACTTTAGATCTTATCTAGAAGAAATATTGAAAAATATAAACCCCTAGGTGAAAGTGTTTATGCGCTCATGCTATGCAGGAAGTCAAAACAGCTGATCGTAGGCTTTAAGATGTTTCATCTGTTAAATATATTTGTCCATAATTACACAGGTTTTATTATTTTATACATATATGCACTCTGTACTAGCAAGGCTCTGTTGTGGTTTTCATACTGAAAATGTGGAAAAATTTACATTCACATACATGTTACTCTGCCTTGATATTTTGACATTAAGAAACACCTTGATGGAAGAATGATGGCTTTGACTGTAGTAGCAGTTCTGCTCCAAAAGATGATTGTATAGAATTGGCGTCATCTTCTTTAACAAAGCTGCATTTTGGTGTAATTAAGTCCTACTTAGTTTAGAACAAAAGTACAAAAGTATGAGAATACTTTAATTGATTCCAAGATGTTCCTTTAGGATGTGTCAACATACTCACTGACACATAGTAGGCTTTCCACAGTACTTACAAAATGTCCTTGTATTACACAGGAAATACTAAGGTTTTTTTTTTTAAAAATCTTATTTATAAAAACATGCGCATAACACCTTTTTCATTTGGGTTTGGGGTTTATTTGTTTTTTTGCAATCTAAGGCCTGGATGTCAGGCGTGCCTCAATGTTAAGTGCCTGTGCTCTGATTCTGGAAAGCTTCCTGGTTCAGAAGTTCAGTTATCATGGGCACTGAAGTTAAAGCAACTGACACTCGTACTTGAGATTTACAACATCTTTAAGTACTTTCCGTAAATAGGACATCGAATTTTTCAGAGGGGGTTCCAGACCTGTAACCAGCTTCATTGCTGCCACTGTCATTCACTCACAGTTCTATCTGTTTAACTATGATTACCGATCTGCTGACATTGCTGAACAGAGTCTCTACTTGTCTAAATTTCTGCAAAAAAATGGCGATGACCACTTCAGAGGACTAATTTGAAACTAAATCAATTGATGTTTGTAGAGAATGTTAACTTTCTGCCATTAAGGCATTGCATATATGTATGTATATGTATGTATATGCACATAATACAGGCATGTGCTGGAAAAGTAGAAAATGGTGGATCTACCTTTTATTAAGTGTTCTTCCATGGTCTTCTAATACTGTAGAATATCAAATTATAATAAGCAGTTGACCTTTTATTTATTTTTGTTCTGTTTTTTGCAGCTACAAGAAAACCAAGATGAAATCGAAAATATGATGAACTCTATTTTTAAGGGTATATTTGTTCATAGATACCGGTAAGAAAATGCATGCTACAGTAGGCTCTGCTAACAAAGTATAATCATAAATAATGTCAAGGGCAGTTTCTGTGTTGATTTTTCTTCTGATGTAATATTCTAGATGCCACAAAAGCAGTATCAAAAACACTGAAGTTATGGAAGAAAATCTAAGTGTAACTCCAATTAATTGCACAGTAGAGCCATCCACCAACTTTATTTTAATTCAGTACAACAGTTTTAAGGAGTTGTGGGAGACATGGAATTTGAATCTTTGTCTTTTAAAAAGAAAAGTTGTCCAAGGTGGGAGCACAAACATGACATATCTTAAGAATAATCAAATGGCCAGTGCATATCATAAGAGGGAAGTTTTGGTTGTTGGGTACCTCTACTCTGCATTTCCTTTTGTAGGTCTTAAGTATAAACAGCAAATTTCTGATGTTTCCACCACTTCAACTTTGTTTCAGGCTTTTTACTCCTTAAATTACATAAGGGCAATCAAAGCCTTTATTCCAGTTAACATGTATTTTTTGTTTGTTAAATGTTTTGGACATTTGTACCAAGAACATTAAAAAGTTATTGTGGTGTTAGCACATCACAAAGGTTTCATTTAGTAGTTAATATACTATGTCTCGTGAATACAAAACCACAGCAGATTATATATGTTCATGTGCATGCCTGAATGTGTGTATGCATGCACTTCTATTTGCTTTAGAATTGCACAAACCAGTAGATTTGGACTGGTGCGTGCTGTTTTGGAGTATGGTTTATCAGAGAGCAGTAGTCTTTTAAAATACAATTAGGGTTGTTTTGCATCACAAGGTACCTCAGATCATCTGCAGCATCTTGGAGAAACCAGCTCTTTAAATGGTAATTGACTTCTCAAAGTCAAAAGATCAAATTCAAGGATGCTAAGCTATGCAATTAACCTTTCAGATTTAAGTTCTGGTTTAAAACTTTACAATTTATGAAATCTTTTAGACAAATGGCAGAAAACAAGAAAGGGTATATGAGAAGAGGGTTAGAAGGTGACGAGGAACCCATAGTTCAGGTGGGCAGAGGGACTATTGTTATTACGGAGAAAAGTGCAGGAGCGCTGGAAGGGGCCTGCGCTAAGGATTACATGGATGTGAACAACACAGCGGAGTTGGGGCATGTCTCTACAGTACCCGAGCATGATATTTGAAAGTTTATAGCTGTACTGAGAGCATCTCTCCAAGGAGAGGTAGCAGCAAAAAGGAGTCTCTTAAGAAGACAGGGGTTCTAAGTACAGTAATTGCTCACAAAAGAACCTCTTTTCTTGCATGCATACGTCACACTTCTCTTTTTCTTCAGACCTTGTACCCTTACTCTGTCCCACACACCTGTAAGACAACTTCATTTGCTATCCATTTGTTTCTTCCCTCCTGAGGAAGTGATAAAGGAGAGATAGTGAACTGAGAGGGTCTGAAAGGTCTGCAAGGAAATGGAATTGGTCAGTAAGCCTTGAGCTACATGGCAAAAGAAGGATGGGTATACAGAGTCAACAGGTAAATTGGGATATTAGCTCAGTATAGCACTCACGCTATTTTGTTACGAAAGCTTCTTTCATGGCGTGTAGGTAATAAAGTTAAAGAAATTAAATGCAAACAGTTTTTCCATTTTCCCCTTCAGAATTTAGTGTATTGTATCAAATGAGAAGTCACTTTAAAATGTTTTCCTAGTATCTCATGCTCTTGTGTGGGGTTGGAAAAATACGTTCTGATGGTCTGCATGCTGTTGCCTTTTTTTTTTCTTTCTTTTTAAATCCTCCTTTTGTAACCCTGGTTTCTTTTCATACCTTCTGCCACCGTTAGTAAAGGCCTGATTTTGCTGATATTGCTGTAACAAAGGAGAGGCAAAATAAAGAAACTCTGCTGATTCATGCCCTGAAAAAAGATGCCCAGGCTGATGCTGTTAGGCCAGCGAAGAATTTGCTGAAATCAGTCAAGCAGCGGTGTGCTCTGAGCAGGGTGTGTGGCACCACTTCTGCCACTGTTTAGAGAGAGTCAGAAGAAGTAACTGCTTCCAGGTCTGCCCCCCAAGAGCTACTTTTGTGAGGAGTCATCATATATCTGGGTTTCTTAACTTCTGTGAAGCTCCTAAGAGAGTCTTTACAACATATACCCAAATATGAGTAATCTGTAGACAACAGAGAACATAGTTTCAAATTTCTGCAGTCACATCTGTGCAAGAACATAGAGAGGAAAAAAATACCTGGATTAAAACCAGCTAATTGAAAACCAGGGATGGGGGGGAGAAGAAGGGAGAGGATTTCGAACTATTGTCTGCTTCCATAATGTTTCTTAAGCATTCCTTCTCTCAAATAGTTTGAATGATTTATAAACTTGACATCATTTTACAGTCCTTAGCCCATGCACAAGTGATGATTTCAAAAGAACGTTATTTTAATTATTCCCAGAGAAGAAATCGCTTTCCATAATATGATTCAGACTCTGCCACAGTGATTCATGCTCAGTGACCTTTGTAACTTAAATAGCAAGTCCTTGATCTAAACAAAAAGTCCCCCAAAACTGTTTAATTCAGAATGTAGCTGTCTTCCCACTAGTAAGCTAGGGTTGCAGTGAGGTTACATGTTCTTTCCGTAGATTGGCTTCCAATTTATTGAAAGATTTGAGTGCTCACTTCTCACATTAAAAAAAAAAAAAAGACTTGCAGAAACAGGTAAACAATTTTCTAGGTGTAATGTTAGCCTAGTGTTAACAGCAGATTTGGTCAAATATTGAAATATTCTTAATAAACATGCAGGAGATGTACCTACCTCATTGCATATTTTCATATCTCTTTTCTGAATCACTTTTTTGGATTATTTTTGTGTTGCTTTATGACATATTTGGTTGTCCATTGATTATTTTTTTTATTATCTCTAAAACTGAGAGTTAACATCTAAGGGGAGACATAAGACCAAATTCAATTAGAGTCAAATTGCTGAGTTCATGTTGGTGAGTATAAAATGGGCGGTGGGGGTGACTGTGGTAAATAGGACTGCAGGGCTGTGAGGGTACTAAGACTCTGGAACAGGTTGTCCAGACAGGCTGTAAAATATCTGTCCTTGGAAATACTAAGAAATTGATTGTACAAGGCATGTGTAGGGGCTTGGATATGGCGATGTTCAGAGGTCTTAATCTCAAAATAACCAGTTCCATGTCTGTATGAGTCTAACACCTTTGGTATGTAGTCATGAGATACTATATACTGGTATGTCAGGGATCTTAAAAGTAACCTTTTTGTTTTATCTGAAGTTAAACAAGCTGAAAATTACTTGCAGAATACATGTATATTAAAAAAAAAAAGAGAAGGGGGGGCCTGTTTCTTCATTTCAGTTGTATCTGCATAGCAGAGATTACTTTGAGATTATTGCCACATAGCTTCTCGGATGTAACAAGTATTTACAAAATGCCTGTCGCTCTCAGCAGTTACCTGAGACGTCAAAATTTTGTTGTTGCTACTTACCTGTTTTTGACTTAGCAATGTATGTCTGGACACATTTCCCTTTCAGAGGGTAAGATTCAGAAAATTCTTATTTGAGTCCTATTTCATAATTTCTTTTTGTTTTGAATGTCCAGCAAAATAGAACTATTACAGTTTAAACTTCCAGCAGACCTGATGGACATGGAGGTTTTGTGAATTTATGCAATGCAGTGAGCCTGTCCTGACATATTATTTTGGCAGTACTGATAATTAAAGTAAAACTTGCCAAATGTAGATGCCATCTTTACAGAGAAGATGCTTCTCTGTCCTTTCAAGGTGCTTCTTTCCCTCCTACTCAGTAAATAGGAGGATGATGACAAGTTGCATGTGAGTTCCACCCTATGAAACAAGTGTGTTGCATGAAAAAGAGAAGCAATATGAGACGAAAATTGGGTGAGGAAGTGGGTAGGAGACTAAAAGCAGCAAAAATCAGTCAGCACAGGGAAATGAAAATCCAAACAAAAACATTGAAAAATCCTTTTCCCTCCCCCTAAATATGTTATCTTAAGGAAGTGAAACACACATCATAGGAGACAAGAAAATGCATTACGTTTTTATGTAGTTGAAAAAACAGAAACTACCGAGACCTTTTGTTGCTTATAGGCATAAAAAAGAGAAAGGCAAAAAGTTACATCTTTGTACTTAAATGAGTTAATATTAAGTTTAAAACCACACACTGCTCCCTTTCCTACAAAGGCATGTATCATACTTCATATAAGCAAAGGTGTTAGCATGGTAAGTCTTTGAGAAACACTGGTTTTAGAGATATGTAGAGCTACATCTTGATATTCAAGTCATGCCTTCAAACAATACAGTTCCTTGGTCTGGCAAGAATGTTGGATAATCAGCTTAGTAACACATTATTGAAATAGCTATTTAAGTAGCACTATGTAGAATTACTGAGAAATGGAGTGCTGCTTACCAACCCCTCCCAGGAGTGGGATGTACAGTGAACATTCACCAGAATTTTTGGAAGTGGGCTGCTCTGCACACTTGTATTTTTCTTACCCCTCTTCCCTTACGGGGTCCTAATTCAGCTCCAGAGATGAGAGAGTTGTAGAAAGAAGTAGAAAACACATTTTGTCCAGTCCTCTTTATAACTACACCTTCAAAACGTTTAGAAACAGTCAAGCAGCCCAAGAGACAGCTGTAGTTTAGTCCAATTGGCAATGGTGTATTATTGTAGAACTGCACCATTTCATGTGCCTTGACCAGGAATTTGAGATTTCATCTCTGAGAACTGCAGAGGCAGGTGAGTACCCTTTCTGTCTTTGTTAGAAAGTTTTCTCATAAACTAACTCTTATGCCAACCCATTGACTGAAACATCTTTTTTTTCCTGTTAGTACCCAATTTGCATATTGAGTAGTACCGTGTTCTTCTGAAGGTTATCTGTAGGTCTTTCTGTTTTAAGATTGAGATGTGAGAAGCAACAACTCCAATGGTTGTATTAGGCAAGCAAATATGCAATAAGAGCATAGTCAGGCATCTTTTTGGAGCTTCTAAGAAGTCTTGAAGCAGTTACTGCTCTGCTAGTTGTCTCCATTTCTTGCCTTGGGTGTTTTCCCTCAATACTGGTAATGCTTTAAGGATTTAAGCATCCATTTCAGTGCAGATCAGCCAGGTTATCTTAAATTGCTTTCAGTTTTGGTCTTGATTAACCTAAATTAGTTTGTGATCAAACAGACTGAGGGAACAGAGGAGTTGCAACTGGCAACCACTCCAGCAAGACCCTGAGGAGCATACTGGTCTCCACCTAGTATATTCCAATTATCCACTTACAGACTCTGTTTTTCAAGGACCTAAATACTTTTCGCCTTAATCAAAATCCTTGAGTGCAATTTAGCATGAAATATGCTGCAGTGGCACTTTTGATGATTGTTTCTCTGAAACAATCAACTAGTAAAACCTGTTTCCTGACACTGTTTGCTATGGTTTGTCCTAAGTTTTATGGGCTTGCCTTGTCAACCCAAAATTTTAAAAAGAACCAGTGAATTTCTTACCTGATCCTCTTTTGTCAAATCTCTTTACGAAATTACATCATGGGGGGTCTCTTTGCTAAGAGTAGGAATATAGGTTGTGAATTTTGCTGCAAGTAGTTTGCCAAATGCTTCCCATTCACCACATAGACATTACTTTGCAGTTTGTGCTGAAAAGAAGGTTAAATCATTTTATGTCTAATATTTCTAGATCCAGCACTGGTTTTGGTTTCTATGCTAGACTAGATTCTATTCCTTTCTAGAAGCATTTGGCAAGTAATACAAATTTACATCACTGATTTATAATTATGATAATGAATAATGCATGAATGATTCCAAAAGTACTTCCAACTCTAGTATTTGTGTTCTTGTGTCATCCACAAATAGTGTATATTTCCAAAAAACTAAACAATTCATAGTGACTATGACCAGAAGGTAAAATATATTTGTGTGTAAAAATTATGAGAAAAGAATTATAGTTTAATAACAAGCAATTGATGACATGTATAATAAAGGTATAAGGGTTTTTTGGCTCTATGGTGTTTGATACAGCATCGTATGGGCATGGAATCTGTGTTAGTGATTCCTGCAAGAAGACAAATGATTCTTATTGGTAATACAGTTACCTGGAAGATAGTGGTGGAGTGGGAAATTGGTGTCTCACAAATTCTCCAGCAACTTGTCGGTTTGCCAGTCTCACATGCCTTATGCATGATTCTTTCTCATTTTCAATTATACTGAAGATGTTAAATTTTTATTATACTAAACCTTGTAATTAGTTGAATAGCTTTATTCTTTCTGTTTGTTTTTTCTTTTCTTCTTTTTTTAATTATAAATAGCAGCTTGGAGTGTCCATAGTGCCTAGGGATCCCCGAGAAGCTTTTGAATCAAGAATCAGTTTTTCACTGTCTGCCTGGGGAAGCTTGAATGCATTCTTACAGAAAGATAAATTTTCCTGATTTTTGGCTGACTGTGCTGCGTGATTAAATAGCTGTTGACACTTGGGTTCTTTCGGGGATTGTCATTAAATCCTTCCAAAATGCTTCACAGTTAGTAATTTATAAGGTGGTGAAGTAACCTACTTGGATGTGAGGACTCAGGCTGTCATCCCCTAGTGGAAATGTCTTCATGGCTACTTTGTGTTGCTGCATACGTGGCTCCCTTTTTTTTTTTTGATCCATACTTATCGGTCTTTTAGATTGTTCTTTAAGACTTGCATTCTGATTCCTTCCACCTATATTTTGTTTTAAAATTAGTTTGAAAATAATTCCATAAAAGAGAATTGCTAAGCTAGTCTAGTGTGAAGTCATATACAATTAGACATATATACGCAAATATATTAATAGTTTTAATTAAAACTTGTCTTCATTGTGGCTGCATTCCCCGTAATGAACGCAGTTTTTGTAGTGCAAGCTCTTGAATGTAATATTTTAGCACATTCATCCTTACAGTATCTAAAACCTATTTGAGAAATCCCTGGTACGAACAGCTTGTTTAATGCCCTACTCTGTTTGTAATGCAGCTTGTCTGCATTGTGGATTGACAATTACCTTGGTTTTGAGGTCACAGAGTCTTCAGGGAGTTTGACAGACCAGTTTTAATGATTCGGTTTGGAAGTTGATAGAATCAGTGTATTTCATGTAGGCAAAGAGAGAAAATGATAGTGGTTTGATGGCATTCCTACAAATTTGCCCCTAACATTCATGCATTAGCTTTAAATGTATGTTTTATGCTGTTACAGTTTTCTCCCTATAATTTGAAATTGAATGAGAAAAACAGAGACTTGACTGTAGAAGTGTCACATCTAATCATGTATGGTACTGTGATTGATTGCCATGTTCATGTAGGAACTGTGGTTTTCATCTGGTATCTGGAAGATCATATACAGTATAATGGCAGCTATTGAGGCCCAGTTTGAAGGTTGGAAGTACATAGGTAGTTACAGTACAGAGTAATCACGGTTTTATTATATTATTTTGTGTGTATGAACTTACGCAGTAAGTATCTTTAGCATAAGATAGAGTGTGTTTTATTTATATTTTATAAAATTGGAGACTTCAGGAAAAATACAGTTTCTCTTATTTGCAATTATTCTCTATTTGAAGCTTGGAGTTTTGGGTTTTTTTTTCCATAAATTAGATTTTATTTCTGGGCTCTGTTGGTGCTGTTTTAGATTTAAATTGATCTTTATTACTTTTCTAAAAAGATTTTTTTATAAGAATACAAAGCAAGAGTCTCAGTTATAAGCAAGGCTGGTGTTTGCAAAGCACCAGACATTCCCTTCTTCTGTACAGTGGCTCTTTATGTTCCTCTTTTATTATGGCTGAAATTTTGAACTGTGAAGCAGTGCCAGCTGGAGGGGCACAAGCGATTTCTCATAGTAACAGATGTCTTGGAGATGAAATTACTGAAGGGCCAGATGGCCCCAATCCCTTTTCCCGTTGTTTAGCCATCGTTCATTATTAGTAAATATGCCATGCTCTATGTCAGTCAGACAGGAAAGTGCCAATCAGATTGAAATAATTTCCATCCCTGATCTCTTTAGATGATCTCTCCAGACAGTTTCCTGCTGCCCCTCCTCAATAAGCAGCTGCTAAGTCTGCCTGAGATAAATCTTTGCCTCTTCCATAACTTACCACAGTCAGAATGTAGAAAAAAGCAAGAAAACTGGAAGAAACCAGTGTTGAAATGTCAACATTCTCCTGCGTTTTGTTATAAGGGCTTTTATGTGGTGCATGAAACAAGATCTGTTTATGTACCAAATTCCGTTCTGCCCCTCTGGCAGGCTCCTTTGGTTAAACCAAATAACTTTTTCCATCTTGCACTTGTTCTACATGTCTAGCTGGAGAGAGTCAAGCCTGCTAAGCAATTGTCAGTGACAATGTTTCAGAAATTACTGTCTAGAGGAGGTTTGTAGCTTGGATTCATAATTCTGTTTGAAAAGAGGGAGATAAATGATGGAGTAATAGACTAAGAAGCAAACTAGGGTGAGAATTTTTTGATATAATGGAAATACCATATCTGAGTGTAGACATTACTAGATAGAATAAAGGAACAGAAAATCAGTGAGACAGCAGTGAGAACAGTGTCAGGCCCTAAATAGTGAAGTCCATAAAAAGTAAAAGCAAAATATTACAGGTAGGACATGGGAATGAGAAGTAAATGGTATGTGTCTGTAATCTGATTAATACTTTTTCTTTTTTTTTTTTTTTT
The DNA here is from genome assembly GCA_034008185.1 of Gorsachius magnificus. Taxonomy (NCBI): domain Eukaryota; kingdom Metazoa; phylum Chordata; class Aves; order Pelecaniformes; family Ardeidae; genus Gorsachius; species Gorsachius magnificus. Next base: position 22,281,154 of record CM067087.1, on the reverse strand, counting down.
TTTCCTTATTAGTGATGCTATTGCTGAGATTAGAGCCGTCTGTATTGAAGAAATTGGTGTCTGGATGAAAATGTACAGTGATGCCTTCCTGAATGATAGTTATTTAAAATATGTTGGTTGGACACTACATGACAGGGTAAGTGTTGTATATTACTGTACATAGCAGGGGGTACTGTAGATAGCTGGTGTTACACTACCCAAGACATCTTTAGTGTATCATCTTTGATTTGTAAAGAGACTGTTCTTTTTTCTTGCCTGTTATTTGTCTTTCAACCAGCTTATTTCAAGGTATTCACTTAAATTAGGATACAGAATTCCCAAACTGCGTGCTTGGTTCATGGCCTTTTTGTGTTTTCAGTCTGCATTAGAATATCTTAATAGAAATATTTCCAGGATGCTTTTCTTCTGATTACGAGCGAAAGAGAAGTCTCTTCAGATCACCCCTGAGAACCATTGTGTCTGAAGCAGAATGGAAAGGAGTTTCCAGATGTCTTCCATTTACATTGCCCGATAGATAGAGGAAGGAGAACATCTCTGGGTCCCCAACAGACATCACTGGCTCCACAAACAGTGGAGTTCTCATCAATTCATTTGCCCTTGAAGAATTTGTTCAAGGTTCTCTATCTTTTTCTTCAAAAAATTATTGAAACACCAGGTGGAAGCAAAAAGATTTTTATCCAGAGTTTCTTTCCTATCTCACCACAGTTCTTCGTACTGCTGGTAATACAACATGCCTCTGCTGGGTGGCAACAGGCCTAAGCACTACTCAGTTCCTGCAGCAAGAGTAGCCCCGTTCCTAATGCCAATAGAACAGGACTTTGCACTTCTGACTGCATGGGGTTTTGTACACCAGGCAGCAACTGGGACTAGCTGTGCTACCACTCTCAACAAAACTACTGGAAACGCTTGTTTTACTCTAAATTCTTTTGCTAACATTATCCAAGGATATGTAAAAGTTTGCAAGTTCATTCTGATTACTTGTGTAACTGGTAGTTAACAGCTGATTCTTTAAAAAGATTTCTTCAATAACTTCGGACAACATGTTAACATTGAGGATATGACTCAGTGACTCCTTTGCTGAAGTCTGAACAAGATCAATTAGAAAGATGTTAGCTTTCACTAAGGAAGGAAGTTAGCTGCCACTGGTTCTTTTGCTTTAGCTATAGCTGATGAGGATCTGCATCTTGCCTTGATTTGGACCAGAAAGAGTATCCTGTATGCTTTAGAGACTAGATCTGTGATGTCTTTCCTCTCTAAACCTGTAGTTCTCAAACTTTTACTTTACATACTTTCCCCAGACTTTGACGTTAACATCTCATTGTTACAAAACTTGATTAGGAAGAAGATCCTGCTTACTGCTACACTCAACCATGACCACTCTTTACTCTAGGGACACTACACTTCTATCATTAAAGCTTGGACATGGAAACATGGCCATCACAGTGCTTTGAGGGGCAGAGCCGCTGCTCCATCTGTGTACCTAATTTTTAACATTGGTGTGCCTCACTAATAGGCATGCTTCAGGAGGTGGAGATTATTGCTTCAAGTTACCAAATCAGTGGGGAGGTCAACTCAGGCTGGAGGATTAGGATTTTAGGTGTGTTGGAGGGCTTTATTTTACTAGGGCTTTTAATTAAAAATAAATTACCCCTTGAATAATTGCAGTGGATTTTTTGAAGCATGTTCTAATCCTAGTAGAACATGTCCACAAAGTAGCACCTCCGGTGGGAGAGCGGAGTCTAGTAGCATTGCGCTTCATAGCTCTCTTCTAGTTAGCCCCCTTCAAGTATCTGTGAAGTCCAGCCATTTCTCACATAACTCCCTTTAACCATCTGTGAAATCCAGCCATTCCTCATGGCACTGTCTGTGACTGGTGTCAGCTTCTCACACTGTTATCTGTCAGATCCAGCAATTTCTCAGATCATGTCCAATAGTTTCTCACATGCTCTTCAGTTAGCTTAACCTCAGGCCAGGGTCTAGTGATCTGCCTATAGCATTAACGTATATTTTTACTGCAGCTTTTTTAAAAATTAGTATGTTCTTTCATATCAGACAAATTTTAAATAACAGTGTTATGGTAAAAAAAAATGGTTTTCCATCTAGGACCAGACACAGAAAAATTCTATCAGGCTACTCTCCTGCCTCTGCTTGCTTTGTAATATTTTTTGTTGCAGGCTTCAGAAGTGCCTTGGGGTTCTCAGTCTTTAAATCACTAGCTAATCTCTTTAATATTCTGATACACATGACGTGTGATATTTTTTATTGATGTAGTGTATGTTTAATTTATAGAGTGAGACAGGTTGTGAGTAGAACAGGGGAAGAGTCAGAGGCAGGTGAGCCATGTGTCGAAGGATGAAAAGGGAGAGAAAGACATTTGGGGAGGCACAGAAAGAAGGAAGGAAGTGCAATGGAAAGAATATATTGAAAAAAGAGGGAATAAGAACCAACTAAAAATGCAAACCCTCCAAAAGTACAAGATCCCTTAACAGGATGGTTTTCATTGGCACTACCTGAAAAACTTGCTGGCTGATACCCAAGCTTCTTTGCTTTGCTTTGATCAGGAGATAATTTTTCTAGGATCAGTACTTAAAATATCGAAAAAATGAAGGCTGAGGCAATAATCATGAGGTATTTCCATTTCATACGAACAGAAGTCACCCCAAAATGATTAACTTCCCTGGAAGCTTGTTACTACAAAAAAGAGAGGAGGCAGCAGTGCAAGAGATTAATGAGTAGTTTCTTATTCTACTTCAGAAGACATACAAATTAAATCACAGGGAAGACACAGTTCTTACCCTTCTTTGTAGTAGCTCCAGCATGGTCTTTCAAAGGCAGGATACAGAAATTTAGTTCTCTGATTTGAGAAATCTGTATATTTGGTATGTTAATCCTGTCTCTTTCCCAGATTTCAGATGAATGTCTATAGGGCTTTTTGGGTTTTATAGATTACTTTCTCATTTGAATATAGATTTCTAGTTCTGCCTTTCTCTCCTTTTTAAGCCTCTTTTTCATTCCTGTGCATCTGGAAGCATAAATTAAAAATATATAAAATTATAATTGAATTAAAAAACCTCTTAAAAAAAAAAAAGTCTTAAATCAGACTATCCAGTCTTAATTTTCACCTGCCTCATTGATGCATGGAACTGTTTTGAGACCATAATTGTGTCTCTAGATACCTAGACAGTAATGGCTCTTAAACCACTTCCTAAGACATAAGAAAATATCTTTTCCTTCTTTGCATGCTTCTGCTTTCTGTGAAAGGAATGAAGGCAGGGTCCTCTGGAGTAGATGGTGTTTGAATACTTCATCGCGATGGCATCCTAATTTAAAAGGATGAAAAAATAGAACTTGATTTTATTAAGATTATATAGAAACTGAAATTGTAGTTTTTCCAAACTTCTGAATGTTTAACTTTATATAATCTCCTTGGTACCTAATTTCCTTGGTTTTGGGAGAGCTTGAGAAAATAAATAATGCATCAGATGATAGGCGGTATCTTCATAAATGGTACTGAGTAGGCCTGTGCAGACAGAGCACAACTGCTTGCTCCTGCCAGGAATACTCCTGCCATAGGTACTAATGTGCTGCAGGACATTTGCATCTGTTTCTTTCTGGCAGTGTAACTACTTCTGTCATTTGGCAGCAGATTACCTCAAAATACACCACCCTAGAGTATCAAAATGCAACACAGTATATCATGGTCATCCCATAAACTGTGGGATTGAAGATACCCAGTAATTTAGGTAATTTTTCTACATGAGAAAAAAACCCAAACAGTGCAGTCTGCAGAAATATGGTAGAGAAAATTAATTATCCATTATTAAAACCTGATAAATTTAAAAAAGAGCAGAATGCCCTTAGCCACCAAAAAAGAGTCAGAAGCATCCAAAAGAAGAAACTTGAAGTGTGAAAAGAGAGAAATGGCTTTGCTGGATCTCTTGACTACCCACCTACTTAAAAAAAATGCTTAAAACTGTTTTTCTGGAGGCTCAAAAAGTCATCAACTTTGTGTGATCTAAGCCTCCATCTGGCATGTGAGCTGACACATAGCAGTGCATGTTTAATTACCACTTCTGGAGCTGAGGTATCCCTGACTGTTAAGAGAAGTCTGATTCTCACTGGGAGATGGCAAACTAATACTCAGAAGTATCACTATATGAAACATTAAGAAGAATCTAAGCTGGCTCGATGCCAGGCTATAGATTACTGTGAGATTTACACAAGGGTTAACAGATTGTTGGTTCAAGTCCTGTGATTAGCATATAAAAAATATGAAAATGGTGTGCTTCCATCAGGATGGATTCTTTTTCACAGGTCTGCCATATTAAAGAGAATTTTGAGTAGAGCATGACTCTCCCAGACAAATGTAGAATACCCCACACTGCTGGCATGAAAGGTGTATGTATTTCTTTTTGCTTCATTAGTGGTAACAATTTTTTGCTCAAAAGCTCAGAAGTTGAATGGAGGATTATCTCAACAAAAATAGGGAAAATATGAGAAATGTTTGTCATTTAACAGTGTTGATAAACATTTAATGTTTTTGGTTTAGGTTCTAAATTCAAATTGTAAGTGAAAGAAAGGCATTTACTGCAAAGCATTTCTCATTCATGAAAAATAATTTTATATAACAAAAAAAATACAAATATATAAATAATTATCTAAAAATGCTTTGAGAGAAGGGGAATTACAGGAATAATTAGACTGGAGAAAGAGGCATGCATAGAACTGATGATAGTGTGGATGAATTCAGGATTTTGCAATTATCAAGTGTCACAATTACAAATTGGACAAAACCCCAAGATGAAACTAAGGAGGACAGAAGGTCTTAGTTGTTAGAGTGCTAATAATGCAAATATTTTGTCATTTACTTGGAAAATGGCAAGGCTTTCCTTTCAGATATGTTCTTTCTGTCTGTAAAGCATAGATGTGACTACACAAAAATAGCTGGAAAGTGATGCTCGTTTTCTTTACCAGAATTAAAGGTATTGCAGGGTTGCAAATATTTTCTGCCTTAGGTTGACTCATACTCACTATGAACTTCAGCTCAGAATTGTGGAAAATCTGGCTAAAATCTAGTCTGGGAAATATTTTTGTTTATTCCTTTCTTGCTTAAGGCAGAGTTCACTGTATATATCTGCGGTGTTTCTCACAGAGTCATATTTTCTAAAAAAAACCTCTAGTGTTGGTTTTTCCACAGCTTTCTGTAGCAGTTTGAGTGCTTAACTGTGTTTGCCACTAAAAAGCTCTTCCTTGCATAAGCTAAACAGTCTGTGTTGTAATTTTAATTTATTGTTTCTTTCCCTACCCACTGTGCACATAAAAAGTGACAATTACTTTTTTCCTCTTCATTCAAAACAAACTAACTTTTCTTTGTTCTGCTACAAAGATATTTACCAAATGTTTTCTTCATTACCTCTTGTGTCCATTCCATACTGTGCCCAGGCCTTTTTTATTTTATCTTCCTTGTGGTTTTTTATTGTTCTTGTGCCTGACCTCCTAATTAATTCGTTAGTAAGTTAATCTCTTAGTAATGTCTCTTCCTGTCCTTACTCTGCATCACTGTGTTTGCAGCTTTTACACTGGCATAAGTTTCTTAGGAATTCCCTAACTTTAGCATTCCCACCCACTTACTTCCTTGCTAGATAGGAAATTTCTGCTGTTTCTTCGTGTTAAAAGCTCATGTGACTTGGATGATTCTCGGAGTTACTCAAGAAACATCTCGTGTCTGGCATGTTGATGGTCTGTGGGACATTTCCACTCCTCCATTCTGGGCTTCAGTGCCGTGTATCCATGTACACCTTCGCTTCTGCCTTTCTTAGGTTCTTGTCCAGGTCACTGCTGCTTACATTTTGCCATGGGTTCCTGTCACTAATCTTTGTTGAGTCTATTTTAAAATCTTCTTAATTGGATTACCAAGCTGACATGCAGAGGCTCTTCCCTCTCAAAAGAATTGAATTCCATCCTTGACCAACAGTTTAAAAAACAAACCTTTTTGTTATCAGAGAAGGTCCTCCTCCTATCATTTGTCTGCCAAGAAAGGCAGTAATTTCGAGGGATGGCCTCTGTGTCTACTGGGCCTTTGCTCTCAGCTAGAGGGACTGTGTGTAACGCAACCTTTCTCCCTTCCTCACCTGCTCCTGCGGACTCTTGGCTTCTGCTTTGGATCTGGTGAGCGGCAGGAGGATAGCAGGTTGGTTCAGTATGCTTGTGTTAGCATCTGGCTTCAGTCTCCTGGCAGACCATGCAAGTACCAGTGTTCACAGGTTTGCCTTCCTATCTACCTTGCTTGATTTGCTCACTCAAGGCTTACAGAGACCCTCAGTATCAGAGTCTGAACTTAACTCTGGGCCCATTGATCCACAGTGTTCCGTGAAGTCCACAAGGGCTTTGGACTCCATGGGGAATCCAAACTTTATTTGCACAGGTCTCAAGTCTCATTGCTGTTGGCACTGATTTTTTTTCTGTACCTAACCAATTTAGAGTTTTGCATTTTAGGACTACAGCACTAGCTGCATAACAAGCCATCTGCTCACAAGTGGGACAGTCTTCAGTGGAGCTGTAACTAAACCTGCTATCTCACTCTTTCTCTGTAGTGTTCATCACGTGCCAAAACTGATACAGATCCTCTGTGGCTAAATAAGCTAAAGCCTTAAGAGGCTTACATCCTTTTCTAATGATTAGTGATGATTCCGGAGATCCTGTACTTTCTGAATGCCACGCAGCAGAGGAAACACAGTTAAAAGAAAATGACAAGCAGCATTTCTTTATGCTTACTTAGCAGTTGATCACATCCATATAAATTTTTTCTTCAAGAAAGTTCTTTCTGTACCTTAAAAGATCTTGTCTTAGATCCTTTAAATGTAACTTTCATCTCATTGACTTCCTCTGCAACATTAGTCAAAAAGATCCCTAGAAGAGAGATTGAGTGCTCAGAAGCTCCTCACAGATGTAAAGAGGTGATTTCTCAGGAACAACAGTTCTTCAAGGAAAAGTTCTTCTGAAAATCCTCCATTCAACTTCTGTTCTTCTTTTGTCTTCTATTTCAATTTTTGAAATAGGTGGGAAGGAGGAAAGAAACTTAAGGATTTTTAACTTCTGGTTTTATTTCAGTCTCTGAATGTTCTTTCAGTTTTTAGTTTGAGCATTTTTTAAAATGTCGACTTGATTATAGAATAGACAGGCTCAGATATGAAGCCTTCTGGGTATGGAGTTTTATTGATAAAGTTCAAAGTCTGTATTGGTTCTTGAGCAGCTTAAGGCCTTAGATTTGGTAGTGTACTTGCTTTCATAAAAGTAAGTTCACACGGCAGTGAACTCTACAGATTATATTTGACCTGATTTGTGTTTATAACCTTTTTGCTATCTACAAATACTTTTCAACAAGAACCCATAGTTTTCCATTGAGCCCAGGCGATCCAGCCCTGCTCTTTATGATCAGTGTTCCCGTAGGTGACAAACCTTGATCCATAGGCACTTGTCTCATGATGCCCATATTTCCTGCCTACAGCTCACCAGATCAAAGCAATCCCAATCTAAAGAGCAGCTGGGAATGAGCTGCTGCCACCAGAACAACTCAGACAGACGGACACAAGCTGCTCTTCATCCTGAGCGCTCCTCAGGCGGTGGCTTAGATGCATTGTTCTTGTGGCAGCAGCCTGCTCCACGCTGGAGGGTCTCAGGCCTTTTGCATCCTTCAGCCTGTGCCTGTCCTATGAGAGATGGGCTGTAGAAAATTTCAGAATAATAAATCCAGTATGTATTCCTTCTGCCCCTGGGAAACAGAAAGACAATGCTCGGAGATGGCCGAGTTGCTTGAGTGGGCTACACTCAATCACTTTGAACACTTGTGCATTCACTGTAAACACCAGATACCAGACAGAAGTTACCTGTAGTCTCTTTCCTAAAGGTAAATAGCCATGCTGTCTTTTCACCAACTACCTTGAGATCATACGTCTTTATTTTGTATTTACTTGCTATGTGCTTTATCTTTTTGTGGAGTTACTTGAAAGGGAAGCAGTAACAGACGTTTAACTGATGGCACATTAAATTCTTGATATATGCAAATATGGAGAAAATTTAGCATTGTTTGAAGGCAGCTGCATGCGGTTTTTGGTTTTTAGCTGAATTGCAAATTGGCTTTGGTAACTCTTTTGCATAAAATTTTAAATGTACATTAAACAAATTACAATTTCATATTATTTAATATTCATGTGCATTTGATTAGGGTATTCTGTCAGCTAATCCTAGTGTGTTTTATTTAGCAAGGTGAAGTGAGGTTGAAGTGTTTGAAAGCTCTTCAGAGTCTGTATACCAACAGAGAGTTATTTCCAAAACTGGAGCTGTTCACTAATAGATTCAAGGTAAGAGGAAATACAATTTTTGGAAGGAGTACAGAAAATAAAAGTATTATCTATCTCATCCTGTTGCGGTCTTTGAGTCATGTGTATTAAATGCAAAAATAAACTCGTTTGTGGCAAGGCTTGTAGCTGCAGTACTAAAACTGTATTACTGAATCTGAGATTAAGCCAAATTAATTTTACAGTGTTTATTTTGTAAGATTTGTCAGGTTTGGTCAGGATGATTATTTATCTGTTTGTATTATTGATAGTTTATACATTATTCAATCTGCTTGTACTTATTTAATTTTAGATTTATTGAATTTTAAGGATGTGTACTGGGTGTTTCACACAATCTAAAATACATCTGAAAGTAACAGCCTATAACAAAAGACAGGTTTTTAACTGAATATGTGCTTGTGTTTGGAGGAAGAGATACTTTGATCTGCATCACAATATTCTATACAGTGAAATACTTGCAGCAGAACAGGAGTTTACATTGTGCTTTTAGACAAACCCCTGAGCATGATTGTCCTGTTTAAGAGATAAATACTGGAGGAATATTTAATGCTTTTTTTTACTATCACAAACACGCTAACTTTTTGCTTAATATCTTGATGAGAATGTGGTGGTTAATTCACTTTATGGCATGACTGCTTTATTTCACAAGTGAAGTGTCTGGAGAGATGAGCGTAGAAATACTGCCGTTGCTTCTGTTTGGATGCTCTGCACTTTCAGACACTGTCACCACATCAGTTGGCACCTTTTACCACCGCTTTTGTTTCCCGGAGAACACAGAACTGTGGTAAAGGCTACCCCCTCAGGGAAAGACCAATTTAATCTATTTTTGTTTAAATCATGATTATAATGCTGTTGACAAATTCTGTTTAGAAAAGAAGCAGAGATTTAAATACTCATAGATAACTACTGTACATGAGACTTAAAAACTTCTCACTGTGCGTTTTATACTGCTTCACCGGTTTTGTCTGTCACTGTGGTCAATAGTAACTCCTCCAGTTTGATCTAGGAAAGCAAAAAATACAGATAACTTATATATTCCCTGTATGTAAATGATCCCTAAAAATATAATGGTAACCAGGCTTTTACCATATTCACTTGAGATGGAGAAAAAAGATGCTTAAACTGCAGTACAGTCTAGATATTAAGAAAGGCTTTTTGTCCAAAATGATATAATAGAACAGACTCTTTATTAATAATCTCCTTCATCTGAGATTTTTAAGGGCAGATTAAAAAAATACGTCAGGAATGAAGTAGGTATAGCTGACTTTAAAGTAGGAGATGAAACTAGATCATAGCTTCAGGGCCGTTATTTCTTTATGAAGTCAGTTTCTGGGACTATTGTAGTCAAGACAAACTTTCCTCTCATAGAAGAGTACCTGGCAAACAGGTTCAGACCTCAGACTACTTCTGTAATGCCTCCATAAGCCTGGTTTGCTTATCGTCTCAGGACAAACAGAAATACTAGTAAACTCCAGAAAAATGAACCCTCCAAGTCTGCTGCTTTTCTTTTTCCATCTGGGCAGACTTATGGATTTGTTTATATTTGCTCCTTCTGTAATTAAATTTATTTTTAAATAGGCCACTAAAACACTTGTGGTCTCTATATCTGCTTTTCTTTTACTAGAAAATGTGCTGGATGCTTCTCTTTTAGCCTCCTATAATTCATAAGAGAAAATGCTGCTTTGAGTCTGAACCTGTCCCATCCACCAGCAAAACTTTTCAAGACAATTGGAGGCACTTTGAGAAATAGTTACTGAGTGATGTACTTCGAAAAACTACAGGAACATGAAACCTCTAAATACTTTCTCCTGGCTTTTTTCACAGTATAGGCAATTTTCTTTGTTAGGAGAAATCAAGTTAGCTTGTGCATTGCTTCTTGGTTTAGAATGGCACAAGGAATTTTCATTTCTGTCAAAAAGATTCAAAGGAAAAGGAAACCCTGCTAGGAATCCTTATCTTTCTTCTGTTCCATTAAAGCTGTTTTTACTACAGAAATCTGTTATCGTTATGAAATAAATTAAAGAAAAGGTGAGTTCAAAGTCTCTGTGAGCCTAGAGAACAGACACGTTTAACGTGATGATTTATCAGTTTCAGTTTCCAGCCACATCAAGAGAACAAAAAGCTGGCATTGCCCAAATGCCTGCACTTGGATTTACAGCCCTGCTGACAGGGATGTGGCCTTTGGCACCAGGATGGAGCAAAGTTTCAAATGAATGCTTTCTGAATCTGTGATACATTACTTAAATGTCTTGCCACCACAAACTCTACTACCACCCCTTGAAAAATAATTGACCTAAATGCTGTTCTCAGTTCCATGTCTGCTTATTTATATTTCTTCATCAGACTTTAATCACCCTGCACAGTTCAGCTGGTATTCAGCTCAATCCATTCAAACTGTCAAGAGAAATCTCTCTAGAGAGATCTTCTAGCTTTTTAAAGAATAAATTAATTTGGTCCAGAATGACTTGTATATGGTTGTTAATATTTCACCACCTTACAGATAGTTGTGACAAGGATCTGGTAATGTCACTTTTCCAAAGGAAAGATGTGTGTTCTTTCCAGAATTTGTATTTCTAGGAGTAGGTTATATGCTAGAAAATACTTTGTCCATCAAAAAAAATCTTGTCCATCAAAGATGAGACTTCTGTTTTCCGTCACAAAGTCCTGTCTGATACAATTGTTAAATGAAGCCATATGGAAAAGATGTGAATTAGCACTTTTTCAGTCAGTGCCAAAGTCAAGACACCAGCAGATTTAGGTGCAGCCATTTGATTCCTGTCCCTTGTCCTTGACCGTTTGCAGGAGAGCGTTGTCTCCACAGCCTGAGAGGCAAAAGGAGATAGATTTGCTCTTCAGCCAGCCTTGTTCGCAGCCTAATACATAACTGCAAATTCATCTTCACAGACAGTGAAAATTCACATTTGAAATTATGAATACAGGCATGTGTCCTGTTCTTCTTCTGTACAGTGGTACAGGAAATTTCTGTCAAAGCAGGTTGAGCAGCTGGGGTTTGTAACTTACTAAACCACGGAAGTTACAACTGCCAGAGGCATTAGGTGTTCAGGTCTCATTTTCAAGGATCTTGGTGCCTGGCTGGCAGGTGCCATCACACAGCAATGCCAAGGTAGAAAATATAAAATGATGCATCCACACTGTTTATTTTAAGCCTGGGAGAAATTGAGAGGAGAGAACAGTCTTTTTGGATAAGAAAACATAGCATCAGTCAGCTTCCAATTCCAAAAGGACTCAAAATTTAGAGAGTACCTCTTGCTCTGTGGGCAAGAGAGAAGATTCCTTCCCTTCCAGGCTATTTTCAGAGATGTAGAAGGAGTTTTATACTTGTGTGCTTACTTGTTCGGGTGCAGTTAGTTCCCTCCCTGTGGTATGTTGGAGTTTAAGATACACTTTGAAAGGATTATGTGAAATCCACTGAAACTTTTAAGATCAATATCTCTGGCTGTTCTTTTGCTTGTTGTTGTTACTAGTTGTTGTTTTTTGGCCAGGACCTTAGGAAAAAATGACAGCAATTTTTTTGTCTTGCCCATACACAGAATTTCCTGTTTGGAAAGTTATTTCACTGTTTGAGTCTCTTCGTGGACTTCTTACAGTCTCTAAAACTGTCTACATCTATCAGTAAAATCCATCAAATTTCCCAGGAACTTAATGGTGATTGATAGAGGTGCATTCAGTCATAGTGGCATGAAGTATTTCCACAGACCTAGTCTTGTTGAGAGGTAACACTTGAGACAGCCACATGCGTTTTTTACATACTATACCTAAATTTCAATATTGAGTAAGCATCAGTTGCTTGGTATTCACCTTCAGCCTTTAAATGCCTGGAATAGTAGAGAAAAGCGGTGAACACCTTTATTTTGTCCTGATTTGTTCTTGGTGACTTGCACTGTTGTTTCCTAACACTTCCCTTGTTTCTTTTCCAGTCCCTGACTTCTATTTTTTCACATCCCAAAGTGTGATATAGTACCTAGTCCATCCTGAAGCAGGTCAAGCCACAGAAATCAAGTTTTATTTTCAGGTGGCCCAATTTCTTTTCATTAACTTGATCACTCAAGCAAAGAACATCACAACATACTGCATTTTTATGGATGGATAGAAATTCTCCCTAGGTAGGAAGGACAGCATACAGTAATCGCATCTATTTTTGGTTGCCAGTAAGCAAACTGAAGCTAAGTAGAAAGAAACCCTTAGGAGACTTCTCATAACTACAGGGTCCTTAGAAGTTATAAAATCATTAGATTTGACTGGAAAGTGGTGTGCTTCTCTCCACTAGAAAAAGCACAGGAAAATACAAAGTCAAACTACGGAATTTCTCACTTTCCTGGGAAGGTCTGTAGCATAATTCTTGAAATCAGCTTCAAACCTTAAGATGTAGCCAGGTAGAAAGGCCACAACTTTGTAGGCAATATGCAAGGTGCATATATTCAGGTGTGATTTTCTTCACAGTATTGCCACGTACGCATATATGCAGCATTCATTGCTCTCAAATTATTTTTTTCCAGGGGGATGATGCGGGGCAGTTTTCCTGCTGTCATCCAACCTAAGTACGTTCCTTTCCAGGAGAGAACTTGTTGCGTAAGAGCTGTCCAGAACAGTGCTTCAACTCCAAAGTCTGCTTGCTTGTTTCCTGGAAAACACACAGGGATAAGGACTGCTTTTTAACAACTTGTTCTCATTTCTGTGTACTTGCCTATTGTGCATATAGCACGCAGCTTCCTAAAATGTACATTAAATGGTTGAGTAATATGAAAGGGCTTTCATGTGTCTAGTTGAAAGATCTTTCTCCCCAGGTGTATTTATTCTGTAATCTACAGAATTCTTCATCTGATAGCTGTTTGTGTGTTTCTGTTTTGTCACTGTAACAAAATTCCTTTTCAGGATCGCATTGTATCAATGACACTTGATAAGGAATATGATGTAGCCGTGGAAGCCATTCGATTAGTCACGCTAATACTTCAGTGAGTATTTTTCAAAACCTGTATATTCCCTTTGAAAGTTACCTAAGCCAGTAATATTTAATTGACTTGATTCCTTTGCTTGCATAATGAGGTGAATCTGTTACTTTACTCTTAGTATGAAGTTGAACTGACTATGAAATAATATGGTCATGAACCTAAATAAGATACTCCATTTCATAGAAATACAATAAGCAAAGTATAAAAATGTAATGATGTATCGAGACTGTTAGTGCATCCATTGTTGTGGAAGAATGCCAAAGGGCATTTATACCTTTTACCAAGGGCAAAATGATTGTCCTCCCCAAAGCAAGTATCTGTGGCTTACATTTGCTAACATAATTCTAGCAATAGCTAAGCAAAGATCCAGTATTAGGGGATTTGATTACCTGACACAGCTGAAAAAGAGAGTCATCTGGTAAATAAGGTGACAGGGAAAAGGTGCTAGCTTCAGCGCCCTCATTTGGGTAATGTAGAGGTGGCAATGGTAGCTTGCAACCTGTGCAGGAGGAGACATGCTTCCAGGACCCCAGCTTTTTCTTACAGAGATAAAATGGCTTCCTTGAGGCAAAGATCCAGTGCAGAGATTGTCCCACATGCTGCCTGTTTGAACCAACCTGTCCGCAACAGCCTCATGTGTGTGCTGCTGGAGGAGCACTGCTAAGCTTTTATTATATATTCATTAAATCACATGTTAAAGAAAATCTGGTTTACAAATATGCATAGAATTTCTGCATTGTACCCGGTGGCTCCACTTTGAAGAAATTTTTGGGCAGAATTTGGTTGAAAGATTAGACTAGCTTTTCCTCTTAGTAAAGAAGTCGGGACTTCATTTTTTTATGAGTCACTCTGCTTTACAGGTATTAGACTTGTGATTTTAGGAAGAAAGGAAATCTCATACTGTTACATTTTTAAAGCAAATATAATAAATATGATCACTAATGAGTTGTAGAACACCTCTGTTTCCTGCATTATTAGCAATGTTTGGGAACAGATTAAGATTTTAGGTCAAAAATTGTCCAGTGCACCTTTTTTTTTCATGTCCTGTTTTCTCTTTGGTTGCATGGTGAAAACATAGCTAAATGCATTTAGCACCAGAAGAATATGGGTCATGTTGAACAGCACAGGGCAATATTCTGGCAGGTAGGAAATCCAAAAAGATGTCAGGAACAATCATGATGGGAAATGATTAATTAAAAATTATTTGTAGTATGAAGCCAAATGATGTATGGAGTACTGATACATAACTGTTTCTGATGAATGTTGACTAATCAAGAAAGGAAGTAATATTCCTGTATGTGACAGTGGTGATATTTTGATATCATTGATGGAATAGAATTGTTCTGTGGCTTATAGCATTTTTCAAGAATACTGCTGAAAAATTGAAGTTTTTCTGTGTTTCAAAAAGCTCACACACAAAACCTACCTTGAGCTCAGAAACTGCAGAAGCCTCAACTATGTTGTTTACCCAAGACAAGGGTAAAAGGTGGCTTGTTCTTGTCAATAGATAATCATAGAAAATAAACATTTCATCATCTTTCATCCAGCACAGCAGGGTATGATCAGATTCAGTTCCTTGGTGATGAAAATGAACTCTGTATCTAGTCAGCACAATAACTACAGTAAAAGTGATGGATAATTTATTGAATCGGCATTATTGTAATTCTAAATGCATGCCATGGTTCAAAGTGATTATGTGTTGATTTGATTGGTGGATGCACAGTGCTAGTTGTGTGTCCTCACTTCATGGTGTAATATGGTTTAGTTTCCTACTGCCTGCATCCAGAGCATTTCTGTGCCTTCTCCCATCGCTGAGACATTTTCAGCCACCTCGCCTGGCCCTTTCAGCAGCTGGAATTTGGAAGGTAGGAAGGAATATTCCAAGCCAGCAGAGAGGCACCTCCCGCCCTGCAGTGCACAAGAGCACATGGACTGTCACATGAAAAGCCTTAACTCCTGAGAATGGAGTAGGCCAGGAGGCTGAAGGAGGTTTTCCCAGTCCCAGATTTGAATACTTTAAAAGCTTTGAAAGCAAACAGACATTGCTATAGAATTAAATCAGTTTAAGCAAGCAATTACATTTTCCTCATGTAACATTCTAGGTTTTTAATTTCATAATGTTTGATAATGAGCGTTTGGCATCTTGCAATGTGTGTATTGTAGTTAGTGTGATGGTCTAAGTAATTAAGCAGGGCAAGATTTGTAAGTAGTGGTGACTTTTTTTTCATAATGTTATTTTATATATATATTGATACAACTGGGAGAAGGAAGTCAGACAAACTTTCAGTCTTACAGCCCTTTAAGTATCTGTGTATTTGGAAATTGAACCAAAGATCCTTGAAGTCAGTGTTGAACCCATTAGGATTTTTTGTATGAAGAAAATCAATCTTGTAGCTGTCAAAAGTAAGTTATGGGAGGTAAGGGGATTGAAATTAAACATTTATTTTACTTCAGGTGTTACTTTCTGACTCTTTCAGTGGAAGCGAAGAAGCTCTGTCAAATGAAGACTGTGAGAATGTTTATCACTTGGTGTATTCAGCACACCGGCCTGTGGCAGTAGCAGCTGGAGAATTCCTTCACAAAAAGTAAGTTAGCAGTTACTCAGAAATAAGACCAGATCTGCTTCATAGTAGAGGTAAGATCAAAAGGCAAAGAAGCAATAGTGTGAAATATCCCAATGTAGCAAATCAAGTATTTAATTTAAAACACAGACTTATTTTCTTGTTTAAATTTAAGACCTAAAGACTTGAAGAAACTGGAGTAGATGCACTTGGTCATGTCGATGCCATAGCGGGTGGTGCGGCAGCTGCCGTCAGCTTGGGGCTTGGCCTCGATGGTGATCACCTGTGCCAGGCAGACGGCCTTGCAGAGCTTGCAGGCGATGCATTAGAATTCAGAAAACTTTTCCTAACTCCTCAGGGGCTAAATATTAAAGGCTAAGTAAACCTCTCCGTATTAAAGTTGTTATAACCCTGTGAGAGTATATATAGGGCCTTTACATACCTGATGGTCTACCTGATACACAGTTACTATTTTTACAAAGTTTTATACCAGTTTATTTCAAAATTGAGAACTTGAGAGGTTTTTATGTAGTAATAATTAAGAAATCTGTTTCTAAACTTACTGACTTCCCCTAAAAATGTATTACACCGTGGTTACATCTTTTGTGTACTCAGTATGCCAAAGGAAATGAGCTAGCTTTTCCATGGATGTGAATCATACCACATAAGTAACTATGACCAGGACATTGCCACATGATAGTAGTTAACCTTTTTATTTTAGTGTTTGCAGTTAAGTCTTGTAGCAGTAATTTTCTTTTTTCCCCTCATGGGTTGTGACATTAGAATTCTTTAATATATCAGAATGCAGGTTATATAATCTTTCATGCCAAGATACATGACAGAAAAAAATAATGTAAAAACATCAGTTTTCCTTTGCCAGTGTTCTGATTTTCTGTGGTTTGTAGGCGATTTAAAAGTCCACAGTGTAATTGTAAGCTTTCATTGGTGGATTTCTGGAGTTCCATCTCTGTGATCAGGCATTATCTGTTTCAAAGAGCTAATTTACAAAATCCAGTTAGATTTAGTTTGCTACATGATGTTTTAGGAAATGGTTAAGTTATTTTTAAAAATATATCCTGAAATTCCTTTGTTAATCAACATGTGACAAAATAATTCTGGAAAATGCCTCAAAGGTAAATGAATTTGAAGACATAGCTGCATTTTAGTGTACTTAGTGTAAAGACAAAACTTTATCCTAACTTTTCTGTAGAACTAGATACTATGCTGTGTTCTATAAACGTCTCTCAAAGTAAAAACAGCATTGAGAGAAGATTGTCCCATTCCTAACACTCATTTTCTCTTGGTATCTGCTAACACATAAGAACTGGTGATCCATTTTAAATAAGTTAGAATCTGCTTGAGGCATTTGAGGTAGGATTTAATCTCACCTGATTTTATACAGTTAAATATCACTTTCTATGTGTAAGCTAGTCATTAGACTTTCTCTCTGTAGTTAGCAAAGCAGATAATAGAGAGGGTCACTGACTCAACACTGAGGTGGATATTTTAAGGTATTTCAGCACCTGCAGGGGTGCTCATTTCTTATTTATTAAGACAGGCAGAGGGGGAAAGGTGATGTCTTTAACTAAAATATGTTTATGTGTAACTCATGCTTCTCTTTTCAGTGAATTATAGTAGTGAAATCAGAACACTGTTTCACACTTCTAATTTGCTTTGTGATTGTGGTTTCACTGTAAAAGCAAGAAACAGTTTCCAAACTTCTCAAAGTAAAACAATCATTTCTATTGCTGTAATGTTTGATACATCTGAGATCTCTTTAAGCTAGCAAACCTGAACGTTGAGAGTAGTCTGGAATTAGGTATACGTCAGGGAAATCAATGCAGAATATATAATTCACCTGAAAAAAAAACCCAAATAACTGACTGGTAGCTTGCTTTATCCTTTATGCTGCTGCTGGTACCTGAAGTTGGTTGTTTAATGGGATGTCATATGCATTTATACGATATCCCAGTTGACATGCAACCTTAGTTCTTAAGGCACTAGTGGAATAAGTGCTGCCACCATTCTAAGACTTGATAAGCTAAAAATGCAAAACTATACAAATTATGCAGATATATAAAACTGCAAAATCTTTCAATATAAGTATGTTTTGGAGAGCTTCTTCCTGTGTGAAATGCTTCCAGCCCTGTAAACTTGAAGACTCTGAAGATAAATTCCTCTCTTCAGATAGGCAGAGCTCATGACCTCTTTCCCTTGAAAAAAATAGCTTGAGATACTTTCACTGTGTTTTATGAACAAATTACTATATCAAGAATGAATGCTCATCGTATTATTGCAGAAATGAGGTTTGTTTTGATAAACATGATAGCTCCTTTTGCTTATTTTTAGACTGTTCAGCAGACATGATCCCCAAGCTGAAGAGGCTCTAGCAAAGAGGAGGGGGCGAAATAGTCCAAATGGAAACCTTATTAGAATGTTGGTTCTTTTCTTTCTTGAAAGTGAGGTAAAAAAATCATTTTTAACCTTTACATGTTTAATAAAACCTGGAACTTAAGTAGTGATTTATCAACATACAGTAACAAGTTGCCTTTCTTTTATTTTCTTTTTTTTTCATAATTTCAGAAATACTGTATGCCCTTTACCCTGTCCCCATCTCCTTGTCCATCAAGCAAATTCAACTCAAAATTTTCTTCATGGTTTAGTTTGCTCTTGCATGTCCCCACTGTGCTCAGTACTGCATTGCTGGTAGTATGATGGCTACCAGGATTCATTGCTACATAAAAATGTAACTGGTTCACGGAAATGTTTCTCTACAGAAGGGATAGTAATGTATTTTATGTGAAAAGAAAAAGGAAAGGTATTGCCATCGAGTATTTTAATTGTTATGAAGCCTTGAACAAGAGACTTGACTATGAGAATGAAAAGAAACACAATCAGAGATGCTGAGAAGAAAGGATAACATTTAGGTACAGTGTTAATGTTAACATATTTTAGAACAGCTTATAAAACTACAAGTTAAGTCTGGATGAAATGTCGCTACTTGTGTGAGCCTTCAATCTGCTATCTGAATGTATTTTTAGTTCCAGCTTCTTGAAAACTTAGATTGTCATAGATCTGTGTATTTTCCTGTGAAAACTGAGTGTGTGTCATTGGGAGTCACCTCGCATTAAACTTGTCTATCATTCTGAGGAAAAAATAAACTCAGCTTTGCTGCCAGAGCCACGATCAGCAGAGTGCCTTCCCATGCGAGCTGTATGCTGCTCCCCGAGATCACTTCTCTCAGGGCTAGTTTTTTCTAGTGCTGTTTTTGAGAGAGTTGTTCGAAACAAAGTAGAATGTTGTGGTTCCACTTTTAATAAAGAGAATTGGGAGTTTCCATCTGCATAGGCCTAGAAGATGTAAGCACTGCAATCTGAGAGGGGGCATTCAGAAGAGGGAACAGGTGAACCTGTGATAAGCATCAGTAAGCTCTGTGACACAAAATATTTTGCCCAAAGCCGTCAGAAACAGAAGAGTAGGTAAATGTACTGACACCTCCTTCCCTAGGCTCTTAGATTTTTTTTTTTCTGGTTAAGGATTCAGTCCCATGTCTGGCAAGCGACTCAGATCTGCGTATTGTGCTTGTAACTTTTTGACAGTGGTTGAAGATCGCTTTATAAAACAGTAGAAGCCGATGGATTTATTCTCTCACTTTAGAGCAGCTGTTTTAATTCACATAAAAACATTTTTTGCAGTTACTGTTCATTCTAGACCCCCTGAAGTCAGTAGGATTTCTGATACTGTTTTGTGAGCGTGTAGCAGCAAGTATGAAAAATAAATGCCTGTTCAAAACTAAGATATTGCAGCCCTCTCTTAGTCTCATGTCTCACCATCTCTCCTTCTAATGCAGTAAGAAAGTGAGGAAAGGTAAGTTTACAGCTTCTAGGTCAAAACTCTGAGAAAGATTCTTCACAAACAAGCTGCTTTATGGAAAAGAAGGTCAATTTGGTTTATTCCATTTTCCATTAAAAGATATCCAATTGTCATGCAGCTGTATCATTCACTTGGAAGAAGACCTTCCAGAGTTAGCTTCAAACTGAATTTTCTTTCCAACTAATGTAAGAGTACGTGCCCAGAATGCTTTCCATGGCCAAATGATTGTGAAAGCTAAAGAACTGCTGCTTGTACCAGAATGTTGTACTGATGGTTGCTTTGGATTTTCTAGTTGCATGAACATGCAGCGTATTTGGTGGACAGTTTGTGGGAGAGCTCTCAAGAACTGCTGAAAGACTGGGAGTGCATGACAGAATTGCTTTTGGAGGAACCAGTCCAAGGAGAAGAAGGTATTTGTTTAACCTCTATACTTTATTGATACTGCACAATCTTGTTAATTACTAGTTTAAAAGGTGTTTCACTGTGGGTGATAGTGATATTTATGTTGTGGTTTGTTTAGAAAGCATATTTAAAGAAGATTTTAGTTTAATCCATTTTTAATGCGCTTTGTTTCAAAAGCAGCATTTTTGTACTCTTTGTTTTTCATCTTGTGAAGTCTGCTGTACTGTGGTTCTCTGATATTAAAGGCTAGGACAACTTCTTGTCTGAATGTTTAAATAACTAGTGTATACATGAACATTTCAATAAATTGAGTAGCTAATACAATTTTGAATACACAAGCACTTGAAGTGGTATTAATTAAACATGGGGCTTTTCCAGAGAATGTTAAAACCTAATGAATTCTCAAGAGGAAAATAATAAGGGGATTCTTTTGCCATTACTTTTGAATCTCCTTTAGCTAATAATAGATCTGTGTGTACAAGGTAGCCAGAGAGGTTGGTGGCAAAGAGTCCCTAATGGTAATGAGTGTTAAGATCCTTTATAATCCTTCAGGATTCTCCTGCTTCAGGGACCTTGACAGGGACTAAGTGATTGAAAAAATGATGTACTCTTACTGCTTCCTAGCATGATGTGCCGATCATCAGTGTTTCAAACTCTGACATTGTGGTATCCACCTGATACAACTGTGGTATTTATAAGGCAATTTCCTTAGGAAATTAGGCACTTTGGTTCTTTGTTTCTGCATAGCTTAGAGGTGTTTGATCCTCTGGATGTGACCAGAACTCCTTCCCAAAGAACAGAAATAATACTTAATGACAATGAGAATTATTTTATAAGGAAGTGACAGTGAACAGTCAGTTATGCTCTGTCCTCCATGACGCTCTTTATTTTTCAGATCTTTGTTATATTGCCCTTCATTCATCCTTTTCCAGACTACATTTCTCTGAACTTCTTTCAGTTTTGCCATATCCATTTTGAGTTGATGTGAATGGTAATTCAAAGAGCAAGCAAGCAAGCCTTGGTTTTATAAATGGGACAAAATGACGTTGTCTCTGTTGTTCTCTATTCCCAGTGTTTTACAACCACATTCACAGTTTTGTCTTCTTTAAGATGCCTTGCACACCCATCAGAACTGATGTTACTTGTTCTTTTCCCTCCATAGCAATGTCTGACCGGCAGGAGAGTGCTCTTATTGAGTTGATGGTGTGTACAATCAGACAAGCTGCTGAAGCACATCCTCCAGTAGGCAGAGGCACTGGCAAGAGAGTAAGTGGTACTGCAATAGGTAGCTTGGGCCTCTGTGTGTTACTATAGTAACATAAAATAGTTGTCTACAATGCCACATTTCCACACTTTTAAATTGGATTTTTATAATTGTCATTTCCTGTTTCATGTGAACGTTTTTTAAGAGAAGCCATAGGAATTCTGTTTCTGGGCATGTTTGGGGGTTGGTTTGTTTATTTCATTTGGGGTTTTGCTTTGCCAATTTAAGTAATATAAATTTACAGCATGAAAATGTTCTTTTATGATTTTTTTAGATGTTCTTTTTATCATACCCCTGGCTTAGACTCCTAATGTAACCACATCTACAGCCCTTAATGTTAAGTGTAGATTAGAATTGAAAGTGTGGAGCTCGGGAGCAGAACAAGATTACCTATGACTATCTTCCATAAAAAGGAATGTGCTGCTAATATGGACATAAAATTTGCAGAAAAAGTCGACAGTATCTTCATCATGAGAGTAGTTATGCACTGGAACAGAAGCTTGAGAGTTTTTGAAGTTTTCATCCTTGACAGTTTTCAAGACCTGACTGGACAAAGCCCTGAGCACCCCAGTCTGACCCCTGAGCTGTCTTTGAGCATGAGGGGTGGGACTGGGACCAACCTGAATGCATCTGTGCTTTTATGTATCCATCCTCTTCGGCCTCTTAAACTGAGTGCACTAAAAATTTAAGAATTTGTCATTCTGGCCATATTGCAGCTGCCTCTTTCATTGATTTTGTAGTGACTGACTGGGGATCAGTGGAATCCATGCCTAAGGCTGGGCATGCACTTCTAAGCATTTCGGTATAAGTTACAAGGTCAGGGTGATGAATAGGCTTTCAACTGTTTTCTCCGTAAACAGAGCATCCGTGTTCCAAAAGAGTCTCAGCTTCCCAAATGTATTTCTGTGATTTTTGGTAGTCCCCCTCTTATTTAGGTTAGACTAAAATGAAATAAACCCATGTGAACATTTGGTACTCCTGTTAGGTTCTGCTCTGAATAGTCATAACTAGTTTATTAAAGAAAGTCACAGACTTACTGAAGGTGAAATCTGGAGATAGACTTAGCATTCTTTATTGCTGAACTAAATGCAGTTACTTAGCTTCCTAATTTTTACATGCCAAAAGCAGATTAGCCTCATGTCCAGAAACAGCATGCCAGGAAAAGCTCCAAGAAACCATCAATTTAAACATGCTTTACGTACCTTAATTTATAAAGCATATTCTAAGAAATTCCTAATTTATTAAAACATTTTGGGGGTGAGGGGGTAATCCATGAAAGCACTTACTCAAATTTACACGAGCATGTATTATCCTGTGTTACCAAAACTGTATTGTAAGCACATCTGAACTGTGTTTTGTCTCTAGCTGCAAACCATTCTAGCAGACAAAGCAAGCTTTAAATTTAACAGAAACTTCATGTTTGTATTTTCTGTTTGGAGCACCAAATAATGTTCCTGTTAGCTTTCTGGGTATTTTTTCTGTCTCAAGACGTCTACAGTTCAGTTCACTTAAGTTCAGCAAATTGCTTAGCCTTAGATTTTTGGTGTCTGTATTTCCTCAAAGCTAGAGAAAACACTTCAATAAAATAAATTTCACTGTCCAAAGGATGATCAAAGGAGCTTCAAGATCATCCTAGGGACCTCAATTAATTAACAGCACCACTGAATAGCAATATTTGGTCACCAGAATACGACTGGGTTGTTGGGGGGGGGAGCCTGACTTGCTAGCTGGATTCGTGTTGCCTTCTGATGAGCTAGCGGCTTTGGCTGGCACGGGTGGTGCTGCACTGAGAGGTGGTGCAGGAATTGCAGTCTCTGCTCTATGTATCCAGCTGTCTGCCATGTACTGTGGAAGTGTTTTCATACCCTGGTTACAAATCCATTCCCCTTC
Organism: Gorsachius magnificus; assembly: GCA_034008185.1. Classification (NCBI taxonomy): domain Eukaryota; kingdom Metazoa; phylum Chordata; class Aves; order Pelecaniformes; family Ardeidae; genus Gorsachius; species Gorsachius magnificus. Next base: position 22,257,837 of record CM067087.1, on the reverse strand, counting down.
ACTTGCATGCTTGTTTTGGATTCCTTTTGTCATCCTAGCACATGTTTCATTTCTAGCTGTTCCTCGTCACTTACAGAGAGATGTAGGTATGACATTTAGCTTTTGCTTCTTTTCAGTTAGATCATGAGTTGTGGGATGGTAACTGCAGGGATCTCTGATTTGTCAGTAGAGGTTTGTCATGTTCTCATGATCTCGGTAGCATATTCTCTGAGTTGAAATGGGAGCAGATTTCTAATTATGCACTCACCTTCTTGTGCAACAGTTTCTTCTCTGACTTTGGCTTGTAACCTTATTGTGCAGTCTGGCAGCTTTGCTATACAAAAATCATTAGCTAACGAGTATTTTATTATCATTATTTGTTTTCAAAAGTATTCTCTCCCTTTCTCTCCCTTCTCTGAAGCCGAGAAGCCAGATCTAAGCTTTTTTGAAGCGTGCTGTTTTTATTATTGTCTCTGTATTCACTGTTTCAAGGTGGTTTTGCTATGACAGCATTAGTAGCTTCAGTGTATGTGTCACTGAAATTTGTAAATGAGTTCTGTGAACTTGGATGTATGTTCTCACTGAGAATTACATTCCAGTTTAAAGATGAGGCCATGAATCTGCTAATGAAAATCACTGTTACAGTGCGGTTGGTTTTGGTTTTCTTAATTATACTTCAGTTCACCCTGAGGTCTTACATTAACACTTTGTTTAATGTGTGAAAGCCAGAGCTCAATTGCCTGGAAGCAATAGCAAAACTTCGACTGACTTGGGTTATATTTGAATTTCAATCCTAAAATAATGTTGATGTGTTGAGACAATATCATGCTGGATGATGTGGTATTTTCCTTTTCAATCAAGGCTTCTTAGGACACATCGTTCACCCATTTAATCACTCTTCAGTCCAAATGCATTTTGAGTTTTTTATTCCCTCCTCTTTTGATTTATTAGAAATAAACTTGCATGGATTTTTGTTTGTAATACAAACTTTAGAAAAATTAATGAATGTTTTATGCAGAAATTGTATTTACTTAGTTATTTTTGATCCCTTGCAGGTTCTGACGGCAAAAGAAAGAAAAACTCAGATAGATGACAGAAATAAATTGACTGAGCATTTCATTATTGCACTTCCTATGTTGCTATCAAAGGTACATTTTTCAACAAAATAAATCTCTCACTGGTATTTACAACTGTCTTTAAACTTTTTCATTCTGTAGTGTGTTTATTTTTACTTCACTATTTTTTTGTTATGTTTCAATGATGTTCTAGTATTCCGCTGATGCCGAGAAGGTTGCAAATCTCCTGCAAATCCCTCAGTATTTTGATCTGGAAATCTATAGCACGGGCAGAATGGAAAAGGTATAGTACATTGGGCAAGAAGTCTGGTTGCTTTCAAGTATCTGATTACTGTTCTAGTCACACAGTACTGTGCCTTCACTTGGCATATTAGTAATCTAATCTTGATTTGGTGTATTCTTTGAATGACTTTTTCTATGAGTGTCATTGTTCAGGTAAGGTGAAAGCTGAACAACTTTTCTGTTCTACAGCATCTGGATGCCTTACTGAAACAAATTAAGTTTGTTGTGGAAAAGCACGTGGAATCAGATGTTCTCGAAGCCTGCAGCAAAACCTACAGCATACTCTGTAGTGAAGAATATACAATCCAGAACAGAGTTGACATAGCCCACAGCCAACTAATTGATGAATTTGTGGATCGATTCAACCACTCTGTAGAGGATCTGCTGCAGGAGGTTTGTTTTGTTAAAATGAATTTAGTTAGACTACCTTAAATACGCTATGATAAACTGCAGAAAAACATTCTCACCAAGTAATGAAATGATCCATCTGAAAACGTAGTACGGCAGCAACTATTTCATAATTATTTAGGGCTATTTCTCCATGTAGAAAATCCCTTGGACTAGCCATTGAGCCTGCAAAGCATTGTTGCTGTAAAACAAAGACCACAGGACAATCCTGCTTCTGAAAATTTAGTCTAGTATTTAAACAGTCAACATAAGAAATTAGATGGATGAATGGGTGAAAGCTGATGAAAAATGCAGAGAAAGGTGCATTTACATTAATGTTTGTGGTGATTCCAGTAGTCCCAAATGGATATGCAGGCAGCAGAATCAAGATTGGATTATGTCTTGATTGAAAGAGAGGATTTAGTAGAATATTTATAATGGCATATTGAAAGAGCTCTGGAAAGAATGAAATAAAGATAGAGGTCTGAAACCTGGAGGTACCCGGGATTTACTTGTAAGAATTTATCCTTCAAAATGCATAAGACAGAATACATTAAATAAGAACAGAAACCTTACTCATTTTTTCTTGCTTTACATCAATTTAACTTTGTGTAGCACTACTTAATTTGTGGTAATTCTCATGCTTTTTAAACATAACTTAAGGGCTGCATAGATCTTTTTCACTTCTAGTCATGCACTGCACTGTGGCAGATACATTTCATTTTTGATGTATATTTATAGAAGGTTAAGCTACAGACTCTATTTTAGAATTGCATGTTAAAGAAAATAAACTTTTTTCTATCTTAAGTAATATGCCTCATATGGGCATACTGTATATATGCCTTGTCACATCACATTGCAGAGTAAATATTTGCCTGTTGCTGTAGCAATGCACGTGAGTAAAAAAGGCAGTGCCTGCAGCAAGCAGCCGCTCCATAACCCAGAGGGGTTAATGCATCACTGTACATTCTTTGATAGAATGTATTTCCTCTGCTGTCTGCTGTGTTACGTGTGCTTTCCGAGAAACTTCTGAGCAGAACCTGAAAAGACATTCCAGAATTTGTGCTACATCTCTGCCTGTGTGTGGCAAGGGAGCCCTTTCAGCTAATGCTGCATTACATGTCTTAGCCATCTGTTTTAGGAGCCATGGATTTTTGAAGTTCCTCACCTCTGGCCAACAGGACCAAAAACTCTGAGACAAAAACCTTGGGGAATTTGTTGCTGACTTGGGTAGCAAAAAGGGCTAAAGTTAGGCTTCCAGCACAAAGATCCAGCTTCAGAACCAGCTAAGTTCTTCACACCATATGCCCAGTAACTGATCACGGTAAATAGTGGTCTTTGCTCTTCCCACTGGTACCCACTGATGGAGGTTTAGGAACTCTGGTGAGGTTCTCGCATGTTTTGCCATCCATGCATCTGACACCAAGGTTCAGTCTGGCTCTATATGCGGGGACAAATCTCCTATGTTGTTTCTCCAGATCTGGCTCTTGGAGAATCTTCAGCTTATATCTCCACAGCCAAGCTCAGATCAGCAAAAAGCATCTCATTCACACTGTCTTGTCTTGAGATGGAAGAAAGTGCCTATGGGTTTTTTCAAGAATCAGACCGAGAAGCAAGTGGAATCAAAGTTCTGTGACGCTGACTTGCCATTTCTGCTATATTGGCTTGTCATAAGACATTATGAAAATGTCTCCTTTTGACTTTTTCTCCTTCTGCAAAGGAGATGCCGTGTTTGTTCTCTCTGGAGACAGTCATGTAACAGCCAGTGTAACAAACAGAAATTAGGTGTGTCTGAGGACATGCAGCTTTTTTGGAAGAGCCCCCTTGAAGTTTCCATGCTGTTCAGCTGTATAGACATTATTCGTTCGTGGATCCATTCAGGGATTCATAGGTGGCATTCTATTCCCTGGGTAGTTTCGCCCAAGAAAAGATCCACTCACCATTTTATTAGTGCTGCTGAGACACCCACAAATAATTTTTTCAACTGTAATCCCAAACTCAGTGACCAAATACAGGAACATTTGGATTCCTCCTGCTGTATAGCAGCTGCTCTTTCTCTGACTTAACCATTCTCCTCCACACAGCAGCTTTGAAGAGGAGTTGAGACAATAACCAGTCCTGTAGTTCTGTCAGCTCCTCTTCTGTCATTCACACGCCCTTCTGGAAGCCAGCAGTCCAGTTAGTGTTGAGCTTGGTTTACTGTAGCATCAGTCCTCTTGTTCTTGGATTCTCTGATCTGAGGAGATCCAGCGCTGCCCTTTCCTTTGCTACCTCGCAGTCCCTAGCTGTATATTTTCAGAAGCCCTTTCTAGGGAGTCCTCTTCCACAAGCGGTGTGGTCTCTGGGCCTCGAAGAACCACGTTCCAACTCTACAAGCAGTAAAGATGAAAGGAGATTGGAAATCTACCTCTCTTCCACCCCCAGCCCACATTTCAGATCAGTTATTCCAGGAAAGCGTTTAGGTCCAGCTGTTTTAGACTAGGGACGTGTTAGTGTTGAGATTTCAGGAAACACACTCCATATTTTAGGTACCCGGTACAGGTCTGCAGTCCTGTCCTCTCCTTTTCTGACACTGCTTGAAAGATCCCTCTGGCTTCACCTTTTACCCGAGGGGAATCAGGGGAGGGTAACGAGATACTGGGATTCATAAACAACTTCCCACCAGTCTTCTCAGGAGAAATGAACTAGGGAAGAAAAACATTTTCCTGCAATTTTCCTTTATTACTAACTGCTGTTGAATCAGGAAGCCAGTAACTGCTTATTCCCACTCCATTCCCCTTCGCTTCCCTTTATGCAGTGCTCCAGTGTGAAAAGCCCTGAAGGATGCACTGGGACTACTGGGCAGAGAACAAAGACTGGGCTCTTGAAAGAACATGGGCCAGTGGTACCAAAGTACTTCTGATGTATCCCCTTCCTTTACCCAGCTTGGGAAGGATTAGAGAAATGCAAGCAAGGGCTTACGATCTTTGTGTATATTCGCTTGCATGAGAGAGGGATGAGGTTTGAGGATTTCCAAGAAAAGCTGTGTCTAAAAGTCATATGAGAAATGAAGAAATAAGAGTTTTAGATCCCTAAGGAAAAAGGATTGTGGAGGTTAGACGTGTAACATAGAGAAAGGTGTGGAGACAAAACCAAGACAAAAGTAGGAGAAAGCAAGAAAGAGAACAGCAGTAGCAAGGATTTAAAATTTTGGCCTTTGTGATATTCTTTGCTGGGTTGTATTTGGCAGAATAATTACTTTAATAAGACTATTTCATCATTTTAAAGAGATTTTAAATTAAAAAAATGTGCATACTTGTACCCAAGCAAGTATCCCATTGCTTTGTGGCTTCCCTCTAGGTTGATAATGAGAGAACCATTGATTGATAATTGCATCTGAAGGCAGGAAAATGTCTTGTTAGGCTTTTAGATGGGAAAAAAATTATCAAAATTAAATGGAGAACAACTGTTGTTTCCTATTTCAGAAAATTGCTGGAAAAATTAAGTTTGGAAAGTGCCTTATTTCCACTTGTTTCACTAAGAGAATTTGCTGTTCAGTTGCATAAAATATTAGGATAATGATATTTTAAAATGCCAGAAAGAAAAGAATAAATTTACATTAAAAGTTTTGATTGAATCGTGCAATGTTTATTCTTGTACTGCTGTTCCCCCTGATTTGTAAAATCTAAATTAAAACCAAAACCTTCCATCCAGTTCTGAATGTATGTCAGTCTGTACACAAAACGTAATTGTCATATGTCACGTTGTGTAACAGATTGAACAGCAATGAAGGACATGAAAAGAAAGAAATTTTCGCACTGATCATTTAAGAAAAATGCTGTTGACATCTTCAGGTCTCTGGCACGGCAAGCATTTGGCTTTATTCTTGTAGCACATTCATCAGCTGATGGCTAAACTGCAGTTCAGTCCTTTCTGTAAAATAAGGTAGAACTCAGATTTTATTCTTGGGAATTATTTCTACTGCTAGAGGATACTGGTTTGAGTATTAATACAGTGATACTGCTGAATATTGTCAGATGATCTTGCTTATTTCCTAGTACTATGCAGTGGTTGTTTAAATATTATTATTACGGAATCTAGGTAAAAAGTCATTAGAAAATTTGGAGTCAGTTTTGATAAACCTTGAAAGGCAACTGCTCCTCCCCATGCAGTAATGTATTCTGCTAGATTGCTGAACTCTCTTAATGGATTTCCTTTCGCTTTCAGGGAGAAGAAGCTGATGATGATGACATATACAATGTGCTCTCCACGTTAAAGCGGTTAACCTCTTTTCACAAGTAGGTGATTTTTTTCTCTCAAAAATTGACTTAATTTTATAATTTCAGCAAGTGTCAGTTGATGTCTAGTGTTCAGAAATGAGAAAATATATGGCCTGAAATATGAAATAGAGATTGATGAATGATTAGTGGCATTTGTCAGTATAACTGTTTGGATTAATCTGGCTCCTTGCTTAGTTAATGCCATTACTTTTACAGATTTGATTTGCAAGTGACATACCATCCCTTACACTAAATGCTTTTACACCTATGAGTGTTCTACTAGAAGTCATACTCCCCTGCACAACAGACACTCAATGAACAAGGGATACTTCTTATCTCTGGTACCAGTGGATGCAGGCCAAATCTTTGCTTTGAGCCTCAGCTTAGGAGAGCCCTGGAGGAAGTTGTTTCTCTGAGTTTCTCAATGCCTTTGAGGTGTTTCTCCTCAAAATTATGGAAATAAATAGTAGTAGTAACAATAATAATAAATAGCTTATGATAAGAGTCTGGAAGGTGCGTTCTCTTCCTGCAGAAATGTCAGAAATAGTTTCTCGTTGAATTGTTAGCAAAGTTGCTAAGCGTGAACCAGCCCAGTGGAACCAGGCAGCAGCTTCTCAGGGTCCTGCTGCTCTCAGTTACTCCTACAGGCACCTTCATAACTTGTAGACCAGCCTGGAAAATTCCATTTGAACTGTGAATTTTGGAGCATAGCACAAAGACCTATTCTTCCCCTCCTATCAGCTGTAGGAAGTAATTGCTCCTGGTCAGCATGTAAGAAAGCTTCATATGCAAATGTCTGAGTGCCACAAATCCTTCCTTCCTTGTCACAAGATGTGAGAGGACCTTGCTTCTGCCACCTCTTTTATATCAATTGTTATTAGTGATTTCATTTCTCTTTTCTTTCTGTGCTTAGTCTTCACTTATCCTGAATTCTGCATTGGATCATTGTGTGAAATGGTTCTACAATATCTACTCTTTGTTACCATTCAACAAGAGTCCCACCGAGATCATTAAACTGTTATGAATTTCCGTAGTGCAGCAGGCTGACACATGTGCAAATAGGTTTCCAGTCTCCCTGGTAACACGCTGAAGCCACTTCTGCTTTTCCTGAGAGGACCGGTGAAATCTGTAGTTCACATCCAAGAAGGAAGCACAAATCTTAAGGCTTTTCTGAGGGTCTCCCATATATTTTTTTTTCCTTTAGGGTTCCAAAACTTAAGAGAGCTAATTCAGACTATAAAGAAAGCTCTGTAGAATGACACACAAATCAGGGTTGGGGACATCTACCTTCACCTTCAAAAAAAGGAAAGAGAGAAGGATCAAATCTAAAGAGCTGAAGAGCAGCTGTGTATCATTTCTCAGCTGATTTGTCATTTAAGATTATAGTTCAATGGTAATTTCTAATTAATATCTGCTTGCATATAAAGAAGTAATGAAATCTTTTCATTACGCTACTGATTGTTATGTCTGATGTGATTTCTTTGTGAAAGTAAACAATCCTACCATCCAAGACAGAATTTTTGTCAAACCTTTATAGCTATGAGATTAGGAACTTCAATTCCAAAGTTGAATCAAGTGTTCTCATCTCAAAGAACAGTGGCTGTTGTCTAATACTGTCTGTCATCAACTGGGAGCCAAAAGAAACTAAATCAATTGAAGAACTTGAAACTGCAGGCTGATGACTGATGCCTTTCACATCTTCCAAAAGTGCACTGATAAGGCAGTTGCTAAAGCTTTGAAAAGGAATAAGTCCCTCTCTTCTTCCAGTGAAAGAAATTCCACTCTACTTTATCTGTGCTTGTGTTTTCGTGGTAGTTGCTGCTTCTTCGTATTCTAGGAAAAAGCAGCCCAGCAAGTTGAAAAAAGACGTGGCAGATGATCAGAAAAGCCTTCTAGACCAAAAAGCTTCTGTACTGAGATTTCCCAAGCCAGAGCTGATCCTTTTTCTGAGAGGCTCTTGGCAACAAAGGGCTTGCAGCACACTTTTTAATTCATGTCTTTTCATCAAACAAGGATATCAATATTCAAATACAAATAAAATTCACCATTATAGTGTTTCCTTCCAAGTTTTTAGAATAGGACAATATATTTTCTTGAGGTCTTCTGAATAGAATACCTGGAGTATGTACTTGGGCTTCTTTGTTGCCAGGGTCTTACTGATATTTATAGCACATTTTTCTGTCCTTAAGTACATGGACACAATTTTTCTATACTGACTCCAGTCAAATTCAGCTGAGCTCTCACACATAACACATCAGTGCTGTAGCGGTTTGTATGCTGCAAAATATTAGCATTTCATGAAGCTGGTGAAGGGTCTAGAGCCACAGGTCCTATGAGGAGCGACTAAGGGAACTGGGGGTGTTCAGCCTGGAGAAGAGGATGCTGAGGGGAGACCTTATTGCTCCCTACAACTGCCTGACAGGAGCAGGTAGCGAGGTGTGGTTCAGTCTCTTCTCCCAAGTAACAAGCGATAGGACAAGAGGAAACAGCTTCAAGTTGCACCAGGGGAGGTTTAGATTGAATATTGGGAAAAAATTTCTTCACCAAAAGGGTTATTGGGCACTGGGATGGGCTGCCCAGGGAAGTGGCTGAGTCCCCATCCCTGGACGTATTTAAAAGCCAGGTAGATGTGGTGCTTAGGGACATGGTTTTGTGGTGGAATGGCAGTGTTAGGTTAACGGTTGGACTTGATCTTAAAGGACTTTTCCAACCTAAATGATTCTACAGTTCTACGATTCTTATTTAATTACTTAAGTTAATTCAGTGCAAGACACATGAATCTCAAGCATCACCTCCATTACTCTGGATGTGCCCTTTGATGCTGTCTTGTGTATAGAATATTGTTTAACATTTAGAAAGCAGGATTGCTGGTATCACTGTCCAGTAGTCTTCAGATGTGATACTGACTTCATAAGCCTGCAGTGGCTGTAGTAACTCTCCAGATATGCGTCATGTTTTTGTCAGTATAAGCATGATCAGTCAGGACACTTCCAAGGTCCTGATACATGATCAGACCAGCAGATCTTCTCTTCCTATTATAGAAACCCTTTGCAGCAGCTGACCAGTACATCCTTCAGACTAAGTTACTCAGAAGTTTATTATATCCAGAAGAAGTAGAAATGATGATAAATGAAACCTCAGTAGAGAAATTAGACTGTATCTAACATAGCTGTTCAAAGCCCAAGGTACAGCTTCTCTCACTTTGCGCTTCTTTAAAAAGAGAAGCAGTTTCATGGGTGGAGAGATCACTTCTTCTAAAAGGCCGTTTTCTAAGCTGCTTCCTTCCACGCTTTCAGAGACTCTGTGGAACAGGTACCTTTACTTCATCTGGCTACTTTCTGGCAAAACCATGACCCAACAGGGATGCAATGTTGGGCCTTGTCTTCTGTAATCCATGAAGACTCTCTGACATGGAAGGGACTAAGGGAAGACTCTGTGTTGTCTGAATTTTCTTTCTAGGAGCCTCTATGTCAGTCGAAACCTCTGTGGAGAATTGTATTATGCCCAAGGCCTCTTTATAACTATCTTTTTCATAGAACCATAGAATAGTTTGGGTTGGAAGGGACCTTTAGAGGCCATCTAGTCCAAACCCATGCAAAGAGCAGGGTCATCTTCAACTAGATCAGGTTGCTCAGAGCCTTGTCCAACCTGACCTTGAATGTTTCCAGGGATGGGGCATCTGCAACCTTTCCGGGCAACCTGTTCCAGTGTTTCACCCCCCTCACTGTAAAAGATTTCATCCTTATATCTAGTCTAAAGCTACCCTCTTTTAGTTTAAAACCATTACCCCATGTCCTATCACAACAGGACGTACTAGAAAGTTTGTCCTCATCTTTCTTATAAGCCCCCTTTAGGTACTGAAAGGCCACAATGCGGTCTCCCCCTCAGCCTTCTCTTCTCCAGGCTGAACAACCCCAGTTCTCTCAGCCTGTCCTCATAGGAGAGGTGTTCCAACCCTCTGATCATTTTTGTGGCATCTTTGGGCCCTGCTCCAACAGGTCAGTGTCTTCCCTGACATCCCTCCAGAGCTGGATGCCTCCAGGTGGGTCTCACCAGAGCGGAGTAGAGGGGTAGAGGGTTTGGATTGCTAAGTAGTTCAAAAGACAACAAGTTCTACCAGATTTCTTTAAGAAGTTTATATTGAAAAACCCTGTGCAACTTGTGTATAGTTAGAATTTTTCAGCTTCGGAAGCTGAAAAACTCTTCCTGAGACCAGCTGTAAGGCCAGGCTCAGAGCAAAGAGCTAAGGTGCCCCCAGCTGTCAAGGCAATGGGGCATGGCCCCTGTGATGGCTGCCTGACATGAAGGGCTCTAAATTGAAAAGACAGAAATGAGACAGTTTTTCCTTTCGTATTCTCTGTAGGATAATCTATGCTGATATCTGCCTCTGCACACCAAGGAGATTTTACTGCTTTAATTACAGTGCTGTAATTAAGGAGGTACAACTCAGCCTTGCTAGCAACCCTGTGATTTCCTGAAGCAGCATCTATGTGCTTAATATCACTAGTCAGAGGCAGTTCTCTGACAGCCTATAATTTATCTATGAAACATTTTATTTCCATACTTTGAAGACCATCCAGAATCTAAGGCAGGAGGAGTATTTTTACATTTTTGTTTCCTTTTTTTCAAGTTTTCCTATTGTTCTGTTGAAGGATTTGAATTCAACGTCAAGATGCACCTTGGCTTAATGACACAGCCCTAGAGTGCATACTTCACTTGCTCTCAGCACAAGGGCATTAATCGTCATGTTTTCCGTGAAACCTTTATTGGTGAGGTTTTCCAGGGCTAAAAAGCTCCAGACTGGGAAGAATTTCATACTATGGGTTTCAACAGGATCTAGGCATTACCAGTCTTGAGTTCAACCTCTGCCCATTTCATAAGTAGAGAATTATTCTTTCTGGCTGAACAGGGTAGTTAATTATTTAAACGAAGTCAGGCAGCTCCAGAACAGGGCAGAATAAAGAGATGGCAAAAGTGAGCATATCTTGGTGATCAAGGTGCTGGGATGAAAGGGAGCCAGATGCAAGAGACCGCTTTATTTAATTCAGACTTGCCAATTCAGGCTGAGTATCCCTTCTTCCAGGTGAGTATTTTAATCACCAAGTTTCTGATTATTCTGAGGTTGCTTGCTCTTTGAGAAACACATTATAAATTGTTTCAAATAATCTCAGTTTAATTCCACTGCAGAAAAATGTGTTTAACTTAAATTCTTTTTTGAGAGAAAATTTTTGTCTTTCAGACAACCTGATGTTTTGCAATTTCTCCTGTATTTCTCAGTTCTTTATTAAAAAAGCTATATCATAAGCTCTTGAGGTCTGTAAGGCTGTAGAATATATGTTGCTAATCTCATTTGTATTCCCCTCACTGGCAAATCAGGTTGGTACACCTGAAATGTGAAACAATGAATGGGGGTGGCAACCACATATACACATACATCATGCTGTCTTAGGCATTTCAGAATTATTTAATACCTAGTGATAATGTGTATCATTTTTCTCCAAATGATACAGCAGAAAAATATGTAACTTTATTTTGCTTAAAGCCATTTTTCATTCAGTTTTTATTGCTAGCGTTTGGCCATAGTTTCTGCTGCAATGCCAGAGAAGCGCCTTCTGGAGGTCTGTCAATGTTTAGAACCAAAGAGGAAAGACGATTTACAGGCAACACTGAGAAGGAGCCTGTAGCTACACTTAAGTAACCTTTAAAGATGTACAGTATGCAGAGAGCTTATCTTCTCCCTAGAAAAATCTCATGTAGTAAAGCATGTTTCTCAATCATCAGAAGGCCTAACTTCTGCTTTTAGCATGGTTTGAACTAATTGTGCAGCTGCTTTGTCAGCAGGCTGCGTTGTCTCAGCTTTGCAAAAATACCAAGCTGCTCACTGGGCTGTCAGGTCAGACTGTATTCTCAGTGTGATGTGGAGTTTTGAGGAACACAACTGATGTCTCTTTATTACCTCTCATTCTAGTGCTCATGATCTTACAAAATGGGATTTGTTCAGTAACTGCTACAGATTACTAAGAACTGGAATTGAACATGGAGCTATGCCAGAACAGGTACAGTTAGCAACAGCTGCATTGCATTGTTTGGGGATTCAAAGTTTTAAAGAGTCTAGTCATAGAGAAATTCAGAAGATTAATGCACTAGACTTCAGTTTTTTACGAAGAACTTGGAGTTTTGAATGAAATTTATATTGTAGTGAGGCACTGTCTGGGAGGTGAAAAATCTTGGTTTCTGTGATTTTTCAGCTACTTGCCTCACCTTTCTCATCTGTAAAGTAAGGAGTAACTAATGTTCCTGGCTGTGAAAAGCAATGCATAAATCATGATGTTTATACTGAAATCCAACATTTGTAAACCTTGGCAGCAGTTAGAATTATCACAAATTATTATTGTGCATTGCAGGTAAGATGGAAGCTTATGAAACCCAGGAAACAAGAATGTTTAGCAGGGGTGCTGGCCAGCCTTTCCAGTGGAGTTCTTTTAGTGGACACATCTTGGACTTTGTTTCCTCCTTAGTTTGGTTTTAGTCTTCTCATGGATGAGCACAGGGACCATTCTGGATTCTCCCAGGATACCAGTTTAAACTGCAGGCTGCCTGCTCCTGTATTTCAGCACATTTTAAGTTATAGTTTGATTCAATTAGAAGCCAGTTGTTAATTCTAACCCAACTTCATTTAGAAAAAAAAATTCTCATGAAATTCTGTAAAAGTATTTTCTAAAAAGGACCACATGGAGGACGCATTGCCACATGCCACATGAAAGTTGTGGCTTTAAGCTGTGGGACCTCCTGCTCTCTCTGCAGTTGCTGCTTAATGCTGGAATTGTGCTACCTGGAGGGAAGGGGCCAGCAGATAAAAACTGTCCCTGCAGCTGCCAGCCATCTTCAGTGTCTGGGTTTGACAGTGATATGGCTCCTCCAAATACTTCTGTAAGATCTTAGGAAAAAAGTTCTGAAATCTGAACTCTCCTCAGTATTTCTTCCCCCAGTCCCCTAGAAGGAGTTCACTGAAAAGGAACGGTTTGGTCTTTAGTTATATCTTTCAAAAAAGCTGTTACAAACTTGATTTATTTTGCACAGAACCACAAACTGTGGGAAGCATCTTCAAGCCAAAAATATTTTTAAATTTTTAATACCTAATATAGATTTGAAATTTTAAATAAAAGACACCATGGATGCTTTTATGGGCACCATAAATATGAGCCTAGTCTTCTCTATGAGAAAATTTGTATTTTCTCCCTTATTTTAGAAATTGGGCTACATGTTCATTTGACAGTGGGACAAATTTCCAGACTGTTTTACTGGTGAAGTCACATTTAGAGGTATTTAAACAGATGTTTTTGATTTGAGATATGTAGATGTTGGATTGTACTTCTACCATGCTGTGACATCACCTCTTGCTGTACTCTAATGCACAGTTTTCTGTTCTGTTTCCCAGCTTTTACACAGTATTTTTTTCACTTGTAGTAGCCTGGTTTCTTATTGCACCAAACTGTCTAAGGAAAAACATAATATCCTTGAAAACCAAAAGTACTACCTAAGAGCTGCTCCTATTTCTTCTCCTCAAAATGCGTTATAAATTTATGCTTTACTGATATGCTTGATGTTTCCAACGTGCTGGGATTCTTTCTGTTCCCCCTGTTACAGATAGTTGTTCAGGCACTGCAGTGTTCCCATTACTCTATTCTCTGGCAGCTGGTGAAGATCACTGAAGGCTCCCCTTCCAAAGTAAGTAGACATTTGATCATACAGATTTTACTGAAGAAACGCAACTTGACTCAAAAGGCCTTAGACCTGATTGTCTGTAACTCTACCCACTATATGGTCATTTTATATCGTGAAACAGATATAAAATGCTGGTGGTTTGATTTATTTGGCATTTCAAGATCTGTTTAACATCATGCACATGTCTAAATAAGCTATCCAAACAGCAGAAGCTTGTCTTTATCAGGATTTGATACTAGCTGATTTTTATATTTTTTATTGTTGAAGATACTTAATGCACTTTGTTGTGAGTACAGCAGTTTGCCTTGAACGGGTAAGTAATGTTGACAATGCTTACCTAATAGTTGTAAGCAATACTGTTGATCTGTACACCACAGGTAGCTTAATATTTATGTGTATTTTCCTTGCTTACCTTTTACTTACATCTTTTATGTTGCTAAATATAAATATAAGGTTACTCGCAGTGACGATTACTATTAAAAAGTAAGTACATGCAAGTGTAATGCAGTAAGGACCATGTTACATGTAACTTGTTTACTATACTTAGCTTTTCCAGGACCTTTCCTTAGCTCTTTTCTCAGTCAGAGGCCAACATCCTGTCTTTTTATGGCTTTTTCAATAGTAATACATCAAATTAAAATGGTAGGAAAACTGGGGTAGGAAGTGTACTTCCCCATCAGCATCAAAAAGAAGAAAATTCTGCACTAAAGTACTAATAAAATAAAAATTTTATTCACATAAAAAATATGAAAATACCTTGAGAATTCTTTGATTTTTTTTTGAATACTGACATATATTGACATTTAAAAATAGCTACTAGAAAAAAGCATAATTGGTATTCTTTATTCTGGCTTTCATTCCCATTTTCCCCATCTCAGCTTCTTTAGCATGTGGATAGTATATAATATTACATCTTGACCCCGTAGAACTGAGAAAACTGAATACATCCCATTTATTTTAAATGAACTCAGAATCTCATTGCAATAAAACATCTGAAGTCTTCCTAGCTAGCTGCTTTGTTATCCTTAGGGAGAAATTTCACTTTGTCAGAAGGAGCTGAGTAACTAAAAGTAAACCCACGAGGCCATACATTGCTTCAACCTGTAACTCCGTAAAACCAACACACCGAATCTCATTCTAATGCTTCCCTAGTAAGGAAAACCGGCCTGCTGGTTACCTGCATAGTGAGTGACTTGGGTATTCAAAACCAAGCACTTAGAGCACCTGGTTGACTGTCCAAGCCTAGACACTGTCTTCAACACCATTATTTAATTTTTCCCCATGTGCTCTTGACTGTTGGGTCTTGCTAGGCGTCTTACCCACTCCTGAAGATGCCCAGCAACTCTGTCCTCCTATTTGCTGGGCCCATTGGGCAGCAATGCCCAGTCTTGCCTTGCTCTGGGTGCAAATGCAGAGGCACAGAGCGTTAGGTAAGGTTCTCATCTCCCGTCACTGCATTTCTCCATATTTTTGAACGAAAACCAGTAAATTGCTGCAGTATAACATAGATGGTGCAGGTTGATAGCTGTCAACATTGCTGGAAAAAAGTTTCATGTTTTCTTGTGTCTAAAATCTAGCAAAAGAAACATAATTACCATAAACCACAGCTAGTGACTAACATATACAGCATCTGTCTGCGTATGGCCTGGTCAGAAGCCTTGCATTTTTGTGTCAAAGTATTGGTGTGGACTGTTGTTTCCAGTATTACCATGATGGTCCAGTTAAACTGAAAGAGAAGACGACGTTTATTTATTTCAGTGACTGGGTTTTTCTTGCAGGCGAGCTTACTTCAATTGTATGGCTTTGCCTACTTTTTCAAAATAGGATACATTTATATGAGTCATTGTTTTATGAGGTGAATCAGAATAGCCTTGATCTTTCACGTCTTTCTAATACTATTCAGATTCTTGTTAGTTATGAAGTAGTTCATAGGAATGGAAAGAACCACTGAGAATGACAATTCGAAGTACAAGTCAGTTCTGTTTCTGGAATTCCCAGTGAAAATCATAATTACTCTAACTTAGAGAGCGATTATTAACTTACTGTTTGGGGTTTCACCCCACCCCCTACAAAAATAATGAGTGTTCTGCCTGCATAGTTCTGCATTAATGCCCTTCCGCTCTTCACACCTGGCCAGCAACCTCAGCCATGCTCACAACACAAATGGAATAAAGAGAAATCCACAAACCTGATGGGGTTGTAGCGTTTTGTTGTATGTGTTTTTTTTCTATCAAATTTTCCATTGTAGTTTGTTCACTGTGAAAATAAATCTGATCTGCACTATATCTGTTGTTTAATTCATTAGGAGATCATTTTGCCCATGGTTGTTTTATAAGCCATGATTTAGGCTTGTATATTAGCAGACATTAAAGGGGATCACTTCTAAAGTATGATGTGTGGGAAGACAAAGGCATTAACACGAGCATCCCAAAATGAAAAATAGTGTATTTCATGAGCATTTTCTAAGTATTCATGCTTTTACAGGAAGATTTCTGACATGGTATTTTAATGTGTAGGGTCCATCCAGCTTTCTAGTGTTGCTTTGCTGTAGCTGATCTATGATCCAGGGACAGAGGAAGGTGATGGTTTGTAGGCTAAAGTGCTGTCTTTAGTAGACCAATGGATATAGCTGTAAAAATTAGAGGGACACACAAGCCTTTCAGGTTTGAAACAAAAGCAGAATACAAGCTGAGAACAATTGCTTGGTTTGTAGATACAGATCAGGTAAATTGTCTCTGAAGGAAAAGGAAAAAGGTCATTGGTACCTATAGGGGGGTGGGAGCAGGGGAGGGTGAGGTGCTAAGACAGTTACTAGGAGGGAAGTAGGAGCTGGATAGTGGGGAAGAGAAGGAAGATGAAAGATGAAAAGGCTAGTGGGGAGAAGGGAATTTATAATATGTCATAAAACTAACCCTGAGTCCTTGTTTTTCTGTATCCAGTAGATTTATCAATTTCTGTTCCCAGGCTCATGTTTAGAAGATGATTTTTTTAGATTTCCCTTGAGCATCCAGGTTGAGAGATCAGAGATGGAAGGATTGATCTGTAAGAAATGTTCATTTGCTGCCAGCTGGGTCATATGTGTGAGCTCATGCTGGCAAATAGTAGCTGCTCTGTTTCACATGCTTAGTTACCATGCAGGCATTCAACGCACAGGATAAAGTATACTAACATTTTGGAATTAAGTGCGGGATTCAAGGGTATTGGTGTTTCTGTGGGAGGAAGTATTTAGTTTGGTAGTAGTGGGGATATATTGGCAAGTCTTACATTACTCAGTCAAGTATGCTCTGCATCCATTAGGTGTACGTTTTATTGCAGGGAGTTTGGAGGTAGGATGGGTGGTTCCCAAATCTGGATTTCTTTCAAAGTGACTTCTTTGAGTAGAGCTCAAAATGGCTTCATAATTTTGTGTATTGTTTCTAGGGTAGAGTCATACATGACAACCAGGGGTATACTATTGGGAACATAACCTTTTTGGAATTAAATTATTCTTTATCTGGTGTTCAGATGGCTCTTCCAAAAATACAGCCTCTCTCCTAAGAGGATTCCCCTTGTTTAGAAACTGTCCTGGGCATTAATGCCCAAGCCCAGGGCACACTTACTGCTTTCTGAGGGATACTTTATATTACAGCTATAATGTTTTGGATTATGGCTGACTACATGAGGCCAGGTGTGCTGGTCTATAGGCTTTATATGTGTGGCAGGGAAAAACTGTTTGATTCTTGTGGTTTAAATCAAATTAGAATCAAGTCAGTATCAAGTCAGCTCATTGATTTATTAACAACACGTGGTTAACCTGCAGTCAGTGCCACACATCTCTAGGATAAGTATTAGCTACAGAGCAGGTAAGCCAGAACACTAGATGCTTTTATAATGCTCTTACACTTCTTTTCAAGGTAACAACTCTTTTCTCAAAAGTTTCTTGGTAATCTCCTGGTTACTGTTTAATCTGGTCATTTTAAGCAAATTCATTGTTAACTTTCCTCTTAGCATTGTCAGGTTTTAGGCAAACACCCCCTCAGAACAAGTAGTTTTGGGTGTTCTGTTCACCATCACTGTTGCACTCGTGCGCTCATTGTGTCAGCTGTTGTTTATCCAGGCTGTTACCAAGAGGGTCCTCTGCAGATTCCCCCACATGATGGCATATCATTTGCAGATTACAATTTTGATCATAGATCTTAATGAAGTGACATCAGTATAAAATTGTTTCAAAGACATTTTAATATAAGGATTATAATTACTGATTATTTGAATTAGTAAGAAAGTCCAAATTACCTGCCCAATAATATAGATTCCACCAGTTCACATAAATACAGCATAGACTTGGGGCAGAGTTATTTTAAACCTCTTTTTCAAGGTGGCCAGTGGAAAGAAAAGGAAAGACAGTAAAGTCAGTGTCTAAGATCTGAAAGGAAAATTTTATTATTAAAAGGAAGGTTGCAGCAGGCAAGGATGAAATGTGTAAGCCTTGAAATGTTCGTAGTCTAATGCTCTAATCTTTGCTTGTCATCTTGTACATGTTTAGGGGAGGTTGAGGCTGTGACGGCGTGGGCCGTCGGTAAGCAGCACAGTACTGGGGGGAAGGGGTTTATTCTGTGTATTTGTGGGAACAATCTGTTGTAGCCTAGAGGAAAACTGTTCTTCACAGGAAAAGGAGATTGAGGATGGTTTCAAAGGAAGCTGGTAATTTCTCAGCAGGAGTTCTCTTGTCTGTAGATCTTGAGGAGCAAGTACAGTCTTGAGGTAGGAGCCTTGGAGGTTAGACTGTACAATTGTTGTTTCCATATAGATTTCTTCATGTATTAAGTAAGGTGTCTGGGACCATTATACTATGCACTGTACAAGTATGTAATGAAAAGGAAATATTTGCAGAAGAATAGAGTCCAAAATCTTTGAACAGTAAAAAAAAAAAAAAGCTGTTACCAAGTGATTAGTAGGCAGAGGAATTGGTAGAGGGGATTTAAAGAGGGATTTAAAGAACATAGTGACTTGGTGACTTTTCACATTTCTGTGGGCACAATAAAAGGAAGCACAATGTGCTGAAGGGAAGAAAAGAGTCACAAGGTGCAAAAGGTTGGATTGTGTTCCACAGCGGAGTTGAAAGCTAATGGCTCTGGAACATTGTAAAGTTTATGGAAGACTTGGGAGTTGCAAGGAGAAGGAAGTTAATGCTGCAAATAAGTAATTTAGAGGAAAGGTTATGGGAAAAGAGGAAGAAAAGCGTTGGGTTTGTTAGATGAACCTAGCAAAAGCGCAGCATTTCTACATGGCTTCAATGGAAAAAACAAGCTTCAATTTGAAGCTAGAAAATAACTGAAGAATTTTTGATAGCAGTGTTGTGAACACAGTTCTTCAGTTACAGGTGGGGGCAAAGCCAATACAAGTCCTTGCTCTTAGCAGCTCATTCTTGTTCCTGCCATGGGCTAGTTAAATTTGAAGATATTACGCTGTGTGGTTCAAGAAAGGGTTATTTTTATCCTGGGTCTCTTTAGTGATCCCGTTCACAGTGTGACCCCATGGTTTTACCCAGCAACCAAAATGACGGTAAAATTTTTTATACCGGTTTTTCTGCTGAAGCCAGCATATTAGATGATGACACCTCAGGAGCATTGGCTGAGTGCCTGAGAATGGTAAAAAACTTGAAAATGTAATTATTTTTTTTTATTCCCATTTTATCTTTTAAAAAGAATTACCACTCTCTAGTAGTCTGGGGATTTCTCCAAATTTAGAAAAGTTCCAGATGGCTCTGTTGCACTGTTCAGTTGGGCTTTCTTTTGCTGTCTCTAACTTTCAAAATTAATCTTTGTCGTGCTATCAAGAGAGAGGATAATAAATAATGCGTACCTACGTGTTACTCATTCTTTGACAGAAAAATGGGATACATGTTCATTCACTTTTTAACCTTTATATAGGATTTTTCATAGGTTTAAGTTTCTCTGTTGAATTCATTAACATCTAAATGGAAGATAATTTTGATAGAAAGTATGACATTATTAAAGTGATTGTAATCCCAGTGTTTAAAGTTGTAAATCACATTATTATATAACAGTGACTTGATAAGCCTGGCATTGGTCCTAGGTGTAAAATCTTGGGCTGGCTGATAGAAAACACAGTCAGCACAGACTGAAGGGCAGAAGGAATATGGTCAACAGATAAGACCGGAAGGAAAAAATAAATTTTTTCTTGAGAAGATTGCATTTTTGACTTGATATGGAAACCAGTTGAAATACCAGTTTCTCTAAGACATTAGTATCACATTGCATTTCGGGTGAACATGTGAATTTAATGTGATTCATATTCAGTAGCTCAAAGCTGATTAATATATTAGAGAAAACCTGTAAGTGGGAAATCATCCCACAAGGGGATGGCTTTTGATGCATTCCAGGAGGGATCTGTTCTCTGATAAAAACTGATTATTACTACCAATCATCAGAGAAGGTAAAGCGAAGGTATTTAAAATGCGGATTACTTACATCAATTGGTAAAAAAAATAGAATTAAAAAAAGAAAGAGGCATTTTAATGCTGCCAAATGGAAGGCTTATATCTGGGAACAAGAAGGCTGATGAGTTGTGACTTAGAGCAGAGCGTTCTTACAGATCATGTAATGGCAGTGTAATGCAGTGGCACAAAGGGATCCTTGGCTACATTACTGAAGAAAAATCTATTAGGAATAGGAAGGCGAGGTAGCTCACAGACCTTCAGTGTCCATATCAGAAAATTACACTCACTCTATTGAAAATTATAAGAGGTTCGGAGATTTTGGAGCACTTGGGATGCTTCGGCACGCTTGCAGACCAGCCTTCTGTTGTGAGCCAGTACAGGAAGAACATACAGACCACAAAAATGCTTTTCAGTAAACAAAGAATAACAAGATCTCATGATAGGAAGCAGTAAGGAAAGCTAAAACTAGAAATGAGACACATGGGCTGGACAGCCAGCATAATTGAAAAAACCTGAATTTTTAGCATGGAAAATGTTGCATGTACCCTATGTAGCTTCTTTAGGTTTAGGTTGGATGTTGTTCTGTAGGGCACGTTGTCTTTTGTTCTGAAACATTTATAATTTGCATGCAATATAAAATACAGACATTTTAACTCAGGAATGTATTATTATTATTATTGCTGTTATTATTATTGAAACTTGGGGTCATTCCTCTGAAAATTAATGATTTGTTTTACTCTGCTCTATGAATATTTTTTTTCACGGCCTCTTTTGTTTTGGCTAGTTTATAAGATTGAACGTATGAAATTATCATCGTCTTTTTATTTTGCTTTTTTATAGCAACCTTTTATTTATATTTATATGTTATCCCTTTTTAATGTTTATTCTAGGAGGACTTATTGGTATTGAGGAAAACTGTGAAATCCTTTCTGGCTGTCTGCCAGCAGTGTCTATCAAATGTCAACACTCCAGTCAAAGAACAGGTAAAGGAAATGTCTGTCACATGCTTTTAGAAAAGTGTGAATATTAAACTGAAGTAAAACTCACGATGACACAGTATCAAACTTAAAGTAAAATCATCTGTGCCTTCTGTCTAAATAAAACTGAACAAACACTCCATAGGAAGAGCTGTATTAAAAGCACCTTCAAAGCACAGCTAATGTGAAATTAATCTTTCATATAACAGTAAGAATTACCTGGATGCTTAAGGCTCATGTTCAGCTGTCATAACTTTAGGCATCTAACTCAATCAGCTAAAATAAACACCTATTCCTTTAGATGTTTATTGTATTAACGGGTGGAAACAGGCACTTTTAGAGGATGATGGAGACCTCAAATGGACTCAATCTCTCTGTGTATTTCTGGATTTCTCCCCCTTGTTATTGACTGACAGGGAGTCGAGAGCGACTGCTTTCCTGCCCAAGGCAAATGCCTGAGGCCTTGGCGATATTTCATTATCCTAATAATTCAGTTGCATGTAGTAGTGAATACTGATTATCGTATGTCTTTCCCATTGCGGCTAATGGGAGAAAATTGAGGCTTCTAGCAGTACAGGTCATACTACTGCATATTTTCTAGCAGAAAAAAAAGTGAATTCATTTTACAGAAATACTCTGAAATAACACTAAGAATGTAGTGTCCTCTCACACTACGCAAAACTCGTCACTTCAGCAGATGTCTCCTTGAGAAAATGAGTAAAATATCTATTTAAACAGTGTGTTCATTATAGAAATAGAAAGATCAGGAGAATTTTTTATATTCTCATCAATACAACCATTCTAGCTTAGGTTGCGGTTTGGTAGGCTGACTGAAAACTTGAGTGCATGCATCTCTCCATACTTGGATGGTTGTTCACACACATGCCAAAAGTACATATGTGAAATGTGATTGCATTATCAGGTACCGGATTTTTTTATGGTTCAGTGTAGTTACCCAATTCTCTGGTTTAGATTTTTGGAAAGCCACGCATGAATGGAGTGGGAGGCTTCTGCTATGTGTATTTAGCTATTGAAATAAAATAAATCCAAGGGCTTGTTGAAATAATTTGCAGTCTCGGAAAAGAAAAATAGCTGGTTTGCTGAGATTTTATGAATATATGCTGATTTATATCAAGTCTGTTGACATCTTTTAGTTGTCTACAGATGGCATTCTATCAGACCTCCTAAGATTTTGCAAAGACTCTAACTGGCCTGTGGTTTTTGCCAGTGTTTTTTAAAAGCTAATACTTCTTAAAAGACAGTTTTATTTTTTTGAAAGATACCTCTGCTTGGCATTTACACTGTGTTCTGCAGGTTGATAAATACAAATATTAAAGGCTCGGAGATGTTGCTAGTTTATGTATTAAAAGACTGACGTGTCATTGTCTTCCAGCAGATTTATCTTTAGTAATTGTTTTTTAATATTCTGCGTAGTTACTCTTGGCTTATTTTATTAGTATTATATAACATGAAAATATCATCTAGCTTTATGAGAATACCAACCATTCTAGCTTAAGCTAGCACTAATGTCTTTTCTGCATCAACAAATAGTAAACGATACTTCCCGTGGCTGCAGTGGGTTTTGTTCTTGATATTTATTACCATGTTTTTATTCTCCTATCATTAGCGGCCACAATGGATTTTTTTCATTGGTGACTTAAACTTTTCTTAGAAGCTCCTTTGCAGTTCACAGTTCTGTGGAAACTTTCAAACCTCAACTAGACTAAGCCATGACCAACCAGACCTAGAGACAGCAAGTGTCCCCATCAGAGTAGATTGGACTAGAGGCTCCAGAGGTCCCTTCCAACTAACACTTCTATGATCTTTTTGATTTTCTGCAAGTGTGGGACTGCTTCTTAATCCTTTTGTTTTACTGGATTTTTTTGAGAATTCTGTGTAAATTATATATTATCTCCCTACCATATTTGATTTTTAATCTATACATTCTTTCTAGAGAAGATCAATGTACATATCAAAGGAAGGAAAAGTATTTATAGAAACAGGACTCAAACATTTCAAATTTTCCTATACTATTTGAGTGCAATAAATCTCCTGTGACTAGATGTGTCTACTATATACAGACATCTGTATCTGAGTCCACTGCTGTCTTTGTATTGAACAGAAATAAGCATTTTCAGTGCATTATTCATATGCTCTTTTTGAGAGGTCTACATTAGGATGAGCTGAATTCTAGTGAGTAACAAAGGAGTTTAGAGCAGCTGAGGTCATCACTGAAATGAATCACAGCTTTTTGGATCCAGTGGAGAAAAATCCCAAATACTGGCATCTGTCTCCAAATTCTACGTAGAGCATAGTTTACAATGATTTGCACTTTTTTCTTGCCTTAGTATAGCTAATTCAGATTTTATAACATACTCCAAGAAATAAGTGAGCTGCTATGATGTTCAGCATTCACAAAGATTTCATTTTGGAGGTTTGTAAAGCAGATTGCGCTCTCTCACTACTCCTTAGGCTTGGTTGAAAAATATGTTTAAACACACATTTAGGTATCTTTCTGTTCAGCTGTTTGTAGAGGGGGAACATAGGGCTGAATCAAAGCCTACATTGGATTTAATGAATCTGTCAGAGCTGTTCTGCAATTTCTCTTCAGCTGAAAAAATGCCTTTGGCCTGGGACCTACCTGGGAATGGTGATTGACACTGCCCTGAGTGAGACTCCTGCAGGTTTCATGGGGAGGAGACAGCACATCCAGCATAGATGTTCTAGGAGTCTTTTTACACATTCATACTCTGAACCTTCTTCTCTTTCCCAGTTTTCAGAACCTGAGGTTAAAGAGAGAGAAACGAATACGATTAAAAAGTACTTTCTGAAAGGTGCTGAGGTGTTGAATGTAATGCAAATTAATACAGCTGGCGGTGACACCCCGACATAAGCCAGTGGGGAAAATAGTGTTATTCTCATGCATGAGAGTATACAGATAAGCCCTTGAAAGAAATAAAGTTATTAATAGCTGCCTTCTTTCTCTGTTCTCAGGTAACGAGGGTATAATAGTAATGAGCATAAATCATTGAAAATTCTGCCCTGTCGGCTTTTATCTAGATTTGAAAGCTGTGCAGAGTTACTTGATTCTTTTTGCAGACAATTGTTGATGAAATTCTGCAAGGATTTCTTTGCTTACAGCTACTTCTCTATATTTTCAGGGATCTGACTTTGAATCAGCTTGGATTTTCCCTTATAATATTATTCATTTTTTTTGCTTGTTTAACTTTTCTAACTGTTTATTGAAAGAGATGTTTATTCTTCACTACAAATTTGGCTACAGTCCTTGCATCAGAGGTAGATTTAGAGTTCTTTTCATGGAGAAGAAATGGAAGTTAAATATGGATCATCCTGGACATGAAAGAGGTAGCAAACACAGTTCCTTACACAGAAAACAAAGACATAACATTTTGAAGTTAGGGGAAACACTCATGAACACTTTTCACAGCACACAAACAACTACAGCTGAGTACAGTTAAAGGAGGACATTTAATAATAGCAGGGGACATCTGGAAGTTAGATAAATGTTTGGGGTTTTTTTACTTACTTACACTTCTTACTGCATTCATTCTCTTTTGCCTTTCAGGCTTTCATGCTGCTCTGTGATCTCTTGATGATTTTTAGTCATCAGCTGATGACTGGAGGTCGAGAAGGTCTTCAACCATTGGTGTTCAATCCAGATTCAGGCCTTCAGTCAGAACTTCTCAGTTTCGTGATGGACCATGTCTTTATTGACCAAGATGATGAAAACCAGAGCATGGGTATGTTTAGTTTTCATGTTTTCTACTCAGCTTTTTTTCATAACAGACAGAGAAGTAAGAAGAAAATAGAATTTTCAGATCAGTTTGCTCAAATATTTTCAGAATTATTCCTTCTTTGTTTTTGGAAGGTGTGAATATGAAATACTCAATATTCAGTACTACCTGTGTTAAAGAAGAGTAAGTACTTAAAAGTTCACTTCATAAAGAGATATTTTCAGAAGACATGGGTGTGGCCTGTAACTATATGCTATAAATCTTCACAAAATTATTCTTCCTTTACTAATCTATATTTTTCTCGATATTTATTTCTAAAACAATACAGTCTTAGTTCAGCAGCAGACTTTGTTTAATACGGCTTCAAGGGAGGGAGTATGATGGAATGGTACATAGCAGAGTACTCCTTTAGAGTTACTGAACAGAGTCATAGGATCCTGAAGGCAAACCTTACCAGCAAAGCTCTGGGCAAACGAGGCCTTAAGAAACTCTGATGTTACTAAATAAACATCCCTTCTGCTCCTTCCCCAGAATAACAAAATCAGGCTCGGGACATCATTGATTTGGTTGGAGACTGGGAAAGTGTCATGTATGCCTGCTTGCTTCCTTGCTCTTTCCTAGGCATCTGTGCATGGCCATGCTTCAAGAGGCTGTAGTTTGAGGTGACCCCATCTCTGCCTCCTCACAAGGATGACTTGAAATTTTTGGCTTTCAGCTGGGGAGAGGCAGAATTGTCAATTAGGTCTGGTTTGAAATAACTTGGTGCTGCTGGTGTGTGTTATAAATACCTAAAGGCAAGTACAGCAGTACGCAGTTTCTGAATCCTAAATAGCTTTGGACAAGAGATGGATTCCCAGATAGTCAAACTGTGTGAAAGAGCTGCTGAGTGCACACTGCAGTGCTCTTCTGGGCATATTTTCTGAATTTCTGCTGTGTTCGGTTACTTACATGTTAGCATGACACATGGTTGCTATTTTAGATATTTTAAGACAGCAATATATAGAACTAAGGTCTCAGGGAATGTATTCTTGTTCTAAAGGTGCTTTCAGGCTTCTAGTTCCTAGCTCCTCAGAGGCAAACATCTTTCTTTGCTGAGCATCTGTTTAAGGATTCTTGGGAGGAATACATTGTGAAACATGCCTTCACCAGAAATCTGTGTGCCGTTAATCATACTTCATGAGTTCAATGTTCAGAATGCATCAAGGATAGATTTTTGGAGGACAGTGTCTAATTTTTTTTTTTTGCTCTTTAGCAAAATTGCTGGTTTTTAACAACCTGTGATTGGACTGGGAAGACAGCAAAAAGATGGATTAGGATCTTTGTATGTAATCTCCATTCCCTAATGCTGCTCTGACTCCATGAAGTCAGTCTGACCATTTATAACTTTTGGTATTCAGAACATACCAGTAATGATAAAAAGAAATTAAGAAAAGGGCGGGGAGTGTGCTAATGGGCTTCAATTCTGTGGGTTAAAGCATCTCGGGATTAAAATTCACATATTCACAGTCAACTCCACTGCTCGTAAGAGATTTCCTGTGACCAAATACGTGACTTGAGGACTGTGGCTCTGTGGGCACTCTAGTAAGAGTGCAGTAGGAGAGTTGCAGTTGATGCTATGTCCCACCTCCCCTCTGCACAGATCTGTAGTTCTCCAGACTGGTTGGAAGATTCCCTGCAAGAATAAGCTCTTCTAAATACCAGAGAATATTTACTTTAATCACAACTGTTATAGCTGATCTCATTTTCTAAGTTGTGGAATATGCTTTTATTATGTGATATTTCACATTTTCATTCACAGAGTGGAGACTCGCACGGGGACTTAATAGTTATGGAATTGCCATTCAATGTTAATGTTTTACAACTGAATTTTACTTCCTGCTGTAATTGATGTTTTAGAGCCATCGATTTCACATCTGAAAATCCAAGGCATGCAGTAGAAGTATTGCTGCTTCTAATTTTTCTCATGTGAAATATTTGTAGCTTACTCACGTTAAAGAAGCATCTCCAAATGTTTCAGAAGTTAGGCAAAAAGCATTCAACAAGTCTTCATGGTGGCCTTTCACAGGGCAAAGAAAAGTGATTCTGTTCCATGTGGACTATGTTTAGTACCTATTCAGGACTACAGCACCCCTGGTCAAAGGTCTGTCATGTTCCTGAGCTTTCCTGTAGGGTGCTAACACAGGCAGGACTCAAGAATTATCACCTTTTACTGTAGCTTCTCCTGCAACAATCATTGCTTCATTTTAAAGAATTGATTTTTTCTAGAAGCTACTCTTCGATAATGTTGCTTTAGAACATAGCAGTTACTTATAAACGTTTTATTGTTGTTGATGCTTTCAGAGGGAGATGAAGAAGATGAAGCTAACAAAATAGAAGCTTTACATAAGAGAAGAAACCTTTTGGCTGCCTTTAGCAAGCTGATAATTTATGACATTGTGGACATGCATGCGGCAGCCGATATCTTCAAACACTATATGAAGGTACAGCTGTGTGTATTCTCCTCTTCTTAACTGAACACAGATTGTAGTGTCAGGGCCCCTCTTCCTCTCCCTTCCAGTGCAGTAGTTAAAGGTTGAACACTTTTGAAAGCCTTTCCAACCTTATTTGATTTCTTGTAATAGTTTTTCCTTTCTAAATTACACTTGCCACTGAGAAGCAGTAGGCTCTGAACTTCCTCTCCTATGTAGCAGGAGTGCCTTGTTAAAGGCAGCACCCCAAGCTGGTCCTACAAGGTGCCGAGTATTTCCAGAGAGGCTCCTCTCTACAGAGAATTTCTTATCCTGCTCCTCAAATTCATTCCTAAATTCCACAATAAGTTACCTGTTCAATGTCATATTTGACTGGGAGTCTCCCAGTCTTGGCACTTCCCATAAGGAAGCAGGTTTTTGTGTGAGAAAAGATTGTTTTAAACAGAAAAGCAGTAAAAAAAGCTCTATATGGTACTGTCATAAGTGGGTGTGCATTAACTGAATGTCTTGCCAACAGATGCTGCTTCCATACAGTATTTAGGCTCAATGAAATTAAGAAAGACTTGCTGCTCAGCTACCACTGCACCCTGTACTTGCGAGTTTACCTGCCAGAAAACAGGCACATTAGCAGTCCTGACACTGCCAAGGAACACAAAGCCCCTCAGATTATATCAGATTTCCAGGTATACCTCACCTGTCTCTCTGTAAGGGATTAGCCAGCACAAAGATGACAATCAGGGACGAAAACCTGGAGTTGGGAGCAGGTCCCTTACTGTAGTGATTGTTTGAGATATCGATGTGAAATATAAAGGATTTATCTTTAAATCCTCCTTCTCCTGTTCATTAGGAGCACACGGTACAATAAAATCCCCAGTGCATACTCTAGCCATCAGCCAGGTCACTGCTCAGGGTTAGTCTTACTTTGGGATTTTTTTCCAGAGCAGGAGTTTCAAACTGAAGCTGTCACAGTCCAGGTTAGTTTCCTACTCTGCTGCTCTAGGTTGGTCTTCTCTCCCCACACCCTTCCTTCTCCTAAAATCAGGGGAGAGTGAGAGAGATTGAATTTAAATTGGAATACAAACTACAAAGATCTCTGTACCAAAGAAGGCAAGAGCAATATTTAAGAGGGAATGAAAATAAGTGGTTGCAAATACAGAAATTTGCATTTGCATTGCAGAAATTAATCAGGCTGAAAGAAAACCGGTTGGAGAAAAAAAATTTATATTCTCAGCCTGGAAGTTTTAATGATTATACAGGCTTTTCTACCCAAATGGTCAGTACCACAGGCTGTGGTTTTCAGCAACTGTTCTTCTAACATAAAAGAAAATCAGCACTTTATACTGACTGATTCCTTACTCAGCTTTCTGGCTTCAGTGAATTCCTTTCTTGGTCATCCAACTCACCTTGCATTGTACATGGAGTGTACATGTACCTCTGTGCTAGTGCCTGTTCACACTGCCTTGTTGAAGGCTGTGTTGGTTGAATGTAATATTGTTTCTTAGAACTTGCAGCCATGGTTCACTTTCATCAAATATTTAGTCTGGGGTAGGAAATACTCTTGTTTGTTTTTCAACATATTTGTTACAAAAGATAACAAACACAGAAGTTCCTTATCTCATCACTGGGTGCAGGCTAGCAATCAGTTTAAATGTTGAAACATTGCCTCCCACTCACACAACAAATCTGGATTTGAGACTAGGTTTTTTGGCAACTGCTGCCTTTTCACAACAAGAATTACAAGTAATCTTTCTGTCAGGAAAACCGTAAGAAATTGTGTAAGAGGTTCGATTTAAAGAGTGTTTTTTCCACATTTTTCCTAGTACTACAATGACTATGGAGATATCATTAAGGAAACCCTGAGCAAAACAAGGCAAATTGATAAAATCCAGTGTGCAAAGACACTCATTCTCAGTTTGCAGCAGGTAAGAATATTGATTTCTGTTAGAAATGCCTCACTACAAAAAATACTGGACAGGATTTTCTCGTGTGCACTTTACAACAAAGCAGAAGTACTACGGTTCTGTTAAGAGATTGTCTTGCTCCTCGATTCAGGCTGTCACCGTTCATTCGTCTCTAATCTCTGTTCTCCTTAAGCCCACACTGGTGACGTTTTGGTCAGATTAAAATGGAAGAAAGGGAGAGAAGAGCCCTGAAGGCAGTTTGGTCCAAGCTGGTTCATGTCATTTGTTTACTGATACCTAGTGAACAAGAAGAATTAGGATGAGATTTTCTTCTTGTAATTAGCTGGAAGTAATGCATCTTCTTTACATTTTGTCTAAATACTGATTAATTTTTC
Source organism: Gorsachius magnificus (assembly GCA_034008185.1). Classification (NCBI taxonomy): domain Eukaryota; kingdom Metazoa; phylum Chordata; class Aves; order Pelecaniformes; family Ardeidae; genus Gorsachius; species Gorsachius magnificus. The sequence continues at coordinate 22,228,194 of CM067087.1, read as the reverse complement.
AAAATTCAAACTAATTAGTTTAAGTCTTCCAATATTGTTAAACATGTTTTTTTCCCTGACAAATTTGCTTTGTGTCAACCATAAATTATTGGCTTGATGATGAAATCCATCCTTGTTCTGCCAAGAGCATGAAGTGGGTGCTTCACTAAGTACCATTTAGGCCGTTGAAGTACCAGCAATATCCAGTATGGAGAGAAATTACTTCTATAAATTTGATATTTTCAGATCAGGTGGGCATCCCCAGATTCATTCTATGGTTTTCCTGTAGCAATCAGGAAGCTGAGAGGTATCTGAAAACTTGAGAAAAACAGATGTACTTCCAGAAGAATGAGTGAGTGCCAAAGTAGGTCCTGTCTTTAAAACTTGGAGAGAGGAAGAAGCCAGGTGCCATAGATCAGTCAGCCCAATATAATTTCATGGAAAAAAAAAAAAAATTAGACAAGCTGTTTGCAAGTGCCTAAGTGATAGGTAACAGCCAGTATGAATTTGTCAAGGAGAAATCATCTCAAATTAAGCTGCTTTCATTAATTATATGGTAATAGAGCTTGTGGATATCAGAGAAACAGTAGATTTAATGCAACTTGATTTAATATTGTCACTGACAGTGTCTCCCTTGATATTCTCATTAGCAAGTTAGGAAAATGCCGTCTAAATGGCAATACTAGAAGATAGAGAACTGACTGGAATACTACCAAGCAGTTCATTATTGTACTGAAGGGGCATTACAAGCAGGCTTTGAGGGCATTTACCCAGTAATGCTGTTCAGATATTCATTAAGCCTTGAATGATGGAATAGCAATTTTGCTTCCTAAATTCAAAGAAGATACTGATCTGATGGGTGATGTAGGTATTTTAGAAAACATACCTAAAACAACGTAAGAATGCAGAACCATCTTGAGTTGGGAGAATAGGAGATGCAGATCAATGAAGGTAAGTGCAAAATTCTGTTTAAGAGTTATCGTCCACACAAGTACAAGCTGGGGGGCAACTGGCAAACAGCAGTTACACAGAAGAAAGTCTGGGAACTGAAGTGGATTGGAAGTTGAATATAAGAGAACTTGGTTACATCTCTGTGAAAAAAGTCACTCTCATGTCCACTCCTAGCCGAAACTGCTTAAGAACAAGTCTTTCTCAAGAAAAGTATTTTCTAGTTCATGGATTTTAACAGTTGAATTCTTTCTCTAGCTGTTTAATGAGCTTGTTCAGGAGCAAGGTCCCAATTTGGACAGGACATCTGCCCATGTTAGTGGAATTAAGGAACTGGCCCGACGGTTTGCCCTCACTTTTGGCTTGGATCAAATCAAGACAAGAGAGGCTGTGGCCACGCTACACAAGTGAGTGGTGGTAAATAAACTAGTTTTTTATATTATTTCAGATGAAAGCTTTTGCTCAGCATGCCTTTTCTAAAGGTATGTAATCTTAACGGGCCCTGGAATAATGATATATTTTTCCTAGTTTATGCAGGAAAATTGTGGGGGGTGTACATGCATGTAAGGAAGAAAAACTAGGTGCTACCTAATTATTTGCTGGCATTTATTGGAATGGCCGCATTTATCTCAGGTAAAGCCACTGGTATTACACATATTTGTGGGGACTCTATCTAACAGCTGTAGATAGTTCTTTGTAGCACACCATTGAGGATTCTGTAGGCACCAAGGGCTTTTATAAAAAGATATTCCAATATTTTTTTGGAAATCTTTTTTTTTTTAAATGGATTGAAGCTTTTTATGTAACTGCTGCATAGGAAAGTGTAGAAAGGTGCCGCTAAATTTAAATGATGACTTTCCCATGCCATAAAAAGGCTAAAATATTAAAGTTTGCTATCTCAGAGACTAAGTCATTAAGACTGAAATTAGCAAAACATGATCAAAGTGCTACCAGATGTTTTCCTGTGCCAAGTGCAAGAGAAGTCAAGACATGCGTGCGCACTTATTGGATAATGTGAAAGTAAATTGTTTTCTTTAGCCTCAAATGATAAAGCAAAGATAAGGCAGAGATGCATGCATTAATGTACTGGTAAGAAAATTCTCTTCTCTGACCCTGGATGCAAAAGTTATATCTTGTTATATCTTACATATTATTATTATTGCAAGCTTCTGCTTCGTGCAGAAACAAGAGTGAGCCAATGGGCTATTCCTGTGAAGGCAGTGGCTTTCAGCATCTGCCAAGTGTCTTAGGTTGTGGTAAGTTCCTTCTTGCCATGTGACTGGCAATACGTTGTCTCTGCGATTAAATCCTCACAAACTGAGGGAACATTTGATTCCCCTTTGTCCAAAAGTAGCCGTTTGCTAGTAATGGGAGAAAAAAGTAAGTTATGACGGGATATAGAGAATTTCATCACAGTTTAGATTTTGGGCAGCATTTAGAAGTGATGGATGACTTTTTTTTTTTTTTTTTTAAATTTTGTTATGTCTGAAAATGTTAATGTTTCTTTACTGTAGAGATGGCATAGAGTTTGCCTTCAAATATCAGAATCAAAAAGGACAAGACTATCCACCTCCTAACCTTGCTTTCCTTGAAGTGCTTAGTGAGTTTTCTTCTAAACTCTTGCGACAGGACAAAAAGACCGTGTAAGTTATGCTCCATTTTCTTTTGCGGGTTTTTCAGGGCTCTGTTAATCCCTGTAGTGTATGTTTAAGCTCTCTGCTTTGAGGTTTTCACACTCTAACGGGAGCTATACAAATGTCCCAGTGAGACATTTCACATACATAGTTATTCATCATTTTATATTTTAAAGTAATAAAAATAAATGAGAAAAGGAGAATCAGATCCACTGATGAGGTGAGCTTGAGACCTCATGAAAGAATGTTCCTTAAAATTTCCCATGGGGCACTGCAAATAAAAAACAAATCTCTTTTTTTAGGCTAGAAGAAAAAAGAAATTAAGTGTTAGCAGTGCGGGAAATTTACAGGCCTGTAAAAACTGCAGTAACATCTGTTTCTGTGAGACATTTACATAAAATGTAAACATATATTTGTTGTTTATGTTAATATATTGAGTTAAACTGGGCAACAAAGGTTTGTCAAGGCTTCTGTTACTGGTACAATAGGATAAAGAGGCTGAGAGGATGCTGTTGTTGGTTAGGACAGAACAGGGTGGTAGAGACCTGGGAGGCTAAAACAAGCAGCCTGAATTTGTTACGGCGGGTAATTACTGCAGATGAAATACTGGAAATAAAATAAATCAGGGGTATTGTTGATAAGAACTGAATAAAGAGCAAGAAAGACTGTTTTATGAGCAACATTTGAACACTGTCGAGAGGGGCTGCGGATATCAACAGAATTGGCAGAGAGAAAACTGCATTAGTAAGGGCAAGTTCATAATAAAGACATGTTGCCAGCATCACTGCGGAGATAATGCTCTACTTTTCTAATAAATTGTGGAGCAAATATCCAGGGTTTGGCCACAGCGCAGAAGTAGTAAGAGAAAAAGGAAGAGGACTCCAGTCAGAAGTCAGCCAAGCACTACGTGCCCAGTGTAGAACTGAATACTTTAAATAACTTCATGACCATTTGAAAAATGCAATTGCCAAATCTTCTGATTTATGAGTATAAATACCTTTCTATTCAATTTTCTGACCACAATGAGTGTAAGTCATATCTATCTACTATAACTGCCTCAGGTGACTCTTTCTGTCAAACTTTTCTGCAGTTTTTCTGTGAAGACCTTTGTTTTAAAGGACTTTTCTATTAGGATTAACAATTATGAATATTACAGTTTTATCTGTGTTATAAGAAATGCATCTTGGTTAACTTTGTATAATTTTTTACATATACACACTTGAACCAATTTAACTTTTTATTGTATCAATAATTTATCAATTCAGTAAACACAGTAGAAGAAATAGTTAAATGAGCCTGAGAATCGGATGATCCAGTTGGGCTAGCTTGGCACTCAGTTTCTGAAACCACTCTTCATTTTTATATCCTTGAATCTTGTCAACCTCTTTCCTGTTCTTCAGGATAATAGGATTTTATTACTGTCTTCCTAGCTGAACCACAGGTTCTTCTGCATCTTTTAGTTCAAGTCTCATTAGCCCAATTCCTGTTTAATTCAGTGAAGCTTATCCTTCCTGTAATCACCCTTCCCAAGTTTCTCCAATGTCTAAAATTTAAATGTACATAATTCTGTACAATTTATGTGACAGCTTAATTTGACCTGATCCTTTGCATGAAATTCAGTATTTCAGGAGGTCTTGTTCTTTAGCCTTCCATGTTGTCATTTAAATTTTTTTCTCAAAGGTTCTCCTCCTCCACTCACTGGTGCCCACATACACAACCACAGTCTTCTTTCTCAGGACTATAAAGATTGCTGCAATGGAATCCATTTCTTCTGGGTTCAGGTGTCTCTGTTGTAGTCACCTGAGCTATTTACTTCAGCCAAAGTTGAAGATCAGTGAAAAGCAATAGGCTCTTTAGGAAATGTTTTATCTGATATGTGCTAAATTACTGCTTTAAGATGAGTTCAGACCTGCCCTGGATTCCACTGGCTGTGGTGACTGTGAAAAGAGTCAAGGTGACTTGCTTATATGTCAAGATTTCTTTTGGAGATACCTGCATTCCTTCCTTTGAGAGATCTGTCGTGCTTGCACCCATCAGGCAGTGGCTGCATCGCCCATAGTGCTTCACTGGCATGACATACTGGGCTATGCTCTGGAGAGTTGATTTGCCCTTCTCTCTAGCGTGACTCCTCCAATCCACAGGGACCTCTCCCCCTCCCTCCAAAGGGGTTGCCTGTGAACAGGAAGGTACGTGACCACCATCTGGTGGAGAAGTCCTGTGTACAGGATCATTTACCTCCCTCCCTGGCTTGATCTCCTCCTGCCAAGTCCCTGAACTCAGCAGTGGGCTGTTAGTCTGGAGGCAGAAGTGCTCTAGAATAACCCTGAAAGTCTCATGAGCGTGTATCTCCCTGTCTCCCAGAAGTCCTCCAGCTTGGCTTCCCAACCCAAAACAATGAATTCTTTACTTGATATGTCCGCATATGTCATTTGCCCTTGGTGCAAAACACCATTCTTGTCACAGTTTAGCAAACACTGCTCTTCTGCGGGGCTTCTACTTCCCTTCTGCTTTACTGCTGGCTTTTTTATTTGGAGGGAGAAAAGGGAGATGCTTCCAATTTGGGAATGGGGCAGCAACATCAGTTTAATTTAGTTTTCCTATCCTGTTTATTTATCCAGCTTCTTATGAGTAACCTCCAGAATCAGTGATAGCCATTTATGGATTTATTCAAAGCTATAGATTTAATATAAACCATACATTTGAGGTGCCAGGCTCTGACACTTAGCAGAAAAAGGTAACACAGTTACAAATGCACAAGGCCGGTACAGGCAGGGAAATCCTGAGGAATTAATCTGATACAGTCTAGAGGTGAATTGCCCTGTGTGGGCATTTATTTCCATTTATTTCTCTCAAACAGAGACTGTTAGCTTAGACCAGACAACTGACTATTGGGTGTCTGAAGTCAGATGAAGCAGAGCCTCAGTGTGGTGTTCTTACTTGTAGAAATTCAGTTTCTATCCTCGCTGAAGCTGGCAAGAAGTGCAAGTATGAAGCTCTTCTAAAATGCTGAGCAAAAGTTGTCTGAAGTTTGGCGTCTAATCAGTAAAGAACCCCCAAGTGGTGTAGTTTTTCCTTCTTCACAATTTGGGCATAAACTTGTGCATTCTAGTTTTATAAATATAAATTGGATGCAAGGAAATATCTTGCTTTCCATGACTATTCCGCAGATAAATTCTCTAAGGTTATGAAGCACTCAAGTGTTGTTCTGTTTGGTACTGTGAAAGGAAGAGAGAATAAACCAAGAATGTCCCATTCAATACAAGGTTTGGATGTCACTCAGTATACACATGAAAAGGGGAAGGAAGAAGCAGTCACAATACTGAATAAAACAGTAGGCAGAAAAAAACTGCTGTTTCTTGAGCAAAGTCAATCTTTTCACTGAATCAAAACAAAATCCCATCAAAAATTGGATGCAATTGTTACCTGGGCATATGCAGTGTGGCTCCTTGTCCTGTTCTGATACCTAGGCCACGTAAGAACTTTGAGCCTGCCATGAGCTAATAGAGGAAAAGAGAGATTGAGAGTTCATTTCCATGAAGAATTTGTGGGTCTGACTCCACTGATGACAACCTGGCAATGTGGTATTAAATGAAATGATTGAAGGGCGCATTCTAATGTATTTGCAGGAAGGATAGAGGTAATGTTGAAGAATCCTGAGGTTCCTTGCCTAAATTCTGCTTGAAATTCATTAGAATCACTTTGATGTGGATTTGCATATTCATTTTAAGGACAACTTCTAATACCATAATTAAATAATCAATGGGAAAAGAAAACCACTACAATGCCCTCCAGACCGTATACAGGAGGGAGGTTGTTTGGTTCCCCCCCCTAAGTTAACAAACATGCATTGGACTTCTCCATGGCTGTGGAACAGATCTTCCATTTTTTTATTGAAAAATAGCTGCTTGCACTTGAGGAAACCATTTTCCTTGTTCCAGGATGCAGAAGGATGTCCCGCATCCTCACAACAGTGGTTCTAATCCAGCCTGTCTGTCGACACAGTAGCAATATAGAGAGGTGGCTTCCTCGCTGTGCAAGACAGAAAAGGAATTCAAGCAGAGTGTGCTGTGAATGATCGCAGGCAAATGTGGGAGCAAGAGGTTGGGGAGAGAATGTTGTGTGTTGTTTATCTGTGAGTAACCTGCACATGACTGACTGTGTCACTTTGTTTTGAGGGAATGACATGTATGCTTATTCAGTCAGAGATACGATGCCCTATCAGCATGTGTTGTTAAATTAAAATAAGGAAACACCATGTGGGATTTGTGTTAAGCTCTCAACAATGCAAACAGGGCTAAAGAGGAAACAATAAACTGCACCTCTGTACTCACTGTCTTTTCTTTTCAGTCACTCCTACTTAGAGAAGTTTCTGACAGAACAGATGATGGAAAGAAGAGAAGACGTATGGCTTCCACTCATTTCCTATAGAAACTCACTAGTTACGGGTGGTGAAGATGACAGAATGTCTGTTAACAGTGGAAGCAGCAGCAGCAAAGCCTCTTCAGTGAGGAACAAGAAGGGACGACCACCGCTCCACAAAAAGAGAGTAGAAGGTTCGTATGGTTTCAGGTTGCCTGGTAGAGGCATTTCTCATTTGTTACATACATTACAGCCTTCCTTCTTAGGAGCCCTTATGGTTTATCAATTAATGCTGAAATATGTGATATGTTCTGTATGTAGTAAAACCAAGACATCTGTTCTGCAAATTCCTGTCATGCTCAAACACTTCTGTATGAGAAATACCATTGTGAGTCCCTGTTCTTGTCTGTCATCACTGAGGTTTGCAGGTTCAGAACTAAAAGCTGTTCTTGAAGTTGGAAACAGGAGGTGTTTGTGGAGTTACCTACTCTACACCTTTCTTGGTCATGGACTTCTGTTTTTCTGCCTGTGCTTCAGTCTGGAGCTGTTGTTAATTCATGGGATGTCAGAGCAAACCCAAGGCAGAAATTCCAATACAGAGCTGTATTTTTCCAGGACCACTGGAGAACACTAAGATGACACCTTTTTTGTTTAAAATGGTATTGATATCCAGGGTCTGTATTTACTCTTTCTGTGACTTCAGGCATGTTTATCAGGAATTTGGCTATGATAGCCAGTTTCTTTGAAGATTGCATCTGTTCCTGCTTAATCTGTGTGATGTAGTGTGTACTTCTGTGAATATAAATTTACTGTTTCACTACCGAGTAGGTGTAAGTGGGATCTTCAAACTTCAGGGATTTTTCCAAGGTCAGTATGTATGACAGTAACTCCTCAGTGAGGAACCTAATGCCAGTTTGCCTGAATATACAGCAGTTTCCCAAAATATTCTTCAAAAGTTTGTCCATAGGCACTCCTACAATCAGGTCCATTCTCCATTTATGTTGAGCAGTATGTGCACCAAGTTCTTAAATTTCTTACAGCTGACCTAGAGTTTACGTAGATAAAAATACTGCTTCATTTCTTCAGACACTTTTGCTTCCTTCAGGATGCCATGTTTTTCACAGAATTCAACTGCCAAGGTTTTCTTCTTTCCTCTTGTTAATATTTTCATTCTGTTTTATTGTACTCTACCAATATCCTTTCTTTTTTTCCCTCCCCCGGGAAGTGTAGTAACGACTTTGCTTCCCTGTAAGGCAAGTCTCAGTCTTACAGTGTAGTGTTTGTGGCATTGCTTGTCTCATGCTTTTTCGTGTCCTTCTCTTTCAATGATCAGTAGAAGGGAGAATTGACCTGCAACACTTTACATCTGAATATCCCCTTTCTTTGCAGCAGCTGTGGTCCTGAATTTTCCACAAACATTACTGACTTAAAAATGATGTAAGCCAAATACAAGGTTACTCAGCTGTTTGTTCAGTCCCTGAAAGACCTGAATGTATAGCAGTTTGCACCAGGAGATACCTAGCAGTAATAGAGACTCACTTAGGTCTGACAGGAGGGTACGAAGGACTGTTCACATTTTACCAACACCATGTCATCAGAAGACTCCCAGGATTTATCTTACCTTAGGCAGAGTGGTCTAATGTCACTGTTCATTATAGGAACCTGGAATTCCCCTGTTAGTCATCTCTGGGTGGAAAAAGGACTGATGAACACCACCACCTCTCACGGAGTGCTCTTGTGGGTGGGGTATGGGCATGTCCTTTGAATACTGCAAATAGAGCTCTGGGTCACAGTGTGACAATCAAGGACATCCCATTTTGAAGAACACTGGTTAGCAAGTGATTCCACTCTCCTTTCTTCAGAGTGACACCTAATCGACCTTAAATTCCTAGATCGCTCTGTAGACCTTCATTACTTGTAGCAGGCTATGTAATGCAAGCACCAAAAGTCTTGGTTTAGACATGTATTGATACAGGACATTTGAGATCATGCGTTAAAAAAACCAACCACAATAATATAAACAGTTGGAAGGACACCACGTACTTAATTGTTGGATGCTTCTTGATGTGCAGTAGGTGTTGCTGATTGTGTTATGCCCTAAATATACCTCTTTTGGAATCTTGGAAAAAGGAAAGCCAAGCAAACCTGGAGCCAGGTGTTCTGTATTTTTCATAGAATCATAGAATGTTTTGGGTTGGAAGGGACCCCTAGAGGTCATCTAGTCCAACCCCCCTGCAGTGAGCAGGGACACCGCTAACTAGATCAGGTTGCTCAGAGCCCCATCCAACCTGGCCTTGAATGTTCCCAGGGATGGGGCCTCCACCACCTCTCTGGGCAACCTGTTCCAGTGTTTCACCACCCTCATTGTAAAGAATTTCTTCCTTATATCTAGTCTAAACCTACCCTGTTTTAGTTTAAAACCATTACCCCTTGTCCTGTCACAAGGAAGACATAGATTTCTGTTTTATCTTGTATGTACCAATAATGAGCTTGTGAAATAATCAGAGAGTTAATCCTCCGAAATAAGGTACTTACTGTTCACTCATCTGTATAATTTGAGCTATGAAGATCCAGCCTTAACAAACAGCTGGGTGCCTACAAATTAATTGATGGTGTATACATAGTATGTACGCAGGTCTTTATCGTTTTTTCATCTTTATATATTGTTATAACTCTTCCAAAAGTCCTAGCTTTACTCTTAACCTGTCAGTACAGTTACAAATGTGCACCTCTCTTTAAATCCTGCTAAGTTGTTTTTTTTTTCTTTAAATTCCACTCTAAAGGAACTAAAACAAGGGCAGGGTCACTGCATAAACCATCAAAGGACCATAACTAGTCCCTATGGTTCCTTTCTCACCTAGATCCAGTGTACACTGGGTTCAGCAGGCTGTCCAGGTTGGAGAACATTCCCTGTTGTTACTGAAAGTAAATCTCTGTGACATTTCTTCATAATGCCTTAAGGAAATCAGACATAAATAGGACTTAAAAAAAAAAAATCATTAACATTATAAAAGGTTCAAAGGTAAATTCAAGAAGAAATAGAGAACTTTTTTGACATGTATGCCCAAAGGGGAACAAAGGCGTAGGAAAAATTAAAAGATCCATTGAGATGCCCATCTACTTTCTCACCACACATTTCTTCCTGTTAGTAAAACTGTGATCGTGTCTTCTCCTCTCTTGTCATCTCCCCTCTTTCACTTACTCCAGCAAATTAATGGTTTTTTTCTACGTCTCTTGCCTACGCACGTGTCTGCTCTATCACGTTCTCCTCAAGTCCCCCCTCTTCCTTCCCCTCTGGTTTGCTCCCTTCACAGCATGAGCACAACATCCCACTTGTACCTTCAGTCACCTTCCCATCTCCGTTCCTCCCATCTGCTCTGCGTACACCGTCTGAAATCACTATTTAGAGTTCACACCAGCCAAGACCACTTCCTGTATTTAAAATGTCCCCTCTGTACTCCATTGAAATGGTTCTTACTGAAGTTTCTAAATATCTATGCTGACCAGATTTGGGGTTTTATCCTCCACCCTTATCTTAGTGTTTAACTGTAGCTTGGTTGCTGTATGCACATGAGATTAACAGTCTTATATTTAGATTGTAAACTCAGTAATGGGGAATGATCTCTGACAATTTAGGTAGTGCTGCAACACAATATGTGTTTGCAATGTGGGTTTTTTGTTTGCTTGTTAAATGTTTTGACTTGAAATTGTTACTGCAGGGAATAGCTGGTACTAATCCTTCCTTAAAAGAGCACAAAATAAAATTAGAGCTGAAAATTTTATCACTTTGAGTATTTATCCAGTTGATCTCTTAAAGGCACCCTTGTTATAAAAGACACTAAACTCTTAAAAATCAAATTTGGACAAGGTGCTGCAACTAAAATTAACTGTATCAAAGGGTGTCAGTAGATGGAAGGCGCTTGTTACTAATGCAAGGTGTTCATTCAGTGAGTTGTCTGAACGAATCCTGAAGGCAATAACTGCACTGCATATAATCAGAACTGTGTCAGTCATTTCAAATGTTCTTTTTCTAGATGAGAGCCTAGAAGGCTCATGGCTGAACAGGAATGAAAACATACATACTCCGGGGACACTGCAAGCGCCACAGCTCACCTCAACTGTCTTGAGAGAGAACACTAGACAAATGGGAGAGCAGATCCAGGAGCACGAGTCGGAGCAGGGATCTGAACAAGATTTTTTACACAAGTACGTGTTGGAATTTTGCTTTCAAATACCATGAGCCAGGCAAAGGAGTTGCATATTATTTACATGAGTAGTCTGTGGCTGTGCAGCATTTATTTGCAAAACCAAGCAGAAATATCTTGACTATAGCTCAGCAATATTTTGATTATTTTCAGTTCCCAAGAAAAATGTGATGAAGTCATGGTAGAAATTCTTTATGTTAAAATTATCTTATAGCATAACCGTACAATTAGGGTTAAATCTTCCTAGTGTTTGTGGCCCGAGGCTGGATTGAACTGTTCCTCTCTTTTCTTTCCCTCTGCCCTGTGTCATAGTACAGTTAAGGTTCTCCAGACATCCAGATCTCTTGTAAATTAACTCTTCAATCCAATTCTAGCTGCTGAGCTGGTAATTCCTGTTCCTGGGGTAATTGCCTGCAGGCAATTGTATTTCACCCTGAATTATATATACTTTTTGTCCCATTTTATCCCCTCCATTTAGAGGGGAAAACATGTTTGTTATTATCGTCAGTAGTTTATTTAAGAATAGAGAAGTCTGCAGAGAATGCCATTATGTGATATTTCTATTAATTTGAAGATACAGAAGAACAGTATCTGGCTTGGAGGCTGTTTTACAACTTCTATAGCCAAATTTACTGATCTGATTTATCTGTATGAAAAAGTCCTATTATGCTGGCAGATGAATCGGGTTTCTACCAATGTAGTGTAGCATAAAATAGCCCAATTATGCCTCTTGGTTTTCCTCCAGCTTTTTTGTCAGTCATGTATTCCTTGATACACGTTCCCCAGCTTCCCAATTCTTCCTAAATATGCACTCACCCTGTTCGATCTGCAACTTTACCACTTCATCCTCCATTCTTTAAGCACAGTATTTTCTAAACAGAAATAATTAATAATGGTCGTTTTGCCTGGGAAGGTAGAATGTTCCCCAGTCTCAAATTACAAGGGTGTGTGTACGTACATTGTACATACAAGCTACTGAAGTTTGCCAATTTGTTACCATAAGAGCCTCTGTTCACCTCAGTCCCAGAGTTTCTTTTCACCTTAATCCCCCGGTATATGAGGTCTGGGTTGATGTCTCCTACTTGCCTTTCTGAGGTCAAGGATTTGCCTCCCAGTCGCCTGCCTCCCCACATGTTGCTATGACTTCTAGATTATAAGGAAAATGTTGTGGCTCTCAATTTCTCCTTAAAATTTTTCTACTCTGCAGTAAAAACAAAACAAAGAAAATGGATGAAGCAGAACTTTCCTCCTGACCTTCTCTGATGTCACCTATCACCAAGCTAAATCTCTCTCTGTGAACATTTAATTAGTTAAGGAAAGTGGGACAGCTTCCAGTTACCATGTTTGACTCCCTCAAGCTGTGGGAGAACCTTCCCCTTTTTTTTCGGGGGGGGGGGGGGGGCGTGGAGGTGGAGGGGTGGAGAAGTTGAATCAGGCTCTTCGTCCTAGGCTTGCACCTCTGTTTCTCCTACCTCAGATGGATGCTGCGAGCAGAGAAGTGTTGAGCAAAAGCAGATAGCATCACCTCTCTGTTACTTTCCAAGAGTTGGATTCCACACAGAAGTTCACAGCGTGAACTGACAGTGGAGAATCCTTTCCTTTCAGCCTGGAGTGAGTTGCCACACACATCTCCTACAGTTCAGCTTAGGAGAGCTACAACATAAAATAAATACAGAGCAGTCAGTTGCTGAACTGTGACAGGGTTAATCATGTCCAGAAGAGTATTTTGTTCTAGGTTGTTTCCATGTGGGTTATCCCAGCTTATTCTGGCAATCTGACGAGGGTACAAGACTGCATAGTAAAGCAAAAACTGGTGTTGCTCTTGAAGAGTTGCACTTAGTTTACTACCACTTCCTTGTGCTGCAATATGCAAATCGTATCAAATGCATTGCTGGATTTGGAGGGTAATAAGGACAGCCTCTAAGGTATTTACATGTGGGTAAGTTACTGGGAGCTTAAGTTGATCAGGGTATATATTTTAAAGCAACTTGGTTTTCATGTTGTGTGACATTTTTGTTTCAAAATGTGTGTCAGTTATTAATCTGGATCTATTCTTGCTCATATTTTGCCAGATCTGAGAGAGTGAAGTAGGATTTAATAAAATAAATTTTAGAAGTGCTTCCACTTCAGGTGCACATCACACCAGTGAACGAGTAATGTTAGCTTTTATGTAGCTGTTTTTATTACAACAATTAATTGATTTTTTTCTGTGCACATACAGTGAGAGGAGACAAGTTGTAGAAGGGAGTCCAGAAGACATGTACAATGATGGATGTGATTTAAAGATCTTAATCTGAAATATGGCCAGGCATAAAACTTGAGGAGATAGATATTGTATAAAAATAACCAACTCAAAACTGTCAGTGTTCTCAGTCATAATGCTGCTTTATGTTTGTTAGTCCCCAGATGCAGATATCTTGGTTGGGCCAACAGAAGCTAGAAGATTTAAATCGGAAGGACAGGACAGGAATGAACTACATGAAAGGGAGAACTGGTGTAAGGCATGCAGTGTAAGTGTTCAGAGCATCCTCATCTCCAGATCAGAACCATTTTAGATGACAATGCCACATTTTAAATGTTACCTTTTCTGCGTTGTTGCCAGTAATTTCTGTGACATTTTAACTCTTGTTAATGATGGCAGAGTATCAACTTTGAAATGTTGGAATGGACACCAGGCCATGCTGCCCTCTAGCCCAGCGTTCTGCCTCTTAACCATGGCTGTAAGCAGGTGCCTAGTGAACAGGGCGGATGGACATGCCACAATTCCCCAGTGTTCTCTCCCAGGCTTCAGCTGTTTCCATTTCAGGGGGTTTCCATGATTTGTCTGTTAATTCCCCATGAACTCCTCCAAGTCATCGTCCAGTCTTCCCGTGAACCTGTTTATGCTTCTTTCGTCCCCATCATCTTTCATCAAGGCCTCCCGCTGAGCAGCCAATGGAGGGAACACCCGTGGGTGAATGCGGAAGCGTTCTGCTCTACACAGCGCTACACGCCCTGTTGCCGATCCAACCGAGACTTTCAGCACCTCTTTAAGGATGGGGGCCAGAGCCTCTAGGGAGATTGAGTCCTTACAGTGTTAGAAACTGGTCCTGGACTCACTGCTGGATTTACCAGTGATCCTGGAAAACAGTGTAACTCCTTTCTGGAAAAGGGCAAGCAAACATGGTGAGGTTATTGCCCTTTTCTTGTTAGGGACAAATTTAATTACTGTTTATAATGATATTACACGGGACTTCCAGCTTTAGCCTCTGCAAGTGCTAGGTTATGTAAGGTTTTCTTCCAGTTAATATTGCAGAAAGCACGCTGTCTTTATTCTCAGCCTAAGGTTTTATGTGAAGGCATTAAGGGATAGGATTTGTGCATTCTTTTCAATGATGAAGATCATGGTTGGGAAATTCAAATGCCTGGAAATGACTTTTTTTTTTTCTACTCAACTAATCAGACGAGGTCTAATGGAGGATGACGCTGAGCCCATCTTTGAAGATGTAATGATGTCCTCACGAGGTCAGCTAGAGGATATGAACGAAGAATTTGAGGACACAATGGTCATTGATCTGGTCAGTAAATCTTATTAATAGCAAGTTAAAGATAATTTAAAAGGAACTTTAGAAGCGCAAACAAAAACTTCCGACATTTTGAGCCTGATTTCCTGTTGTCTGAACATTAAAGACCAGAAATGATCCCAGTTCTCCCTAGAACCTATAACTGCAGATACAGGCCCAATTGATTTATTTCATAGAAAGACAAGGAGCATTGCTGAGCGCTCTACCTCTCTAATATTATAGATTCAGGCAGTAGCAAGTGCCTGAAGCACTTGGGACTTGTCAGCCTGTGAGAATCAGGTTATGATTTGTAGCATATCAGGTGTGGCAGTGCAGCCCTCTTAGATAAGCGCTAAAGAAGAGGCTGATCCGAATTCACCACGCAGTCAGCCAGGGGCAGGAGTGCTGGGGGTGGAGAATAGAGGGGATGGGGTGCACCCCATCTGACTGAGCATTACACTGAGCTGCCTGCTTGGCCTCAGGAAGTACAAATGGACTCTAAAATCCAGTAACGATGTTTGATTCTGGTTGTTAGTTGGTGTTATCAAGAGTTTGGAAACAGTATCGTCTAAAGGTATCCGAGGTGTTGTTGCCCTCCCTATGCTATTGTCACAGCCGTTGCTAGCTCCTTTGTTGGCACAGCTCTTTATGCAGACACACTGTGGTCAAACCGATCCAGCCAAGTAGTTTCTCTTTTTTCTGTTTCCTGGTTGGTTTGATTTCTGGGAGGTGGGTTGGTAGGGGATCCTTAATCAAGGTCTGGGTGATTTACAGCCACACACAGAGTTGTGCTGGCATGGCAGAAGGGAGAGCAGGCAGCAGTGGGTGGGCATGAGGTGAACCTTAGACTGGAATTGCTCCTAAACAGGTCATCTCATCAGATGGCAACCTCGGGTCCTTTTGTGGTCACGTACTGACTGCAGGCAGGGTTTCCTTTGTAGAGGTTATAACTTTACTCGGCCCTCCACTGGGAATTAATGCTTTCCTTGTAAAATGGGAAAAAGGATCAGTTTGCATTATACACTTCACAGTTGTTATGTTTTCCTGTTTCTCCTTTCATATCCAAACAATAAGGCATAGCTTGCTTTAGGACTAGGCTATAATGTCTTGGAAAGGAAATTTAGGCAATAATTCAGTTGCTGCTGCTGAATACCCAGGTTATTGCTAGCATTCAAATGATTATCACGTAAGTAAAATCTCTCTTTCAGTGGTAAACCAAGGCAAGAAAATGATGGAATTGATCAAGCCAGTGAAGCTCACGTTTACGCTTATGTTCCTCAGGAAGGACAACCCAAAGGGTTTCATTTCAGAAATATTACAAAATCTTAAATACCTTTTTGTTTTTCTAAATCCCTTTTCTGACCATGTCAGAGCTGAAGTTTCACCTTAAACTTAAAAGCATAAAGACAGACAGACAGTTAAAAGACAAGTTTTATGCAACCTGGCCTACAGTCCTAATACAAGACCATCATTAAGTCAGCAAGAGGCTTGAGCAAGTCCCTAGCTGTGAGCACAGACTTAAAATTACTTCAGAATCCATCAGCTTTTACCCCATTACTTAAATAAAAGGTGAATTTAAGAAGTACTCTCCTATGTCGGGGCCTACATTTGTATCAAAGCTTTTACGCAAATCCGTGCAAAGCTGCTTTGTAAAGGGAGAGGCAACCGTGTTGGTACCCGTAAGTTGCAGAGCTGCACCAATCCTTTATACCCAGGTAACTGATGCCATGTTCTAAAATGTCTGACTCTTTTTAGCCACCTTCAAGAAACCGGCGAGAGCGGGCTGAACTGAGGCCGGACTTCTTTGACTCTGCAGCTATCATTGAGGATGATTCAGTAAGGCTTTACTAGTGTTTGCTGTTTATCTGAGGTTCTTTTTTATTATCATCACACCTAATTAATTACTGTCTTCTACATCATTTTTCTAGGGATTTGGAATGCCTATGTTCTGAAGTCTGGTGAAGACATTTTACAAATTTGGAACTCTATTGTTTAGAGCTAGAGGCCTATATACTGTGATAGCTTGTACGAAAACCACATTTTTGATGTGATACGGTTTGATTTTTAATCAAATGATTGAGGTCAATCCCTTTTTGTAGTGACAGAAAGAAGAGGAACTTAATGACACAAAGGAATGTTGGCCAATCCAGTCACCTCAGAAGGGCTGACCTAAAAAATCATTTGTATCCCTGTTCTTGACTGTCCTAATACAGATTATTTTTTTTTTTTCTGGATGAGGAGGAAGTTTTAAATTGTTAAGACAGCTGTCGAAATAAACACTGTTCTACATATGTTTTCTGAAAACAACATTGAGTGGAAACAGAACTTTTTAACTTTATTTTTCTGCTGTACAATTTAAAACAGTTTTAACATTTGCCTTTTTATGTTTTAAAAGCTAGCCATTTTTATTAAACCTATGCCTATCAGCCATTGACTAGCAATGATGCTATAAGCAGGTCATTCTGGCTACAGAAAAGTGTTTTTGAACACACTGGATTTGATTAACATTATGGTACGCTTATATCCTCTCACAGGCATTGAGAAGAACACTCGCATAGAAGAGGTTAGAATTCTAATGACGTGCATCTCTGCCAAAAAATTTCAGATTCTGATATGATAAACCCAGATTTTATACTCTTGAGAAGATTTATTTTTATTTATAATGGGACATAAAGTAAGAGATGTCCATGAAGCCACTTTTCCAACAGATGCTGTGTAACATTCATTTTATATAGCACATGGGGACACAAAAACAGTAAATTTTCTATTGGTACTTGCTCTGTGCATTTTTAGCAACTTATACCAGCAAATAAAGTATTCTCAGTAAAACACACAAATGGTTCTCAAGTAATCACTTTGCTGTTTTTACTACCTACTTCAAGCCCTGCCAACCCAAGGTACATAAACAGCAACTTTCCTATTAAAAAAAAATAATTCAAGGGTGGGGGAAAGGAATCACTTTAGCATACTAAAAGCAATTTTAACTGTACCATAAAAAAAAGTCTACTTTCCATGCCGTAAATACCCTTTTGCGCTATTTTTGTAAATTAATTTTGCCAGTTAGAAGTACTGTATGTGCTGCATAGAAATTTGTGCTTAGATGGTGAAGTTCTTAAGCTTACAATGGAATACAGCTACATTTTCAGTGTTAACTGTGCATATTGAGAGTAATTCTTGGGAAAAAAAAATATCATTTTTCAAAAAAGTTAAAAACATCAAAAAAAACCAAAAAACCCAAAACATTCTCAGCTAATTCATTGTAATAAGAGATTTTTCAATGTCTTTGATAATTTGGAATTTCATTATACTTCGATTTTATGACTCTGCCTAGTAGCTGCTACTTAGTTAAAACTGGCCTGATGTCAGAGGCGCTGGCCATCCACAACTTGCACTGACTCTGCTTTCTCTGAGGATCAGTCCCAAAGCGTTAACCTTCCTTTCTGCATTCTAACATTAGCACTTGAGATACAAAGCAGATTGACCCACTTGGAGCACAGCAGTTTTAGAGGTGCTTTTTTTAGCAACTGCGAAATAACCATGGAGCTTTTTTCTGTTACGAGCTTACTGAAAAACAAAACAACGTTCATGCCCAGCGCTTACTTGCTGGGAGGGAAAAGAATCTAATTTTAAAAACAAACCAGCATTTCACTTGGCTGAGGTTTGTTTCTTACAACACGTGCAGTTCTCAGACATGGTTGCCAAAAATGTTTGACTGGGTAATTCAGCCATTCCTCAGCTGTTGGCTGGGTAACGTATAAAACCCGAGAGGTAGCTGGAACTTTATAAAATAACGTTACCTCCCTTCTCTTCTGTCCATCCAAAAGCAATAGGGGTGGGCAGGAATGGCTGCATTCAGTTGTCACCACAATAATTCTGTGAGCATAGTAGCATAATAAATGCTGCCCGGTTTGAGTCATAGTCTCAGACGAACCTTGTGCTTCACAGTCCTCTGTGTGGAAAACGGATTCCTAATTTAACATTGTAGAATACTGTATAACAAACATTTACTATCACGGTACCTGCAATGGGTTTCCAGTTCAGTTTGCAGTCAATAGATTTTTGTATTATGAGTGTCTCCTTGATTGGTTTTGCTAGTAATTCTGTAAATTGTACATTTACAATACGAGGTTTTTTTTTTCCTTTTGTACAATTTAAAACTGATGCTTCACCTTTCATTTAATAAACTATTCAAAATCATGAGTATGATGAGCACCCTCTTCACTATAACTTTCTTTTAAATGCTCGTTTGGACCATCACATCTTGTCATCCCATTTATTAGTAGCCAAAGGTAATACTGATGGGTAGTTCTCCCATAGCCCAGGCTCCACAACCAGATTCCGTACAGCTACTGTACCCACTCAGCCTCAGTGCAAAGGAAAAACCTGTTTCCACCCCCCCATACCCCACCTTCCACCCCCACCCCCGCACTGTAGTGTGGTTTTGGGTTTTGGTTGCTCTGGGGGGGTTTATTGTGGGATTGCTGTAAATCTGGTAAGTCATCACACAATTGGGGAGAGTTGCATTGTTAAAACTTGTAATTGTTTGAACTGTTACCAATTTGGAGAAACATTTAACTCTCCTGCCCTGTACGACTGCAGTGAACTGGACCACCTGGGAAGAAAAGGAAGCAGTAAAGGTGTGGAAGGTCTACCAACCAGCTGGGCTAAATGAAGTTTTACAGGTTC
This sequence comes from Gorsachius magnificus, assembly GCA_034008185.1. Classification (NCBI taxonomy): domain Eukaryota; kingdom Metazoa; phylum Chordata; class Aves; order Pelecaniformes; family Ardeidae; genus Gorsachius; species Gorsachius magnificus. Next base: position 22,208,841 of record CM067087.1, on the reverse strand, counting down.
CTTAAATGAAATGTCCTCATGTTACTCCCACATCCTGGAGAGAAAGGTGCTATATTTTATTCAACCCATGAATGGATTCATCTCTCTAGCACTAAAGAAAACCGACTGGCTTACCAGCTGGCCCGCTTCCTAAAGAAAAATCATCCCAGTCAGAAAAAGCAAGAAGATGCAGCAGGTGAGGAACAGGGATAGGATGCAAGGTCTGACCTGCACTCTAGGACTATTCCTGAGACACAGCCCAAACGCTGAATCTCCAGCTGCTGGTAAGTTACGCTCAACTCCCAATGCACCATGGAACACAGTAAGTAACTTGTCGTGCTTCCGAGTTCAAGGACTACTCTCTGTTGAAAGAATTGTATTTTCTATCTATTGTTTCTACAGGTGAGTGGAATTCAAGAGAATCTCGAGTAGCAGGGCCAGAGCAGTGTGTTGCCAAAGCGCTGTCCTGGTAGAGCAACTGACTGCTTGAAGTCAAGAGGATATAAAAGCCAAATTCTTGTGCTGGCAAGGGACAGAAGAGAGGATGACATCTATACAACCAATGAGGTTAGGAACAATTAAGAAAGGGTGTACTTTTTTCTTTGTGACAATGATGATTCGGTTTCCCATTTAGTGTCTCCTCCTGACTCTGGGCAAGCTGAAGAAACTATGCGCTTATCACTTCACACAGCTTTTGCCTCTGAACTTGGGCCAGCCCCCAGCCACTCTCAGCTACTAATTACCTTTGAAAAATCCTCTTGGTCCTTACCAACTCTGACTACACCTCTTCTCAAAATTAATTAAGAACTCACTTCCTGGCACTGACCCCTGCCATGGTACCATTTCAGTTTACCTTCCCTCTGTTCCCTGGGGCAGTACGTATGGGCACCTGCTCAGAGAGAGTGTTGCTGCTGAGCTACAACCAAGTACGCCTGTGCAGCTAGCTTGAACGTGTGTGCAGCCAGGATGCAGATACAGGTGTGTCTGTAACCTGACTGCATTGCCTCTTGCTATTACAAAAATCCGTGGAGCTGGGATTCATACTTGAAACACTCCTTCTGTACTGTGTTTTCAGATGATTTTTAGTTGTTGCCTTTTGTTTTGTTTTGTTTTTTTCCCTTCCCCCCTGCCCAGGTACAGGCTCCAAGCTCCATGGCTGTCTCACTAGGGCCCCAGCTGCACCTACCTGGAAAGAGAGAGATGCTGTCTGGAAAGTCACCGTCTTGCCTGTCTTCCACTTCAGGCACGTGCCTGGGGAGTGAATAGAAGCAGCTGCAGTGTGCAGGTAGGGTAGTTCTCTGCCTTATAACACAGTGCCATTTATTACTGAGGTTACTTACAAGAGACAGGTCATTACAGGACTTCATGTGCTTGGCAGCTGTCTGCAGTTGTGCCAAACATGACAGCAGCCGTCACTCACTACCTTCTGGGGCTGTAATTAAAACACAGCTTCTAATGAGCAGAAAACATCTACTGCGGTGGGGTTCCTTGCAAGTCTGGCAAATAATTGTAGAAAAAAAAAAAAAAATTAGGCTGGAGGGGGCCTCCAGAGGGCTCTGTTTCGACCCTCTGCTGAGGGAGAAAAGCGCCCCACACTCAGGGGGGGAAATTTTTATGTCCCACCAGAATTGCCCTTTTTCCAATTTGGGCGCATTGTCTCTTGTCCCTCAAGAGGAGGCTGGCTCCATCTTCTCTGTCCCACCCCTGTCTGGAGGCCATCAATACCAACCTGAGACCCAGTGTTGCTGCAGCCAGCAGGTAAAAGTTGCAACTCAGGACAGTCTAGCAGAGGAACAGAACATATTAGTCCGAGATCGGGAAAGCCTGGTTTCCAGCACACTGAAATCCAAGCTCAGGATTTTTCTCTCTGTGAGTCTGTGGTGCAGGAAGTAGAGTCAGAATCCAAAGGGGGACCCAGGGTTAGACCTGAACTGCACAGGGGTCTGACTTCTCAGCAGTCCCTGCAGCTCTGCACCTGTCTGAGCCACCCCCAGCGCCTATGGAATGGAGCCAAGGGGGCATTTGACCTTGAGCAACCAGTAACAGCTCGCCTGCAGCAGGTGTTGTGTTGATTAACCCACCAGAAAGGGTTTATAGAGATGAACTGATCAGACCCCAAATTAAATGAGATACATGCTACGATTTATTGATGCTCATTAGCAAAATCAAAATGAAAAAGTATTTCCATTGCAAAGTAGACCTCCACTTAAACCGAGAGTGTGTGTGTTCAGAACACTGCCATGTCTTCCAGCACGGCCAAGCCCCTCCTCACACTCACAGTGGGATGTTAGCATGTTTCTTCCAGGGGCTGGACTGTGTTTTACTAGCCAGCACATCTAGGTCGTGGCAGATGCGCAGGCGGGTGCTTGAAGGTTGGATGATATCATCAACAAAACCTGTAAAAAACAAAACAACCCCACAAACCTTGACCAACTATGAATTATTTGCCTCTCAGTCATCTGTATCTGTGTCGTAATGTAAATTAGCTAAATCAAAACACTGTTTGGAATAAACAGTTCACAAGTGACAAATTAACTTCAGAAAATAATTTAAAATAGCCTTAAAAGGAAATACTCCTGTGTCAGTAGTTTTTAAATGAAAAAAGCAAATGTTTCTAATTTTTGCAAAAGTTAGCAAGCCAAAGAATGCTAAGTAGGGTGCTTTACTCACCGAGTAGTGCACCTGTTACCGCAAAGTTTCAGACACACCACCTCCTTCTGTCGACTACTACAGGTCTGATTTAAAGGTTCGAAGTGTGGATGAGAAGAGACCCCCCCTTAACTCTGCACGTGCAGGAGCCTGCTTTTTCCTGGCTCGAACAGCAGTAATAGCCTGCTGCAAAACCAGAGGGAGCAATGCTGCGCATACTGGGTGTGGTAGAAGACAGCCTGGCTAAGCCTTCCCAGCTCTGTGGCGCTATTAATGGGATTGAAATGAAGTACAGAACCAATCAACCAGAGTAAGCCAGCGTGACTGGAGACAGGGAGCGCTGACTCCAGAGTCTATAGAACTGCCTTCTAGAGCACAGTTAATGCTTCAAAGCTAGAAGGAAAAGTTAGAAGGAAAAACCATGGAAAGATTTACTCCAAAGAGTCCTGGGGAACATCACTGAACTGAACTAGGCTCTGATGCTTTCTTAAGGCCACTGGGTCTGCATCTAGCATGTCAAACATGGTCACAGCACCTGTACTTTTGAGCAAAAGGCTGAGTTTTGAGATACTTCCTAACACTAAAAAAATTGAAAATGTGCTTTTCAGCTCAGTCCCCACATCTCACCAGTCGCTTTCCATCTGAAGATGTTTTGTGTCTTGCCTAACTAACTTGCATAAACTTTTTGCTAATGAGTAATAGCTACAAATGTATCTATGTGCAATGGCAAACCCAAGCAGGGGACACAAGGTGCAAGGTAACCGTACCTCTCATGGCTGCAGGAAAGGGGTTTGCAAACTTCTCCACGTATTCTGCCTCTGCGTCTGCCTCTTTTCCTCTGAAAATGATCTGGACAGCACCCTAGAGAGAAAGGTCAGTGTGGGCAGCTCAGCCCTGGCAGAGGAAAGCTGTCTGCTTTATCAGCCCCCTCTGCCCAGCACCATGTAGGAACACGCATTCTGGGATGCGCTTCAGAGAAGATACCAGTTGCCTTCTCTTGCTAGGGCACTACTGTCAAGGCGTTGATGGCTGCTGCGTCACTGTCTCACCAGTGTGAGAGTCAGCCAGGATTTACCTTTGCGCCCATCACTGCCACCTCTGCAGTAGGCCAGGCGTAATTTGCATCTCCTCTTAAATGCTTTGAACTCATCACATCATAGGCGCCCCCATAGGCCTGGAACAAAACCCAAGGGATTAATTAGTGTGAAGTGACCTTGCAGCAGCAATAGCCTGCATTCCTCTTGCAGCTTTTACTACTCCAAAGGCAAGCAACTGGGGCTAAATTTGACCTGGATGAGAGCATGAGTGTTTCCATTTTGCTACAACAGTCTCCTAAGACTAGACATCTCTTCAGCTAGAACCGCAGAACAGCAAGGAAGGGGGCTGTAGGTAACTAAAACCATTCATGATGGCAGCTGAGGAGGAATCTGCACATGCTTGCAACAGCAGGCCTCAACCTGCACCCTGCGTGTGCACAGAAACAAACTGGTCAGCGTGCTTCTGGAATTTCCCGGCCCAGGAATGCAGAACTCAGACTCTGCAGTGCTCCGCTCTGGTACTGGAAGTGGTCCAGACAGCAGTGATGAACAGATACTGCAGAACTGCAGAGCCAACTGCAGTGGAGTCTGCTTCGAGGCATTACTGGAAACTACAGCAAGGCTGCAAGCTTGGTAAATAAAGGATGGTAATATTTAGAAAAATCAGAGAAGGCAAAGGGACAGAAAGAGGGAAGCTTCTTTTTTCCTTTTTTGCTGTGATAAGTCAACAGCCTATCAGAAAAACAAGCAGGAGGGGCAGACCAGCACAGAAAAGCTAGGCCTTTTAGGGCCCAGATGGTCCCCAGAGCTTACAGCAGCATGATGTCAGGTACCTTATAGAAAAAGGAAAAGAGTTAAGTAGACTATAGCAAAAGTAGATGGAAGAAGAGAAACCATGCAAGTGTTAAATCTGCAGACATGGCAGAAGAAAGACACATCAGCACTGGTTTTGGAAAAGGAGACTGAAGCAGCAAGAATAGAGAAAGAAGATGGCAAGGGTTCGCTGTGCGCTGACAGATGGCACGGCCTCAGTGAGGTGAGCCGGGTGGTAGAGGACAAATCTGACTGAAGGCATTCCAAGTAGAAAGCAAAGAGCAGAAACATGCAACTCCAGAGGAGCACAGAGACAAAAGGAATGAAGGAACTGAGGTAATAGGCTGAGAATAGAAGAAATGGACTCTCGTAACCTGACGTGAAGAGGTGTTACCAGATGGGACAAACAGAGATGTGACAACAACAGAAAGCAGAAGTGGGACAGATGAACGAAGCTTTGCATAACTCAGATTGCCTCTAGTGACAACAGGAGCTCTAAAAGAACACCATGGAGGTGCGCCAACTTACCTTTCTGGTGATTATAGTAATTTTAGGCACAGTTGCTTCTGCAAAGGCAAACAGTAGTTTTGCACCGTGACGTATGATTCCACCGTACTCCTGAGCTGTACCTGCAAGTGACAAACAACTTTTTTTCACTCCAGGGAGTTCACAAAAACCCCACCTGCAGTTTGGCAATTGTCATCATCCATTACCAGCAGCAAACCTAACAACAACCAGAGCCATGCTAATATCCAGGAGAAGGTAACGCCCAGACAGTGTTCTCCATAAGATGCTGAGCAACTCTACAGTTCTCTCACCAAAAGCAGCATGTATTTGTATATAAGGTCACAGGCCCGAAACACTCATCAGATGATATCTTCCTAGGAACCAAATACACATAATTTTCAAGCCTCTAAGTGTGACTAGCAGTGAAAAAATCACAACCTGGATTCACTTACCCAGAAACCCATTCTCCCAACCCCCTTTTTCTAGTCCATACTGAAAGGCAGCTTTGGCCACCATACCAAAGAGCTATTCTAGTCTTCCTTCATGCAAGCACAAGATGCTGGACCTTAAAAGACACAGCATGAATTCCTCTCCAAGGCTTCTCACAGCAGGTGCTTCTGGAGCATGGGCACGGGCAGCAGATACGAACGCAAGTCATCCATTTTATAGGATGTTCACTACAGTTCTGTCCCATACACCAGCCCAGCTGACTTGACTTGGGAACAGCAATCCCATATATTTTATTTCTAGGATTTCTGAATTTCAGACCACTGGATATAACTCTACAATTACTTTCTAGCAGTTTATCCACCTACTGTCTTTCACTTTCAGCACCTGAGATAACCTCTTGGAGTACTCTGGGATCTTTGTTACGGATTTAAAAAAAAAAAAAAAATAATAAAGTAAAACTTAAGAGTTGTTTGGTGGTTTGACTTTAATGCTTCCTCTCAACTGTAATTTGAGTGCCTAGTAATTTATGCCTACACTTACAACTGTCTGGTCTCAACTGCAATTTCACTTTTGGTTCTTGTATTCCCCTCCAGCTGGTGGGACTTGCCAATCCTGCAGCAGCAATTGGAACAGCCACATCTTTCATCCCAGGCAGCAGTCTGGACACAGCTGGGATGCTCAACCTAGACCCAGAAGCTGGGAAGCACTCAGAGACCCTAATCCAGTCATCACCTTAGTTTCTAATTCACACTTAGAAGAGAGTAGCCAGTCACTTAAAATGCTTCCACGTGTAAGCTCAGTTCAACTGTTATTTGAATGATTTACACTGTCATCCACAGCCAATTAACATAAACTCTTTTCTGGCCATCGATTCAGTCCCAAAATTGTTCTAAATAAAGGGGTTTTATCTAGCTGCAGGAGATGAATGCCCATTTCAAGTGTTTGGGTCACTGTGAGATGTTTTGTACACCTCCGTGAGCTGGTGTGACAGATTCTTTCTTCTTTACTGAACAGGGAAATGAGGTGATCAACACCCTCAGAATTTATTACTTAATCTGAAATTTCTAATGTTTATGTACTAACCTTGACAAACTCCTTGACTACAGCAGTTTAGGATCACTATCAAACCTCAGATCCCCTCTCTTTACCTTTCTCTACTTCTATTTATCTTCATTATCTACTTGTAAACCAACATTCTACTATGCAATATGGTGCACTTAAGCACCCTCTGGTACCACACTACCCAGAATAAAAGCATATAAATGAAACAGCATCTAAATAAAACAGCTGAACATTTAAAGGGACAGGGAGTCTCATTGTAATGAAACACCACAACTTCCACACCATTTATGACAAGGGCAGCATCTCCAGGGAATGCAGTTGGGTTGGTGGTTGTTTTTTTTTTTCTTTTTTCTTGGACAGGCCACAATCAACAGCTTTGCTGGGATTCCAGACAGCAGCTTCCCAGAGGGTGACATACCCACGCTCGGCCCTGGCAAGCCGGTCATCCCAGCATCTATCAGACTGCTGAACGCTTCAGCCTTAACTTACTGCGTGAACTGGCCCTCTCCTCAGTCAAGCCCAGCAAAGCTTTGTGACCTCCAAACACACGGATAGCAATACTAGTGGCAGAGTTAGGCACACAATTTTTCTGCACCTTCTTGCATAGTTCGCTATCCTTTTGTGATGACTACTGTCCTTAAGATTACAGAGCTTCCATTCCCAAAAAAGTGGCATTTTAAAACCTGGCTTATTTAAGCCTAGTACAGTAAAGGTCTTTCACAGAGTTGTTAAAAATGGGGTTTTAACACCCCCCTACCTCCCCAAACTAGCTGAAATATAAGGGCAAGGCATACCTGGCAAAAATCCAGGAACATCCACAAAAGTAATCAGCGGTATGTTGAAAGCATCACAGAAACGAACAAAGCGCGCTCCTTTCACAGAAGAATTTATGTCTAAGCACCCTGAAGTTAAGAAAACAGGGTAAGGTGTTAACCATTCCAATGACCTGCTCACGGCAGTAATTCAAACCATGATTTCAGCTGTATACACTTCTTAAAACACAACCAAAGCTTATCTGTAGATAATGTGGAGATAACCTGCCCTGAAGTTAACTGGTTTAGAACTGAGATAAGAGTACAAGCTGCATTCAATAGGTACTCATTTCCTTCTTCTGACAACCACTGTGCATAGAGGCTTTCTATCCCAAAAACGTAGCAATTCGAATTATATTCTTGTAATTTGAAGTATTTTTCCGTAATTTTCTCTTTACTGACATTTTTTTGGATCGGTCATATTGAAAGGCTAGAGAGTTCTCCATTTAAAAAAAAACCCCTAAAAAATTTTTTAAAAAGTCCACTAATATCTTGAGAAAGATCAGCATTTTTGGTAAACATGCTGCAAAGCATTTATGTTCTGTTTCAGTGCCATTTAGAATTATATGATGTGCTACCACGTTAAACCTAGATGCCCTTACACAAAATGCATTTACCTGAAACATTAAAAATGTCTGTTAAAATTGAGAATATCAAATGACGACTAAAGTGATATTAAAACCTGCTGACTGCCTAGTATCATAGAATCGTAGAATGTTTTGGGTTGGAAGGGACCCCTAGAGGTCATCTAGTCCAACCCCCCTGCAGTGAGCAGGGACACCGCTAACTAGATCAGGTTGCTCAGAGCCCCATCCAACCTGGCCTTGAATGTTCCCAGGGATGGGGCCTCCACCACCTCTCTGGGCAACCTGTTCCAGTATTTCACCACCCTCATTGTAAAGAATTTCCTCCTTATATCCAGTCTAAACCTACCCTGGTTTAGTTTAAAACCATTACCCCTTGTCCTCTCACAGCTGGCCCTACTAAAAAGATTTTCCCCATCTTTCCTATAGGCCCCCTTTAGGTACTGAAATGCCGTAATCAGGTCTCCCCTCAGCCTTCTCTTCTCCAGGCTGAACAAGCCCAACTCCCTCAGCCTGTCCTCATAGCAGAGGTGCTCCAGCCCTCGGATCATTTTAGTAGCCCTCCTCTGGACCCGCTCCAACAGTTCCATGTCCTTCTTGTGCTGAGGGCTCCAGACGCAGTACTCCAGGTGAGGTCTCACCAGAGCAGAGTAGAGGGGCAGAATCACCTCCCTCGACCTGCTGGCCATGCTTCTCCTGATGCAGCCCAGGGTAGGGTTGGCCTTCTGGGCTGCCAGCGTACATTGCCGGCTCATGTCCAGCTTTTCATCCACCAGCACGCCCAAGTCCCTCTCGGCAGGGCTGCTCTCAATCCTTTCTTCCCCCAGCCTGTACTGATACTGGGGGTTACCCCAACCCAGGTGCAGGACCTTGCACTTGGCCTCGTTGAACCTCATGAGGTTGTATCTCGTAAAGATTATCAAAAGAAGAAAATGTCATGTTGGGTCATCAGATTTTCCCAAACAAAAAGGCACAAACCTTAAAAACAAGGAGTGAAACAAAAAAAAAAGACAAAACAGAGAGGAGGCACAAACACTGTTAAAAACTTTCACATGGGCCTCGTACAGCCAGCTCTAACCTGATGCTACTTTGGGTTGGTTGCCCACTATCCCAACTGTTCGTCCATTCATCCTGGCAAATCCAACAACGATGTTCCTGGCGTAGGCAGGCATGATCTCAAAGAATTCCCTTTCATCAGCAATCTGCAAGGGCGAGAGTTGGGCAGAGCCCTTATGAGGACATACACGTATATATGCGTATCTATATATGCAGGCAAACACGAAATCAGTTATGTTAGAACTTCTAAAACATTTCAGAATTTGCAGAATTTAAAAAAAAAAAAAAAAGAAAGAAACCTTTTAGTCTTTGCAGCCTTCATTGCAGGAAGTAACTAGTGCTGTGCTCGCTATCAAACTGCCGCTTAGGCATTCTATCAGAGAACCTTTGAGACATTTCCGGCAAGCCTTGCAGTGAGCCTTTTTTCCCCAGCTTATCAAATTAAAACTTAAAATCAGCTGTTAAGAATTTCTCTCTTAACTTAATTGTTGGCATACTACACTTTTAAAGAACAATTTCCAGTGATAAAAAGCAAGTAGTAGTTTATGGAGCTCAGAAACTCTCTGTGAGACATTTAATATATTCTCTTAGTTCCTTGCAAGGTCAGAGCACTTCATTAGCAGAGCATGCTAATTATTATTATTAGACAGCATGCTGCGCTGCATACATCTCCCCCAAAGTCACTGACAGTGCATACAGCGGAGGATGGAGACATGCTTGTATCTGCACTAGAGCATCACCGGCGCTGCACCGAACACGCCTGGCCGGAACCGCCACTCCCTGGCAGCTGCACTCCTCTCCGGGGCTGAAATGCCAGCGTGTGCTCTGCAAAGTGACATCCGCTGGTGTGTAACGTGGTATCAAAATTCGCATGTTCAAAAGAGATCATAATTATACGTGGAACAGTAGCGACACCTATACATGGCTGCCTCGTGTTTTCTGCTAGAATTCTTTCTTTTTGATGTTTATGACAGCTCTGCAGTTTACCAGTCATTTCTGAGACTGAGGCAAAGAAAAGTTGTGAAAAATGTAAGTATTATTAAAGTAGGTTTATTTCTTTCTTTAATACTTCTCAAAGTCTGTGGGAGGGATTTTTTTTTTCTCCTAATTCACTTAGCTTTTGGCTTTTTTAAACACCACCTTTTAACTTGGAACAGGCAATATTGAAATTCAGCATGGAAGAATCCACAGATTAAAAAACATCCTGAGCTTGCTTTCTCCACTAAAATGAGTCTAAATGCAGGCAGCTGCAAACTGGAACGTGTTACCTGAATGCACATCTGGGGAGAGACAGGCAAATAAAACAGCAAAAGGGAGAAATTTGTAAAGGTCCTACAAACATGGCTGAACTCCCCCCCCACACACACACCATTTGTATATGGTGCCTGTGAAATGGAGTCATTCCCAGCTTCCTCATCCACCTCAGAGCCCTGGGTCATTTCTCACTCAACAGCCGAGTGGTAGGTGCAGCAGCTAGAAATATTAATGTTCAAAATTCGGACCCTTGGGGTGCTCTACAGGGGGCTGTAACAGTTTCATGTGATGAAACTTCTTTTACAAGCATGTGCTCTGCCCAAGTGTTCATCATGTAATAGTTATGACCGGAGAAGTATTCAAAGTTAGGCAAGAGAATTATCGCTACTGCCTATGCTGCTTTAATAAAACCTCCGTTATTTATACATTGCAATACTGGCTTCCAGTTTTTTTAAAAATTAGTAAGATGTTTCCTTCCCTGCCAGGAGATCTGCCTCACCTAATGAAACTTTAATACTGGAGTTTCCAAGCTTCTGAGTGCTGGACTTGTAATTAAAAAAATACATCCTTGTACTGTCCCTGCACATCACCGTCTCTGAGAACAAACAGAGAAGGGTCAGTCTTTGAATGTGCTCTACGTAGTTTATCACCCTTTATAAAAAAAGTGATAGAGAATTCAAGACAGGGGGTTGTTTTGAGCCCAGAGAGGAAATTGAATTACAGCATCTTCTGTCTGTACAGTTGTACATGCAGCATAAGAAGGTGGATCCTGAAAATAAATCTTAGGATTCTTTTCATCTGCTCAACTCTTCCCCCCCCCTCCCCCAGTTTCTGTTGTCCCTTCTGTACAGGTGAAACCAGTAACTTGCAAAGACTAAAAACCCCCACATCTTCAGTGCCATTCTGTTGGTTTCTTTCAATTATTTACACACAGAATATAATACATCCGTATTAATCTCAACAATGCTCACGCTAGCAGACTTACGGAGTGTATGATATCCAGCATATCGTAGGCTTTAGTAGATTCAATTGGGACAACTGTGTCCAGCTCAGGAACCAAACGGTCACTTGAGAAAGGAAGGAAGTAGTTACAGGTCAGGTGAATACCGAGACAAAACACTCAGGCAAACAATTCCACCATTCCACCTTGCTGAGGCTTCACAGAAACTGCTTCTCAGATCTGGGGAAAAGAAACAGGCCTTTTGGTCTCGGCCAGTTGTGCCTCAGGCCACTGAGCCCTCACACAGCAGGAACGCAACAGCCTGACCGATCTCTTCCTGAATGAGACCTCTCTTCTGTAGGCACCTCTGCTCATGGAACCATCTCCTGGAGATACCATTTCTCCTCTTTGCCTAGAAGAGCCCAAGATGACACATGTGGAACATCGTCAAGGAACTCGAGAGCCCACAAATGCTACAAATGGCAGTCTGCAGGGGGCACTGGAGGTGTGTTGGACCCGGCCTCTGGGCACAAGTGGCAGTGGGGAAAAGGATTTGGTAGAACAAGTGTCAAGTGGCAGGAAAGCCCGATTAGCCAGTGGCTCCAGCCTATACAGCTGGACAGGCAAAATGGTTTCTCCCAACAGCAGAGCAAGGTTTCCTGTCATACACCTGGATCTCCTGTGCACGCCGAGTTTAGGAGCTGCTCATTTACAACTCTGATCTTTTCCCTGCCCATGTTGTGCACTTGTGATTTTGAATACACTCAACCACAGGAAACCTTTCCATACTTAATGTTCACCAAACAAGCAGAGATTCATGGGTGGGAAAAACACACATCCGCTCTCAGCTTCTTCAGTTTAATGGCTGTGTTTAAATAATCTTTACTGTTACTCTGCTTAACTCAACAGCGATGCCCTTCCTGTGGAGCTTTACATTTAACCACAACGCTGCCACCCTGTTAGCAGCTGCCACGATCAGTGACCTCCATCTTTGATCATATTAGCTTCCTTAAGGACCTATGAATGTTCACATTCACTGGGCCCGTGGCTTCATTCACAGTCCCACAGGGGGGGTGTCAATTTTTATAAGTCACCACTGAGAAGACTTCAGGGAGTATTATATTTATGCTATTCCACAAAAATACTGATCTATTTTTGTTATAAATGGTGTTTCTGTGTGGTTCTTACTGAATTACTATTTTAACAATCCCATGATTTAGTACGTTTAAAACACAACACAAGGCTCTAGACACCCAATTTAAAACTGAAGGAAGTGATCTGCAGTTTGTCAAAATCAGGCAAAACCAAATAATGCAAGCCCCAGGGCTGTCCTTGTGCTCCCTCACATAGACAGGGCTAGAGAGGCACAACTCCTTGCCGAGGGAGTGAGAGATACATCTGTCAAGAGAATAAAACTGACAGCAACACTTCAGGTATTTTTTCCACATGAGTAAAGAGTATTGCATGCAAATACTTCCATAAAATGACATAATGGAACCTTAGTCTGATGAAAGCAACCAATTTTAACATACTAAACCCAAGCTACAAGAGACTCAAACTTTTTCTTGTCCATAGAGTAGATACGAATGTGCTCTAAGTTCTGCCCGTTACCTGTGGTATCCCCAAAGGATAAGGAAAGGGGAAAAAATTAAATTATTGCTCCCATAAATTCACAGTGCTGTAGAGTACAGAGGGAAAGTATAACGGCATTAGAATGACTAACCACCATCAAAATTAAGCCATTACCCTGGGTATCACAAGTTTCAAAACCTCCTTCAAATCGTCACAGACAACGGACATCTGGAGCCTGCTAGTGGAGTCACTGGACTTCAGAAGTTGAGAACTGTGTTTGACAGATCCCACTCGTCAGGAAGGAAGCCTGCGACAGCTTGAGATGCTCTCACCCAGATCAATATCGGTTTTCATTCAATACAAAAGGGAAACTCTACTCTCTTACCAAGATTTGATAACCTCCTCCAGAAATTTGCATGCATACTTCAGGATTTAGAGGAAAAGAAATTTGTTTATAGTCAAAAACACATCAAGGTAAAATCATGCTGTACAATATACCAAGTGCAACGAACTAGACACCCTTCAAAGGCAGAGGACATATTCACCATCAGTCAGCTTGGTACTGTAAGGAACTTTCTAACTCTTTAGAACCCAGGTCACCAGCATCAAAAACTCAAACCCACAAAAGTTTCAGCAACCAAGACTGACATTTTTCAACACCACAAAGAACCTACCCACCTAGAGAAAAAAAACCACACAAACAACAAACCCGCTCCACCAGTCTCTAGACTTAACAGTGAACACAAAGCTACATTACATTTAATTTGCATGCCTGGCAATTTTTTGTAGTATGAAAGTGGCACAATAATAAATTAAATTCTCTAGAGGAATGGGCTTTGGAGCAGCGATAAGGATCAAAAACATCAATCCAAAGCAAAAGGAGTCTGTTGAGATGTTGATATTGTCCAGACGAAATTCTACCAATGTAGGCATTCAGACCACAAATGGAAGAATACTGGAGATGCTGCTACAAACCCAGGCAAATTTAACAAATAGATCTGCCTTCATGTATACAAAGACTACTGAATTTAAGTTCTTAGTACAAATTGCTGAGCATTTGTTATACTGTGATCTTCTAATAATGTCTGTGGTGCTTACATAAAAGATTGTATCCCACACGAAAATAGAGCGCTAATCTCTATATATTAGTAGCTACAACATAGCTGACAGCTTCCCGCAAGAAAATAAACTGCCTATTATGAGATATATTGATTAAAAAAAAGCAGGCTGTTGTTTCTGTAATGAAATTAAAATACCACATTCAAGTCTATAGAGGGTAATTATCCCAGCACAACTTGTTGAATGCTTAGAAAGAACATAATAACCTCAGAGATAATCCTCCAAATGTACCAAATAATGTAAGAGATTTGCTTCAGTTTGTCACTATCAAATCAGAACAGTCTTCCAGTTTAATAAACTCCTAAAGACCAGCATCTTAGAAAAAATGAAGACCAGTAACTAATTGACCTGTCTGCCCATTCTGTAAAAGCAATTGGCAAATTTATTTCTCTAATAGTGAACAATGTATTTCAGGTACCAGAGCAGTGATTTGTAAAATCGATCCAAAAAACCCCTCCCAAACAAATTGTTTCCAAGACACTGCAAAGAACAGTGAAGCAGGAAGAGAAGATAACCTTCCCAACTCACAAGTTAAAATCTTCATGCATGTAAGAACCACAAGACATAGATCACACCATTCCATATGTGGAAGAAATTCTTTACAATGAGGGTGGTGAAACACTGGAACAGGTTGCCCAGAGAGGTAGTGGAGGCCCCATCCCTGGAAACATTCAAGGCCAGGTTGGACGGGGCTGTGAGCAACCTGATCTAGTTAGTGGTGTCCCTGCTTACTGCAGGGGGGTTGGACTAGATGACCTCTAGGAGTCCCTTCCAACCCAAAACATTCTATGATTCAGTTCAGGAGCGGGTCCCATACCGGAGAAGGCGACAACCTCTTAGGGGTTACCTACAGAAAGGGCTGAACTGGGGGGTGCAACTGGATCTCAGGTCAAAACGCTTTTACTCCATTGGCATTCTCCATCGTTAGCACTACGGGCAAGGCAGTCCTGTGCTGGCTCTCTGGCTGGCCCTCTATCTCTTGGAAAAATTCCTTGATAAAAATCCAGACGGTTGCCCTTTTTCCCCCCGTTGAAATGACTCAAGTCCTTCCTTTGTTATGTTGCCAACTATACAATAAGCCCGATAGACAAGTACCTAATACGTAAAGCTTTCTGCCTCCTTTGCCTCCTTGTTGCTTCCCTGCCTCTAACCTTAACAAACAGAACTTGCCCAACAGACACAAAACTGACAAAGCAGGGCAAGTTCTCCCCATTTCTGCTCACTATGCTATCTTCTGCCTCACTTGCTTGTTTCAAGGGACTGTGACAGTCCATCTGCATAGAAATTACTTTTCCCCATATTCTATACAGAGCCTGCATAGCATTGCATTCAGAAAATAAAAAGTTAAATCTATCAGTGAGCACGTATGTCTGTACACACATAATGAAATTCCCATCTCATACGCCGCAATGCAGAATTATCAGCCAAGATCCCAGGCACAAAACACTCATTTCTTTACACTCTTTGAGCTAGTGAAGCCATGAAATTCAGTGGACAGAGACCACAGATCTCAGCCCGTCTCCTCTTACCTGGGATCATGGCATTCACAGACTGGAGCTGGATCACGGTTGCTAAGAGGTAAATAATTAAAGAACTCTCGGAGATTAAGCAAAGCATCTATATCGTTCTCAAAGGCCCTGTGTGCGACTCCTGGAAAGAAAATTAAGCAGTGATTGAAATTATTTTGCAAGGGTTTATTTTCAAGTACGTACCAATGAAGATACAAAGAAGTAACAGTAAGAATTTTTACACCCAAGCTATTAACAATCGGGAGTTTTAAGCCACCAAATTTGACCAGCTGAAAATATCTAGAAAACGTGTGGCTGTATCAGACTTCCTCCTTAGCAGGGCTGGACTGTTGATCTCATATTTAAAATAATGTAAACTGGTTTACCAGCTGTCACAGACCTCGCTGGATCCCAGCCTTCTGGAATTCAATCCAGGTTACTGTGCTGCACTCAAGTTTTGGACTACAAGTTCTTTGATAGATCGGAACAGTGTCTGTGTGTGTGGTTTTGGTTCGTCACCAGTTCAATTCAAATAGAATTTGAGAACCCACAGTCATTCTGAGCCTCAAGAAGATTCATGAGTCACCATGGTTTCCCAGAGGGGAGAAGAAAAAAAGCACTTAATCTCACACTGCCACTCAGTTTATAGTTAAGAAGTTTGATCAATTATGTTAGTAAGCAAATGAGGGATTGTTAAGAATCTTTCAACCCATGCAAATTTCTGGATGAACAAGCAGAAAAACCCACACCACTCCAAGCCTGCTCTGCTAAGCCCTGCCCTCTGACAACCTTCCCACTTCTAGAATCTTTTGTGGATTTGTCACTTTCTCTTCCAAATCCCAGAACTCTCCCACATCTCCTATTTGTAAAAAGGACCAGCAAGAGAGGCCTATACAGAGTAAGATCCTGTGCTTAAGTAGAGTTCTATCACCTAGACTCAAGTGACACCCATGAGTACAAAAATCTGTATTGGACAATCAGCTGTTTAGCTAGAACAACTAAGTCATTTACTTTGAAGAACTGTTAGTACATTAAGTAAACTACCCAGCTCTCACCAGATACAGCAGTGTGCGTCTTCGCACCCCCAAGCTGCTCTTGGGTGACATCTTCATTGGTAACAGACTTAACTACATCTGGGCCAGTGATGAATAGATAGGATGTATCCTGGGGGAGGGAAAAAAGCAAAAAAACACACAGTAAATGCTAGACCCAAGCTGCAAAAGCACCTAAGGAGACAAAGACCTTCCCCCAAATAAGAAAACTGTAGAACACAGGGACAAATTGCTTAAAAATCCTTAATGCATTATATTTAAAATCCATAGAAAATGCAATTACCCACAAGTTATTTGGGAAAGTTTTTCTTGACTTTTAATGAAAAATAAGCTCACTCCAAAGCAGGAGACCATCTCAAAAAACCCACCTTCATGTGGGGTTAGTTTGTGTATGATTGACATTACCAGCAGCAGGTCACGATATACTCCACCCTTACCTTCACCATGAATGTGAAATCAGTTAAAGCAGGTGAATACACAGCTCCACCAGCACAAGGACCCATGATGAGGGAGATCTGTGGAACCACTCCTGAACACAGAACATTTCTCTGCAACAGGACAGACAGACATCTAGTTTTACCAAAAAAGTGAATCTTTAAGTCTGTGCACAGATTCGGCAGGAATTCACAATCACAAACAGGAGAGGACAGCTTGCTTTATTTACTGGGAGACAAATATCTGGACAGAATGTCTTGATGCAAATAGAACCAACATAATTTTGTTGCTACTCTTTCACTTCTTTCTGTTTCCATTTGATTTCCTATACCATGCAATAACTGCAAAGGAAGATGGAATGTGCGACCTCAACACATGCTGCAGGGGCAAAAACTTTACCGAGCCCAGAGTGGTGAAAAGCGTATGTACTGGGAATTTGAACATATAGGTACACTATCACTCAGACATAGAAGTAAGCTTTACTAGCCAGCTGCGGCAGAGATTCTTTTACGATCAGATTCCTGCACTGGCTTGAGTTTTACACAATGGTAAATTACTGCTGTCCATCAATATGGGTGGCATGTTACTGCTTCCCCCCCCCCCAAATGCTTACATTGCTCATTGTTCAACTGGATTACAATTGACTTCTGTAACTGTTCAACTGCATCATCCCAGATTACGCTAATCCAAAAGACTGTTAGCATCTAACCTGTCGTCCCACCTGCTCACATCACTACTGAAAGCACAATCATGTGTATGTTTTGTGCACTTACTTTAAACCCATGTGTTTTGTAGGCATATAAAATAACATTTCAGCAAAAAACAAAACAGAACAAGGTCAGTAGTGTGTCTAGAGGAAAAATTCTTCCATTAGCCACAAAAATACTGTAGAAATATAAAACTTTCACCAGTCCAATCAGCACTGGCTGTCCCCAACAGTAAGATTAAAAGGTTCCACTGTATTGCATACTGTTCTCTGAACAGAAGCCTCTGATTTGCATTCTTTTCTTTTGTTTTTTCCCCCCTCAAACTTTTTTTTCCCCACTGACCTACCATCTTGACAGAATAAACACTTAGTGCTTCGGATCCAAGTTTCTCAAGTCTTCAACTGCCTACTGTTTGATTTACTTTAAGTCCTTCTTTCTGCAGTGGAAATCTTCCACTTTTATCAGCCCTATTGAAAACAAATCTGCTGTGTGAAAGTCATAACATGTCTCCTCTGAAATACAGACATGCGGACAGCTGGTGGTGGATCACAACCATCAGTCACCTAACAAAACACCCTCTGAACTACAGCATGCCCACCTGTCTCAGACAAACGGATAAACACTCGAGAGAAATTACATCCCCAACACAGGCAATCTATACATCAGTGTGAATCAGAAAGTTCTTTGAAAGAAAACCCTAAACCAACTGTTTAAGTAAATTGCCTATTCATTCATTCTTGTGACAAAGCTCACTATATAGCGCAACTCCTGCAGAGCTTTTCATTGGATCAGAGCGTTTTACAAGGCTCAGCATTACCCTTGTTTAACTGATGGAACCAAGGGGTATAGTAATTTGCCAAAAGCCAAGAAGAGAACCAAGAGGACAGTCCAGGTCTCACAAGCCCTCATATATGCTGCTTTATCCACCAGGTTACACTGGCTGATAGAGGATGAAGATAACCTAACAGTTTACTTACAAACACTGACTTAAGTAAAGAAAGACTTTGTCCATCTTTGTGGATCCAAACTTCCTGGTCATCCAGCAGCCTACTTACCAAAAATATATCTGCATAGCCAGCCAAGGACTCCACTCCCTCCTGGATACGGGCTCCTCCAGAGTCATTCAGCCCAATCACAGGTGCCCCAACCAAGGCAGCTTGATCCATGACCTGGTGATGAATACAAACTCCTCATTATTGACCTAGGTAAACTGCAATCCCAAAGCAACCAACCCCCAAAATGTACATCCCCTAGAAAGAAATCTGTACATGCCAGAATTTGAACTGCGTACATAGAGCTCAGCTTCTCCTTTATTTGTATTAACTATGACAGTCACTAACTCCTTACTGGGGCATTATGTTTTGACTCATTCAGACTGAAGGCTCAGAGATCCATGTTTAATCCTTCTCATGACCTTTAGTATTTATCTGCCTTACTAGCTGTGCATCTCCATACTCACGCTGCATTATCCAAACTCTGCTAAGTGACACAATCACAGGAGTTTGGACCAGGGAGGTCCAATCTATCTCTGTTGATAAGAGGTCTCAACTGCACCTTAAATGCTTCATCATATAGACCTAATCTGATCTTAAAAGTTTATTGCAGTGGTGAGTGTATGCTCTCCCTAAGCAGTGTATTCTAGTGCTTGATTATCCTTCTTAAAGTTGCGAAGACTAAATTAAATCTCCCC
The DNA here is from genome assembly GCA_034008185.1 of Gorsachius magnificus. Taxonomy (NCBI): domain Eukaryota; kingdom Metazoa; phylum Chordata; class Aves; order Pelecaniformes; family Ardeidae; genus Gorsachius; species Gorsachius magnificus. The sequence goes on along the minus strand of CM067087.1, from coordinate 22,189,615 downwards.
TCCAAAAATGCAGAAACATTACTTCTTTCTTGACATATAGTAGACAGGGAGAGCAATTAACTACTACTTTGCCTTCGTAAACATTCAAGTACCTCAAATCTCCCCAGTCTTTATACTTCCCTTTGTGTTTCTAGATTAATCACCATCAATTCAGTCACACTGTTCTTTCTACATCCTATTTTCTAGCCCTCTAATCATTTTGGTTACTTGCCTCAAGATCATATGCAATATTCCAGCAGAGGCTTAAGTCAGAGGATTGAATTCCTTACATTCCTTACATAAAATATTCCTGTTCACTAGATCCCAGTAAAATGTTTGCCATTTTCCTAACACTACAGCACTGGCATATTACATTAAGATCTGTTTTAACGTTAAGATCTGCTTTAGCTCCTAAATACTTTTCTGTAAAACTACACATTGTCAATCAATCCCCATTTTGAATTTCAAAGTTACTTTTTGCTGCCTGGTACTAGCACTTTCAATCATTGTTACAGAATTATAATTTATTTCAGACCACCTTTTACTTGTTAAGATTTTTTTAGACTTCAGTCCTGTCTTTCAGAGTGCTTGCAGCATCAGCCCTGAATTTTATATTGCCTAGAAACACAGTAAGCATACTCAGTCCCATTCAAACCAATAGAAACCCAGCAGTACCAAAATTCCAGCCTGAACTGTCTCTGTAGAGCTCTAAAGTGGCTTTGCTCCTACTTGCAGTTATTCAATGTAAACCAGGGGTTCTTCATGCTTTGTGCCTGGATGTCCATTTAGAAGTTGAAATATCACCGTGGCAGGCACATAGAATGACTTTACAATTTAAATACAATCCCACATTTAAAAAGCATCTGTGTGGATTGAATGTTACACAAGGCATTATCAAATGCCTTATTAAAAATGAGTTGACATTTATTGCTTCTTCCTATCAGGACAGGTTAGTGAAACCATTTCACTGACACATTTTGCTATTTTCCAGGGCCTTATATATGGAATAATTATTTCAAGGCTTTTCCAGACACTGAAGTTCTTCCTAAACCACACATCAACATGCACATTCAGAAAACGTGTTCACGCATTTAAGAGTAGATATTTCTTTGCCATACCAGTATTTGTAGGGAACATTTCAGGATTAATTCTCAAAAACACTTCTTCATCTCGTGGACTCAACAATTGCCTTGAAACACGACATCATAGATGCACACATAGGCTTTAAAGCGTTCCCCAGCAGAAGTGGCCACCTGTTACTCTCAAAAGAGCCACACTCAATCTCTGCTGCTTCAGGGAAACCACTACAGGCATTTAACATGGTCTGAGAGATGCCAAATATCACTACCTCTTTGCAGCTCCAGGAAAAAATCTCAAATGGGAGATTTTTACCACCAAAGTAGCAGATCTCCAGGGAAGTCCAGCTTAGGGAGAGCAACTTCACTTCCATGTTCAATGACATTTTACATCCCTTAAGCCACCAATACGTTTTGGAGCCAAGACAGTCTCTCTCAGAACAGACATCTGCTTCCCAGTGAGAAGAACTAAGAGAAGTGAGACAGATACCACACTACCCAGCCAGCCTTTTTGGAGCTGCAGCCTCAAAGACTCCGAGCCCCAAAGCAATTGATGCATCCTGAGCTTTCAAACTTTGGAGCCTACCACTGATGCTGATGCCAACCAAGAACAGTGGTGACTACAAAGGACTCACATTTTTTTCCAGTTCTGCTACTAGCACTTTCCCTGCTTTTTTAGAAATAAGAGATAAAAAAAACAACAACCACCAAACAGCAGAAAGCATCCCAGTACATCCCGCCCCAACACAAAGAGACACTGCAAAGCTCCAACATGAAAGGGTAGTATCAAGTCTTTCCCAATATCAAGACTTCGTAAAGCCAAGTAGTTATCCAGCCCAAAGGTTTTGTGTTTTCTAGTTTTAAATCTTCTCACTACTGAGGAGCCTATGCAAGAAAGTAGTTATTTCCATCAAGAGAAAAGGCGTTGCACACCAAACCCCTTGTTTCTGATTCCAAGAAAATTCAGGAAGTTTTCACCAGCCCACACCACTGAACACTCAGGCAAGAAAACGTTCCTGCCCTTCCTACCACTGGGACTCAAACAGCAGCTTTTCCAGTGAGACAAGCAGACAAATGAGAATAAATAGCCACAAGTGCCTGATAACAGAGGCTCTGAATATCAAGGTGACCTCCAAGTTGTAAAACTGTTTATCTTCAGATTGTTTACTTGTTACATTTGCGTTTTATAAATATTACACATTTCCACACAGCACTGTTTACAGGAAAAAGTTTCTCCCAAGAAATTTCACATTTCTCCAGTAGACAATGGTTAATTTATATTTGTACTTTGCAGGTCTCTCTTGTCTTCTGTAGCACAGTAGAAAAGGCAACTTAATTTAAACAAAGCACGTATTACTTGGAAAAGCTCTTTTATACTTGAAAAGCTTCCAAAGGGTACCCCTCAGCTCGCCTGTGCTTTCACATCTTAACTGACATGAGGTGGCAGGCATTTTCCGGTTGCCATGACATATACCAGAGTCCACTAAAGTCAGTTGCAAATCATCTTCTCCAAAGTCATTAACACAACAGACTGGGAAAAAAAAAAAAAAAAAGCACTGACAATTTTTTATTTTCTCCTGTGAAATATTACCTTGCAGATCTTCTGGGCATGAGCTCCAGACAAACTACCTCCAAATACAGTAAAATCCTGGAAGGAAAACAAATTTTCAGATTAGGCAAAGCATCATTTCAGTACAAATGTTGCAAGTAACTAGTATAATCCTACAATGCTCTATATTTGGTATGCTGCTCCAAAACAACCCGACTCTCCTAGTGCAGCCTGCAGACCAATCCTGTTCAGTGCAAGCCTTCTGTACAAGTAAAAAGATCTTTTATATGTATTTAGCCAGTGGATTCTACGTTAAAAATCACAAACTTAGTATGTCTCATTTGCTTGTTTTTTTTTCCCTTCACAGGAACATTCTCTTTTCTACAAATGTATGTTCCTCTTTCATGGATGTTATCAAAAGTGGAGTAGTCTGGAGAAACGTCACCTTGTGAGGAGGGCCCAACTGCAAGGGGCAGCAATAAGATATGCCTGCAAACAGGCAGAAATAAAAAACTGAAAATACGCCACTGTTCTATGTTCATGAGTTATGTTCCAAGAGTCGATTATTCTTTTATGGGTGCTGTAAGGACTATGTCAGCCAAAACCGACTGTTGGTACAACCCTGGGCCTGAGCAGTAAGACCTCGAACAAGCAACACAAGGCCCTGGGACTGATCCAGAAGAGAAAGGGGATATTGACACCTACTGGCACCAATAGAACCCAGAGTCAACTTCTGATGGGCTTCACTGATGTATTTCCACTGAGTCAAAGAAGTCCTAAAAACTGTGTGGACAGAGAACAGCATGACTATGACTAGCAGTTGAACCAAAAAGGAAGGAACATCTCAGATGGCAGTTCGATTTGGAGAAGAAAAAGGTCTTTAAATATATACATACGTATACTAAAAAAAAAAAAAAAAAAAAAAAAGAGGTGTATCATGAAGGGACATATTTAAATTCTTTTAACATAAGAACTGCCCTCTACCTGTGTTCTTCTAAAATTAAGGTCTCTGTTTGTCTCTAATCTTATGTTCAGGCCCACATAACAGTGCCCTTCCTTGAAGAACTATATATCCAAGACAAAAAAGGCAGGGTGTACGACTTGCTCCAAGGTCACACAGCAACAATCATTTTGGCCATGATAGCAAATTGAACAAAGGCTACTTTGTGGCCCAGAACAGAGAAGCAGTTACCAATGATCTGAAAGAAAGCCCTTCTTTCACTGTGCTAAGACTTAACCAAGATAAATCTCTACCTCTAAAATATTTTTATTTTAAAATAAAAAGTATATTTTAACATAAAAAATAGATTTTATCTATTTATATGCTATCACAATACCTTCAACTGATCAGAGTTCAAACCTGAGAAACAATTACAAGATTGTTCAAGTGCCCTCTATCATGAATTCCACTCATTGCAATTCCAGTTGACATCTCCAGCAAACGGCCCCCATTCTGCAGCCCAAAGCCCAGAAGAGGGTTCTCAGAACTTGCAAAGCCCTCCACTGACACTTGCAGGTCTCCACACGCCTGCAGGAGCTCATCCACCCACATCCAACTGCAAGGTCAGAGCCAAAGCTTGCAACTGCATAAAGCACACAGCACTCAGTGACTTCTCCGTTAATTCACTACTTGGTTATCAAAAACGTCAGTTTGGGGGACTCCTGCAGCCTCTCAGCATATCATTATCCAATGATAATAACTGAAGTAATAACAGTTTGGTTTTTTCAAAACATTCCCACTGGCTCTATGTTCTTCACTATTTTCATCTCACCCTTGTCACAACTGCATCTACCACCTGATAAAAGTTTTTAGAAATGCTTTTTTTGCTTCTTCTTTTCTGAAGGTGCCCTGCTTCTTCCCACAAGATGTTAAGTCTATCTTATGCGTATTGGTAGAAGGCAAACAGGTACATCACTACATGGCCACACCGAACTACTGTGAATTTATTTCAAAGGATAAGTTCATGCTATTTAAAAAAACAAGCAAAACCGTACCTGACTGAAAACATAAGCCAGTCTCCCATTAATCCATCCGCGGCCAGTCACCACACTGTCTCCAGGATACTGTGTTAAAAAAACAATAAATTAATTAAAAATAATAATTTAAAAAAAAATCAAAGCAGCAATGACATCCACTTAAAAACCCACAAACTTATACTAAGTCAAAGCAAAGACTGATTTCTCCAAGAGGACTGGTCTTTCACATTTGCAGTGGGGGCTCCACAAATATTTCCCCCAGCCCTGGAAAGGAAAGAAAGGTAATATCACATATTAGTTGTGGTTTAGTGTAAAGATTAGTGAACTTTGCAGTTTTCCTTCAAATTTCAGCACATCTGGAGTTAAGGCAAATCATGTCCTTAGAGGCAGGATGTACCTTTTATTAGGTCCACCTGATGTTTTTGAAAGAACGGACACAGCACACAAACCTTTCTTGAGGTGTTGATACAGGGAAAACAACAACCCTGGAAAGGTCAAAAAATATAGTTACAGTCACCTCAAAGACTCCAACATGACCTGTCCCATTTTTCACCCTATAATTAAAGCAAGAAGGAAGAGCTGGAAAAGGAAATGGAGCCCGTGAATCTTAAAATCTGCTTATCCATGTTGTCTCACTTTTTAGTAAGGAGAAGTCTTTCAAGACAATATAGAATATTGTCAAATATCAAATATAGAAGTCTTTCAAGACAACAGTAGAAAATGAACTTTACTGGGCTGTCATAAAGGTATTCCAGCCACTTAAATGCTTTTTGCTGTTTTGTATTTAAAAAAAAAAAAAAAAAAAAAAAAAAGAGAGAAGGAAAAAAGACCCTCTTGTCACTCTCAGGACTTTGCTGCTCCTCGTATCTTCAGAAACAGCAATTTGCTATCAGCACTGTGGGATGCAGCATTCAGTAGCATGATGAGAGGCAACACAGCAGTTCTTTGAGTTTGCTGGGGAACAGAGTAAAAAAATTACTTAGAGAAGAAAATATGTTTGCTCCTACACTGATTGAGAGGGGAGAAGGTCTAACACAACACCCTTCCTAGCACCAAGCCCCATCAGTCTCCTGGCTACTAGATATTTTGCCATTTGGAGCGGGTCCAGAGGAGGGCTACTAAAATGATCCGAGGGCTGGAGCACCTCTCTTATGAGGACAGGCTGAGGGAGTTGGGCTTGTTCAGCCTGGAGAAGAGAAGGCTGCGGGGAGACCTGATTACGGCCTTTCAGTATCTAAAGGGGGCCTATAGGAAAGATGGGGAAAATCTTTTTAGTAGGGCCAGCTGTGAGAGGACAAGGGGTAATGGTTTTAAACTAAACCAGGGTAGGTTTAGACTGGATATAAGGAAGAAATTCTTTACAATGAGGGTGGTGAAACGCTGGAACAGGTTGCCCAGAGAGGTGGTGGAGGCCCCATCCCTGGGAACATTCAAGGCCAGGTTGGATGGGGCTCTGAGCAACCTGATCTAGTTAGTGGTGTCCCTGCTCACTGCAGGGGGGTTGGACTAGATGACCTCTAGGGGTCCCTTCCAACCCAAAACATTCTATGATTCTATGATTCTATGATTTCCCAATGCCCCAGCTGCTCATGGTGGAAGCCTGCTGATCCCTCCCTCATCCATAGGATGCAGCCCTGCAACTCGAAGGACTAGAAAACTGATGAACTGGTTTAGTAACCCCATAGACAGAAGTCGTAGTTGTTGTACGCAGCATGGAGCAGCGGCACATACGGAGTAGCTTCTCACCACACCCCACACCAGAATACTCCACAGCAAATAGGGCCTTTTGCTACAGGAAGAGTCACATTGAACAGGCACATCTGCACTAGCCACCTACACATCCCAGCATGTTCGCTGGTCCTTTCTGCACTAAATCACAAAAAATATTTCTCCCATGTAGTAATTTATCAGACATCAGTGTTATGGTGAGAAACTCTGGGGAGCCATAGATTTTTCTTCTACATGATGGACCTCACATAACATGTTGGTTTAGGATACATGGCCATATAACTGAAAACTGCAAAAGCAAGCAGACTGCAACTTGCTAACAGGCCAGTATGAATGCTTGAATTTCCAAACATATCAGATTTTAAGGCCCTAAAGGATTTTATGACTCCATAGTTGGGCAGGCATAAATATGGGTCTGCATTATTTCATCCTCTAACCCTAACGTTACCTGTAGGGAGGCAGAAGTATCTACCCAGTTCTTAGTATCCAACTTGATCAACAAAGTTATAACAACAAAGCTCTGCAGCCTCTGCTATTATTTAAAATACAGGCCTAAGACAATACCTGGGGAGGTATTTGAACGAAACAGGTGACATTATAAAAAAGGTATCAAGTTTAGATAATGGAAAAGTAAATCGCGTAAGCTGTTAAATGGAAACTGAGAGTAATAAAAGGAAATTTGCAACACAAAAATGAAAGAAAACAAAACAAATAAAAAAAATTACACGTGAACAGACGAGCCTATTTTCAACCAGCTGGCTGGCTAAACAGCCGAGGACAAAGAAACAAGAGATACATTACATAAAAATACCTTGTTCTTATCAGAGTCCATCCCAAAGTCAGAACATCTGTGTTCCACAAACATATCATACTCATCAAAACTGTCGGGGTCCAACAGCAGAAGAATTCGTTCTCTTGCTGTCAGCTTTCCCTGAAAAGGAGCAACAATTAATACAGCCATCAGGTGGTTCTGGCCCTGTTTACTGACCATCAGCGGATGTAGTTTAATCAAACATAGCCTCACTTGATCTGCTACATTTGGCCCATTAAGCAACTGCATGCCCCTGAAGCTGGAAATAGCCTATATAGTGGTCATGCACCTTAAAAACAAACATAATGCAAGCCAGACTTTGAAAAGAAGGTCAACTATCAGTGCTACTAAGATAAAGGAAACAATCTCAGAGTCTTTTCAACAAGATCTAATAGCATCATGGCTATTTTTGCCTACCCATTTAAATGCTGCTATTAAGGCCTTTGTTCTATTCTTAAACATGGAACCCTTCCACAGCTAAACCAGTCCTTACCAATAGTTCAAGGCTCAATTCACCACGCTCAATATTTGGCTGCAGAAAATGAGAGGAAAAAGGAAACCACAGCCTGCGGGGATTTTCTGACAAAATCCTTTTGTTCTTTTTTCTGTTGGACACTGGTATAGGCAAATAGAGTAAGGGCCAAGAACCATAATCAGTTGACCAGATATGGGTGTCCCTTGCTCAGTACTAATGATGCCATGCAGTAATAAATGATCGCAGAGATCTTTTTCTCTTAACTTTCCAAACAAATTTGCTATTTCCAACCCAGTTAAGCATCTGTCTGCAAAAGTCAGGGCACCTGGGTTGTCTTCTTTAGGGGATGGTGTGACCCTACCTCAACAGCTTGGCTTCTTTATGAAACTTCTGACCAGTACGTCAAAAAGTTCATGAAAATCAACAAATGCAGGAAAAACTAACACAAGCCATGGATTTAATTTATATAAAACATGATGCAAGAAGTTTGGGGCCCCTAGACATGCAGAAATGCTTGCATATTGGTATGTCAGCATCCTAAACGTAACTCAGTGAGCCTGTAACTCTTTCCAGATGCTGTATAACTGCAGGAGGGACACTGCTGATGGGCGAATTGACCACTCAGGTAGCCTTCATGTGAACGGCTGTTACTACCTCCTTGATGCCTATAAGCTACCATGATGCTGCTAGGTCCTTGCACTAAACTGAAAAGACATCCCAGCAAGAAACAATCAACAGAAATAGGAAAACTATGTTGTCATCCCCCTAAAGTCTGAACAATAGAGGCAAGAGACTAAAACCCAGCTGTTGTCAACCTTCCCATCTTTTTCTCTGCCTTAGTTCCACTCTTCTAGCTCTGTGCTCTCATTTCTTAGGAGATCAGCTTAGGTTTGCAATAGCAGTGTACAAGACGAAGCTGTGCCGGACAGTACGCCTTCAAGCCCAGTGAAGTGTTAAGCAAGCTAGAGCTTGCTATCACACGAGAGGCAGAAGTTGCAACTTTTGTCTGTGCTACCCTGTACACAATGCACTATAGCCAATCTGGTGACAAAGCCGATGTAAATTAATTATTCTTTTTTTTTTTTTCTTTCCTGCCTGGAGCAGCAGGTAACGCAGCCTTTACTGCTACTTCGCAGAAGGGCCTCCGCAACTGAAACGCAAAGCCGCGCCGGGTTGCCGGCGCTCTGCCTGCGGCGCGGCACCGCTCCCTGCCTGCCCCGGAGGCAGCGGGCCCCCCCCCCCCGGCGGGGCGGCCCGTTACGGGGCCGCCCGGGGCCCCGCCGTGGGGGCAGCGGGCCGCGGCGCGCTGCTCCGGGGGGAGGGACGGGGGCTCCCACGGACGGTGGGCTGGCGTGCTGGCGGCCCCGGTGAGCACGCTCGGAGGCCCGGGAAGGGGGAGCAGCCGGCAGCTGGCCGGGCTGCCTCGGCGTCCGCCTCATCCTCGGGCCGGCGCAGGCCCGGGCAGCCGCCCGCCACGCAGCACGGGCTCGCCTCAGCCCAGCTGTTGATCGCTTTTGTCTTTGCGCAGGGAAGCGCTCCCACGGACCGACGTGAAAATGCATCAGCTCTTCCCAGTCGCCATTTCCTGTTTCGTCGTGAAACCGCGCTGGCTTCGGGAAAGCCCCTGGGACTTGGGGCAGTTTGCATTTCAGAAGCGAGGGCGGCAAGCAGAAGCGTTCCACTCGCAAGATTTGCTGCCCTCTCTTTCCTCCGAGTGCTAGAAAGCATTTATTATGAAAACACTGCCCGTGTGATACGCCGGCCCTGGTTCTCTGCCCCCTCATACTGACAGGCAATCTGGCTCTTGTCACAGCACACTTTCGTAAGGATGAAGAAAATAAATACCCGGTAAAAAGGGAGTGGATGAGGGCATTTGGGGAATACACATTGCACAGACCGAGTGACCTAGCTGCAGCGTATCTGCAATCCCCATGTTTGATGCCATCCGTTCCCTGGTTTGCAAACGCAGCCATCTGTATACCAGGCAATTTAATTCTTACCCCTGTAGCCCAACTCAGATGCTGATCAGCAGGAGACAACCAGTCAGGTGACAACAGCTGAAGTAGTGCTAGGTGAGTATTTCCTTACGTGCCCGTATTCTAAGCATGAAGGACATGAGCATGGCCCTGTAGATATCACAAGGGTAAGCCTGAAGAAGAATCTCCAAGAATGGAAATTCTTGGATTACATAGCATATGCTAGCTGCCCTATAATAATGTGTTTTGGAAAGGTGCTCAGGCCCCAGTCCAGCCTCCTACTCAGAATGGAGTCAACACTGAATTCATACCAGTTTTCTCAGGCCTTTGTCAGTCGGATCATAGACAACTGTGAGGACAGAGACCAGCACACCTTCCCCAGTCCCCGTTTCAGTGCTTGACTGGCCTCATGGGGAAACTAATTCCCCTCCCACCCCTTCTATTAAGTAGCAATCTGCTCTGTTTCAGTTTAGGACAGCCATCTCTCGTCCTCCAACTATGCACTTCAACGAAGAGAGGTTAGTGAGGAGAGAGACAGGCTCTTCAGTACCAGAAAGCAGCTATTAGGAGTGTCCCCAGAGTCTTCTCTTCTCCAGGCTAGCAAAGATAAAGGCCAGTCCCTCCTCTTGGGACAAGTGCTCCAGCCCCTCACCATCACACTGTCCCTCCTCACCATGATGTCCCAACCTCGATACAACAAACCTTGCCCAAGCCAAGGTAGGTGATGTCCACTGCTCTTCCCTCATCCACAGAACTCAGTCATCTCATCATTAGAAGGCACTGAGGTTGGTCACACATGATTTACCCTTGATTAATCTATGCTGGCTATTTCCAATCACCTTCTCCTTCATGTGCCCAAAAAAGGCATCAAGGATGACTTGCTCCACAGTTTTCCTCAAGAGAGCAAATTGAGGCTGACTGCCTTACAGTCCCCCAGATCATCCTCCCCACTCTTTTTGTAGTAACATCAGCCTTTCCCTAGTCATCAGGGATCTCCCCTGATCTCCATCACCTTTCAAAGATGATGGTGACCTCACTGTGACACCTGCCAGCTCTCTCAGTACACTTGGGTCATCCTATCTGGTCCCCCACACTGCGGGTGTCAAACTTTCTTGGTAACTGCTGACTCAATCGTCCTCTGCTACTGGTAGCCCCTCTCCTTGAACCCTGCCTCTAGGCAGAAAGGCCTGGGGAGATCTTGTCAGCAAAGACCAAGACAGGGAAGGCATTGAGTACATCAGCCCACACCCCACCTCGCAGTAGAACATTTCAGCCTGTAAAGTTTCCAGCCCACAGCCAGAGTAACTAACTGCAATATTAGCTGCATCCCTGCCTACCTGCGAGATAGCTGCTCCTCTGTAGCAGCTGAATGGGCAACTGACACTCCCCAGTCAGGCTCAGTCAAAAACCTTAAGCATAGGTTCTCCCCAGTCATGAAATAACCAAAGTAGGGAACAGACAGCAGGGGATGTTTGAAGCAAAAGCCTCCACTGTCCCTCAGTGGGAAATACTTGTATGCTGCAGGTTGGTTAAGTATCATTCAGGCTGGCTACAACAGCGTCTTCATTAAAAATAAGTGTGAAGAGCTATTCTGCAAGTTTAGAAATTAAAATGACAACTATTCAGAACATGGGTGACATGCAAAAAGGTGAGAAGTCTGCATTCTGGGACAGAGAGGTTTCAAAAAGACCCCACCCTGGAAGAGAAAGTTGGCATGCCTCAACAGCATGGCAGCAGGGGTTACTGAAGAAAAAAGGCATTCTTCAAATAGCTGAAGTTCTGTCCAATAGAGGAGTATAAGGGAAATGCTTTCCCTTATGCTCCTCTAAACTGTTGCAGGTTACATATAACAAATAGAAAAAAGAGGCTGAAAAATACTTTGAGGAACAACTTGCTAGAAGTATGAAAACTAGTAAATTCTTTTTCAAATACGTGAGGAAAAGGAAGCATGCCAAAGAATCTGGCAATGAGACAAATCAAGATTAAAGGGATTACTCAGACTATACAACCATTGCAGAAAAAAAAATCTGTTTTGTTTTACATCTGAATTCAATGCAAAGGAACTTGAGAAGATTTCTGTGCCAAAAAAGCTGTTTATTTGATGAAGGAGGTTGTTTCATTGGAGGTTCTGTTTCACCCTGAAGAGTAGGAGATTAAGTTACAGCACAAATCATTAACACTAATACTAACAAGTCTCCAGGACCAAACTGTTATCACGTCACCATTACAAGATAATTCAGAGATGAACTAGCTTAAATATCAAGTCTCTTGCTAAAAACTCATATGGCAGGTGGCTGTTGCAGCACCATTTTTTAAGGCAGGCATTAAGGGATTTAATAAAACTATAAACCTGTAAATCCAATATGAATTATGAAGCAAAATAAAAAAAAAACCAAAACAAAACAAAACCCCAAACCAACAAAACACTACACAAAACCCCACACCCAACCAAAAACCAGTATTAGTGAACATGTAAATAAATAGGACATACTGGAGAGGAGTTGACACAGCTTTTGTACAGAAATTCATGCCATGCACATCTAGAGGCATTATTTAATGAAGACAAACATACATGAGGGAGATTCAGTTCATATAATTACTGGGATTTCCAGAGGCCTTTGAAAATGTCACTTACTAGAAGCTCTTGAAACTAAGTTGTCATTGGATGAAAAGGAAAGTCCTGTCATGAATGAACTTTTTTTTTTAGGAAACAGAGTAAAAAGTGAATTTTCACAGTGAAACAATTTTACCAGCAAGTCCCACAGGACTCTTGAGCCGGAACATCTTCTATTCCTCGAGTTAGGGCCGATTCTGTTCCTCATGACTGTGAAAGACACAATACCTCTGCAAAAACATCAGCTCAATTTTCAACAGCAGTCAAAAAGCAAACTGAGTATCAGTAGTGATTACAGAGGTAGAAAACAGAAAACACATTGTGCCACAGAATACCTCTATGGTAGATCTACATCTCTAATACTGTGTGCAATTCCGGTATTCCATTGCGCTTTGTGCCCTGCTCTTGAAAATGAGATATGCATATATGATTTTATATGTTCTCTAGTGTATATACATACATGTATATACACCCAGAAAGACAAAGAGAGGAAAGAACAGAGTTGACTGAGTGTATGAAGTGTCTTCTGTAAAAGAAGAGGAGAAATCTAAAGCTATAAAATGCAAAGGTGTCCCTGCTGTCTTTGGAGGTCCCTGAGACACAAACTGGTGGAAGCTGGGAGACTATGCTAGGAAAATAACACTGTATGCTTACAATATTATTAGCGTTCCCTACATATTTGTCATTGCTTGCTTTTGGAAGCAGGATACAGGACTTAGTTCTGACACAGTCATTCTTACAGTCCTATGTTGTTAGAATTGTTAAGTTAGATATTGTCTCAGAAATGCAACAGAAAGCAAAAATTCTCCAGACAGTTTCTCAAGAAGCCCCCGCAATGCAATTCAGTGAAAGAGGAGAAAGGATTTTAAGGCCAAATCCAGTTACAAGAGGACGTTAAACCGTGAGAAAGCAGTCTACTGCTATTCTGTTGTTCCATCAGACAGTAATTTGTGTATATTTTTGTTAAACAGAAGTAGTCAGTAAAAACCAATTCCATCATCAATTTGTATTCCTGTAAGAAACAGCCCAAATTCATTAACGTTGGTTGATTTGTTAAGTCAGAGGGGAAACTCGGATATGTAAGAGGTAGATTCTTGTTCCCAAAAAAGCATGTACAGCAACATGCTCACTAAACTCAAATTAAACTGGAATACATGCAGAGCTGAACCAGTATTTCTACATTAGCAGTTTGGCTCAGAATCAGCTTGAATATTTCATGCTAATCCCAGATCATCTCTACTTGCTTTGTGCTTTTCCAAACTGCAGTGAAAGTCCTGTTCTGACAAAACTCCTGTGCTCCTGGAAGCCCAAGTGCTGAACCAACTCACAACTGGTACTAGAGACAAGCTGGGGACTCACAAAAATAAGCAGACCTCAGCCAAGATACAAAGCCAAAACTGGATTCATAGATACTAAAGCCAGAAGTGACTGCTGCTGTGATTACACCAGACATGCTATACAACAAGTTTGTCTCGGTAAGATATTTTCTGAATAACATATTTTAATCAATTATCAAATACTGGTATTACATTGTTAAAAAAAAAAAAAAACCAACAACTTTATATTCTTTGTCTGATATAATGAAATAATCAGTCGGTACTGGTTTCCCAAAAATGCCTGTCAGAAGACCTTTGAGTGAAGGTAAAGTGTTTGTCAGGGGAGTAACTACAAACTATCTATTGAAAAAGGCAGTTGTGGTATTCCAGCTTCAAAACAAGAAAAAGCAGCAAGGGGATTAACAATCTATCTGTCATCAGGGAGGAGATTTTTCATTACAGAACTCTGGAAACGCTTTGGTCAAAGAAAAGCTGCATAGAGGACGTATAGACCCAAGAAGTCACCTTTAGGAAGTCACAGTAATACTTACTCGCTTGGATGGGGAATGAGTAGCATAGATCAACCCCATGACTTCTGCTTATACCTACACAATTTAATAACAACGAGAGGAACTTGATTACCAAAGATCTAATATGATATGCAAAATTCATGACCGTACTTGATGCTGATTCAAATAGAACAATTATTAGGCCAGACATGCTCACACAGCTGGAGAAAAGCTATTGCAGCTACGCCCACTAGCCTGTTTCAAATTGGTGAAGCACTGGGAGAACTAAAGGAGAAAGCTGTGCTGAATAATAAATGCTGGGGAACGTGTCCTACAAATTCAGCCTATGAAAATTCCCTTTAAACATATCACCCAAATGAAGTCAGTGAATTGTGGGTGACTGGCTTGTAGAGAACAATAAGCAAAACCTCTAACAATAGTGACTTAGTGGGTGGTTTTTATACTGAGATCCTAGGGACCTTGAATGTTCTTCAAGAATTTTATTCTCAAGTCCTGGCAAATCCAAACCAGAAATAGATTCTAGTTTATTTGCTGGGTGTTTCTGAAAAGCAGTACTTTTTTTTTTTAAACTATCAAAACAACCAAACAAAAAACTCCACACAGTTGCAAAGAACTGGTGGACCTAACAAACATTGTTATAAAACTGTTTGTACAGAATTCTCTATTTCAATATTCAACAACAGTTTAAGAAACTTTCTGGCTTAGAACTAGGAATTGCTCTGCACCAGTAAAGATACAAATTGTATGCACTACTCCAGGTCTCAAGCTTGATGATGTAAATGCTTTTTTTTTTTCCCCCCCTTGCAAAAAAGGCTACTTCCAAAACCAGACCCAAATAAAAAAGCAGGAATTGGCTTCCTCATATATGAATGTGTACTTGAATGAAAGGGCCATAGCAGCCACTCCTATAATCTGTAAAACCAGGATGTCCCTAGACATGGCTTTGTAGGCACGAATTTCTCAAATCAAACAATTCTCAGAGAGATCTCCTGATACGAGACTAATAAGCAACTGGAATACCTTTCAGAAAACATGGCCACTCTGGAATAACATATGAGAATACTTTTGAACACAGAGGAGAAAAGAAGGTTATGGTGGGAAAGCCTCCAGTTCATTCAGGAGTATAAAGTGAGGCAAAACCAATGGACTGGGGGGTGCCAGTATGCTCTGTTTTACCCAGGGTCTGAAGCCATGCCATGGTTAGACCCCCCTTGGAAGTTCAGGGGTTACAAAACTAAAAGGACGATCCTACAAGACAAAATGCAGGCAGAACCAAAAATAAAAGAGGCACAGACAAGTTAATTGATGCAGCTTGTATTGCAGGAGAGGTCCCTGCAGCTGTGTCTCGTTGGGATGGTAACAAGGGTGAGCAGGTAGCCGTGGATCACTTAACAGAAAGGCCCACAGGCTTTGCAGAGTAAGGCTAACAATATTCAGTTCCTTCTGATTGCTTTGTGGCAAAATTCAGTCTTTATCTTTCTTAGAAGCTGTGAGGAGGTTTGGTTTTTTCCTTTCTTCTGTAGTTACTGTGATTTCATATTTATTAGTGCTTGATTGTTAATTCATTAATAACACCAGCTCAGAAAATGCAAGCACCCCTGACTATGTTAGAACCGTTACAATCACTCCAGTCTTACCCTACCTCTCTTTTCATGATATTTAAAATGTAATAACAGAGGGAAGCATACGTCAAGTCAAACAAGCAAGCAATTATAAACAAGTTTGCCATTGGCATTTGTCTTCTATTTGTCTGACGGAAAACAAACAAACAAACCCCACAACAAAACAACAACAAAAAACCACCAGTTTCTTCATGTCCAAGCTTTCAAAGGCAGAATACGTGGTGACCTTCCCCCCCCCCAGTTGATAACTTTCCCTTAAAGAAGCAGCACTGTAGGAATTACACGCTTTAGGGTGCATCACTTCCACAACAGAAGGACCTCTTGACACAAGGAGCTCCTTTACCACCTCATGTTCTATATAATATAGAGAACCATCCATTGAGATCTACATGGTTATTTTGTTCAAGCACTGTAGTAAAGAATAAAAAACGTAAAACTATTACCCAAAGACTTAGGACATTAGTGCAGATATGTGTTTAGCAGAGTTCATAGGCCATATTCTAACCTAATCTAAATAAAGTGTCTAGTTCTTCCCAAATGCAGCCATGGCAGAATGTTGATAGGAACCGGAAAATGAAATAACATCCCCGTTCTACTCTCATTCAGATTCATTTTCCACTGAAAAGATAAAGGGATGTAAATCAAAAGATTAGCACGCAAGCTCAGACTGTGACTGAACTGATCCATGACAACAATCATCTGAGGGTCAGACAGACAACCCTGATGAAGGGCAGGGATAGGTCTGCAATTGTGGAGTCAACTTAAAAGTAGTCTGTAACCTCCAGAGTGAAGAGAAGGCACTTGTTTGCTGTCCACCACCAAGGAATTTTTTATGTTGAAACCACACTAGGTTTGAAATGTTGAATTCATTTTCAGGCACAAGGAAAACACATAAAAAAACCCCTTTTTTGTTTTTCAAGTACTAGCCACATTAAGTTCTGTAAAGAAGTGTCCCATCTGTCCTCTTTTGTACTCTCCCCTCCCCCTCCTAGACCTCTGGAAATACTAGTTCTTCACTAATTTACAGTAGAGTCTTTGCTTTCTACACAGGTCTCTTCGAACAGTCTGCCAAGGCAGGTGGGTTCAGGGAGGTGAAAGACACGGTGCGAAAGTGGAAATAAAACCACAGCAGTCAGACATGTGAGAAGAATCACACATTAAGCCCTTCTTTCTGCCACTCTCCAGCAGAGAAGAGGGAATGGCTAATGCAGGTTACTTCCACTGGCCAATTAAATACTTTACTAAGTGTTTTGGGGCTTGTTCAATATTAAGCACACACCACTGGCGGGGGGGCGGGGCAAACGAGCAGTGACAGCACTCGTGCCACAAGGCTTTTAGTATTAGAGAGCAGCAAAAGGGGCTACTGCAGAGGGGAAGGTGAGCTGGGAGCAGCATTTGTCACTGAGAAGAAACACAGTCCCACAGGACCTGAACAAGAAGAGCAGAGCAGGTCCAGCAGTAGCAACAAGGGTGAGCCCAGCAATGGCCAAATGTCCACAGCAATGAAGCAGGTCCAAGGTCAAAGCATGAAGTCAGCAGGCCAGGTGCAGCATAGTTCAGAAAAGGGCATGGTCTTGTGCTTAAAGGCAGCTCCTAAAGCACAGCAGAGAGAACCCAGATGAAACTTCTCACAGCTTGGCTTTTTCTCAGCAGCCTGATCCAAGATCACCCAGCTGTACCCCATCAGAGCTGGCCTGATGCAAAGGCACGTTGCCAAACCCCTGAGGGCAGGGGGAAAAGGTTGCAGAGCTGTTTGGTGCACTCAAGACCCTAATATTTAGTCTTACCACTCTGTTTGTCCTAGTGATCACAAACAGCTGAGGACCTAACCCAAACTGTTGGAATAGCAGGACTCATAGTGATAGTTTATAAACTAGAAGAAACAATCAACAGCAGTAGGAAAAATTATATCTGCTTCTTGGGCTGCACTATTAGAAACGTGGACCCTCAACTCACAGGTCCGACTAGAAGAAAAGTCAAACTAAGTCAGCCAGCAATAGTGGAAAAAAAGCACTATGGGATTCCTCCGGTCAAAAGGGTATGACCTAGCTGGTCTTGCTATTCTTTCAATTTCATATTCAGTTACTGAATAATTACCATAACTTTCAAGAGTAAGATTTACTTGCATTTCTAGAGAGTTTATATTATCTGTCCCATTAGGATTGCAGTTGTTCTGAAATGGAATCGAAACCTACTTATTTAGCTCTATTGGGGAATGTAAGAATAATGCAGGTTAATGCTGTGGATGGGGATACTGAAGTTTGGTCCTGGAGCACTACAGATGGCAACTGTTGAATCCAGCTCGTGCATGATACCCCAAAGGAGTATATCCCAGAAATTGGACAAGAATGGTGAAACTCCCTGGATGTCAGGTGTCAAGCTGGTTCCTTGCATAACAGCCAGAGAAAATGAAATACAGTTGGGAGGGGTTGAGATGAGAGTGTTCAGGACACTGTTTAGAGTTTGGCAGAGGAGGTGATAGAGGGAGGTGTACATGAGAAGGTGTAGTTGGTGGGAAATTGCTTGAATGTTATTTCAGTCTGTTGGCTTGGTTCAGCACATGAGATGTTTATGGCGGTAAACTGGAGAGGGAATTGGGCATTTTACAGGCAATATACATGTAGGCTGAGAGCGAGAATGAAGATGCTGTGCCATGAAATGAAGTCAGGTTAGGGATTGAATGTGTGGAAGGGGTTATGGTCCCAAGATGGGGACCATACTGTGTGTTTGCTGGGAGGTCAAAAGGGAGATGGGGGTCTCGTAGGTATGCGTGTTAAAATGGGAGATGCACCATGTGACCACCTAGGGGCTGTATGTGTGTGGGGGGTGTCTGTGTGTGTCAGGTGGGGAATGAGCTGTACAGTTTGATGAGGACTAGAAGTGCTAAGTGTGTGTTTGGGCTCAACACCCGAGTTCCTGTGTTTTCCATGCATGCTTATTATGAGCTGGGCTGGAAAGCTGGGGGGGGGATTCAGGAAGAGAACAAAGAACAGAAAGATACAGGTGGAACTCCTTGATTAGCTTAACATGGGCAACTCTAGGTGAACATAGAAAGGGACAAGTGGGAAAAAAAGAGGTTCTATTAGACAGTTGCCCAAAAGGCCACAGAGGAGCAGGGAGAGGGCCGCCTTGATGGCACTGGCTGCATTGCAACGCAGGATCTGGAGGTGCACGGAATGGCAATTTCCTGCAGTGGTGCTTGCAGGGATGCTTACTTATCAGAATTTCCCACCATATGTCCCCAGTGATCTAAAACCTGAAGAAGGTCAAAAATCCCTCCTGCGCACATGCCTTGGTCATACCTGCCCCAAGCCTGTAGATCCACTGCGGTGTTATACATTGTGGTCTCCAGAGCGCAGGTATGGGCAGCGCGGACACTCGTAACAAGCTATTGTCCACACAGCTGTGTGTGGGCAGCTGGCATCCACCAGGGCATCCAAACTGCATCTGAGAAGGCTGTGCTCGGCAGCTCCTGTGTCACATCTCCCAAATACCTCACAGGCCCTGCAGCCCTCTCACGCTGAGGGTAGTCCCACCGGACTTGCTCTGTGCGGGGTGGAAGGGCGGCCAGTTGGTACCCCGGAGTCTCGAACCCAGCCGGAAGCCTGAAGCACTTGACAGGCCTGGCTGCAGGTTCCAGAATGGCTTAAGGCAGAGGCGGGGTCCGATTCCTCAGCCCGAGAAGGGAGCGGAGGCGCTCGCCATGACAGGAGCACGAAGCAGCCCTCGCGCCCAGCCGCTCCGCGCCCGTCGGGCGGAGGCCTCGCGCGCGGGGAGGGCCTCAGCGCCCGCTGCAGGGAGGGCAGCGGCCCGGCCGCGCATGCGCAGTGCCGGGCGCTAGACGGCAGCGGCGATGGCTCCGCAGTGACGGTTGGATCTAACGGTTGCTATTGACATTGCGGCGCGGATCGGGCGGCGGATCCTGCCCCGCGAGCGGCGCCCGCCCCGCGGCCGCGCAGCCAGGAGCCACCGGCCCCGCGGAGGAGGCCGGCCGGGGCCCTGAGGCCCAGGTGCATCCGCCTCCCTCCCCCGCCGCCGGATCGGGCAGCGCGGCCCGGCCCGCCGCCGCCCTGAGCTGGCTTCGCGGTTCCTCCCTGCGGCCGCCGCCATGCCGGGCCGCCGCTGAGGCGCGGCCCGCAGCGGCCGGGAAAGCGTCCGCTCGGAGAGGAGCAGGGCCCGGGGGAGGGCGGCCCGGCATGGCCCGCAGCCTGGAGTAGCGCCGCCGCCTCCCTGCGCTGTGTGGCTGCGGGCGGGCGGGGGCCCCGGGGGGGGGGAGCCGCGCGGCCCCGCAGGGCCGCCGGGCCGCCGCGGCCTCCGCGCTGCCGCCGCCGCCGCGCGGCTCCAGGTGGCCCCGGACCAAGGTGACACCCGGCCTGCCCCCGCCCCGGGGCCACCTGCCCCCTCGGCCCGCACGGACTCGGCGCCGCGCTTTCTTCTCACCCCGGAGCCGGCGGCGTGCGAGCGGCTGCGATGAACCCGGTGAATGCCACTGCTCTCTACGTTTCAGCGAGCCGCCTGGTGCTCAACTACGACCCTGGGGATCCCCAGTCCTTTACAGAGATTAACAAGCTCCTGCCCTACTTCAGGCAGTCCCTCTCCTGCTGCGTTTGCGGTGAGGATCTTTCTTTTGTTCCCTGCACAATGAGTCCGGTCCCCCCCCCCCCCGCCCCCCCGCCGGGGCTCGCCGCACGGCGGCCTTGGGCCGCGCTGCCCCGGCGGGCTGGCTTCGCCCCGGCACGGCCGCCGGAGGAAACGCCGGGCCAGGGCCCTTCCCGCCCCGGCCCCGAGAGCCGGGCTCACGCGCGGAGGCGGCCCGGGAAACTTTTACTCAGCCTTTCGCCGCCGAGCCCCCCCGCCTCTCCCCGCTCCCGCCGAGCCTCTCGCCGCCGGGGGGGGCGGCGGCGGCGGAGCCCACGTGGGCGGCCGCGCTTCTCCGCGGGGGGGGGCGCGGGGCGGTTCCGCACGTCGGGAAAGGTGGAGGGAAAATAATTCTGCGGCTTAAACCCACCTGCCCCCCCTGCAAAAACCAACCAGAAGCGGGGTAAGTCTGCGGGCAATATTGGTGAAAAAGATGGAAGGGCGTCAGGGGACTGCGTGTTTAATGGGCCGGCGAGGGGTAAAGAAAATACTCTGTCGTTTTTGTTGAGACAGTGCGTTTTGGCTAAAACGCAACACTATTATGGTGGCTTTATTTCATAAAGGGTATGGTCGTTATTAGTGGTTATTGGAATACCCTGGTATAGTGGAGTTAATTGCTTTAAAAAAGGGATGACTAAGAGCAAGTGTGGTAAAAGATACTCAAAACAATATACGGACCGTAGAGGCAGGGAAATAAGAACTTTTACTCCCCTCCTCCCCCCCCCGCCCCCTTGAAATGTAAAGAACAAAAAGTAATTCAGATTGAAAGCCAGGAATTTTAAGCACACAGAAACAATGTTTGGATTATTTTTTTTGTGTGTGCTTAGCAGGTAATTGTCCTGTAATGATAATTACCATAAAAAGCAAATAGGCTGAAACTCTGCTAGGGTTTCCCTGCTCCCTTCCCCCCCAAAAAGAGCATTCTGCATTTTGTGGGCCGAGACAGACATCCAGAATTTCAGCATTACAGTCTGAGGAACGTTGGGAAGGAATTGCATTCTGCTGTGTTCATGAAGTGGGGGCACGTGTCTGTTCTGGTAGGAGGCTCTGGAATAAGCTGTCAGCCTTTCTTGAACTTCCCTCTGAAGCCTTGGTCAGTGTTGGGAGAGGGAGTCTGAACTGTTAGACCTCTCAGTTGATTAATTTTGTTAATTCTCCTTTTTTTTTTCCCCTCTGGTAGTTTTAAGTCCTGTCCCTCTGTGTGTTTGTATTCCCTTTACAGAGCAGACTTAGGTCCACTGTGTTTGCATGTGTTTATCTTGACTAATGTGTGTGGTCATACTAAGATTTAAATGAATTACCGGGGTTTATAAAGTTAAATACTTTATTTATTTGCAGAATCAGGATTTCAACTGTTGAGGCTTCAAAACTAGTGTTGGATGCTTCCTATCCTGTAGCCTTTGGCTCCTCCCACTTAAAGTCTTAGAAAATAGAGATCTGTTTGTACTGGGAAAGAGGGAGCCTGTTCCCAGGATCACCACATCGTCATTTCCTGAAATAATTTGTCTAAGTAGTTTTTTTTTTTTTCTCTCACATAACCCTGATGTCAATATTGATGCAGCTCTGCTCTTTATCTCTTGCTTATTCTCTTAGGCCCTGTTAATTACAGTCCCTAGCTGCTTTTTTTCCCATAAATCCTTCTGGCTTTTGGTCAATCATCAGACTGCTTTTGCCTAAAAATATGCTAAAATTTTTCTGATCTTTTTTTTAATAAGGTATTTACATAGGGACTACATGTTTCTAACTACTGTGCTATTTGGCCTTTCCATTTCGACTGGTCTTCCAAAAATGTGTTCTTTGTTCTCTTTGCCCTGACTTCTTCCCTTCTTGGCCTTTTGCAATCTTACTTTTACACTCTGTGCTATTGAAATCGTCTATCTTTAATTTGTTGCTGCCCAAATTCCTGAGCTGTTCTCCCCCTCTTCAGCTTTTCTTGCTTGGCTTTTCTGTCACTCTCAGTTTGGTAGAGCAGACCATGCTTTTTAGTTTGTTTTCCTATTGACTTGGGCTTCCGTGGATATTCTTATTGCAAACTACTTCTTGATGGTTCCGCTTTCTCTCTTCATCCCTTGTTTTCTTTGAAGTTTAAGGTCACTGCTTTGGCTTGTATTTTTTCCCTACTGTGGCCAGCTTTCAGTAACTGTAGCTGCTGTTTGTTTTGAGTATTTTGTCGATGAGTACTTCCCCAGTATTATCTCTCTGGGTCTTGGGCTCCTTTTTGTGGCGTGGTAGCGTTGAGAGGCCTCAGTAAATACCAGGCTCTTTGTGAAGCCATACAGTAAAATACAGTTTCTGTCCTTCAGAGTTAGCAAAGTGCTTTTCTTGAACCTGCAGGCAGTTAGTCATGGGAGAGTGGTCCTGCCCCTTAAAAAACTGTCCACTCTGGTGTTGACCAGCTGTCGTAAGTCTTCAGCTCAGACTGGTAAAGGCAAATCGACCTTCTTTTTCTTGTTTGTGTTTTCTGTTCCTTTTCTCCCACTTCTGTCATGGGTGAATATATTGGTGCCTCTTTCTCTTTTTGGCCCTCTGACCTTGCTATGGTACTTTTAAAATACTTTTTTTCTCTTGTACATATTAGTTCTAAGAGCTTCTGCATATTTAAGGTCATTTAAAGCCTACCCATAATTGTCAAAACCTTTTTAACTTTAGTGTCTTAAAAGGTAAAGTTTAAGGACTGAAGTAAAGATTACTTTGTGAGATGTCATGATCATGAGAGTTAGTGCTCTGACCACCCAAAACTTCACAGTGTGTTGTTTTGGTTTTTTTTTTTTTTTAAAATATCTACAAGCTTTTCAGATACTCGCTTCTTTCTACCCTATTTGCCTGTTCAGACTGTGAGATCTATCTGGGTACGGGTTCATGTACATGGAACTTTGAGTGTCTGGGACTTACCTCGCACAGATCTTAGTAGAATGTGGTCTTGACTGTAAATGTTTAAAAATTATGCTTTGTTGGAGAAATGCTGCATGAATTATCAGTAATGCAGAGAACTCCTACACTTGGTTAAAGTTCCAAGTGTTGGACTTTTCAGCACTTCCCTTGGGAAATTACTCCCCAAATTTAGTGCTCCTTATGTCATCAGCCTTTCCTCAGTATTTAGTCTCTGAATGCATTCCGTAATGCTTTGTTATGCTGTAGGTATTAATTCTGCAGTCAAGATTGTCCCTTTAATTTCAGACAATTGTTTTTAGAAGAAATTAGCGACAGCTATATAAATCAACTAATATTATTGTGCTTTCACTATTTTCTCAACTTACCAGACATAAGCCAACTCATTTTCTTTTGATCTGATAGTCTCTTAAACCAGCTCACATAGTAGGGGTAGCAGAAGTGTTTGGAAATTAGGAAATTCTAATTAAAGTTCTGATTTTAGATTGAAATTGGCACACATGAAGTTCCATCAGTAGAAAGTCATAATGTAAATATAATATGCCATTGTAAATCAGTCCACTAAAGCTGTTCTAGGTGGATCTGAGATCTGTGTCTTACCTAATGGGTTGTAAAGGTTAAACCGTGTTGATGGTACGGCAGTGTATGTTTCTAGGATTTAAGTGTGATCATGTGATAGTTTCCTAGATGGTGTTGTAGGTAATGCATCGTCCTCTTACAGGGATGTGTAAGACGGTATCTCCTAGAGCTTTTAAAACTTAAAAATAACTACTCCCCAGTGTGTATTAGACAAGGAGGTATGTGCCTTAGGTGTTTTGAGGATGTGAAGTGTGTCAATCTCTGGACTAAAGTGATGATTATTAAATTGCATGTTAATACCACATTTAATTTTAAAATAGCTTAGTAGGTTTTATGCAACAAACTTTGATGTTTTAAAAGTATTGCTTATTGGGATAAAAGTCTTAAAAGTGCCTTTCTCTGTTTCAGATACCATGTAGGTTACTGCAAGTCCTTCAAAGGTTCAGTTGGCTTTTCAGCATTAACAGCCTTTTTCAAAATTCGGTTAAAATGCTTGTAAGAGACAGATTGCCAATCAGCTCAGCTTAGCTTTTTATCCGTGGAAAACTTCATCTTGGAACCTCTGAAAGATATTGTAGAAGTGTTTGAAAGATTGTTGTTGCTGATTTAGAATGTGAAAGTGCTTGAAAGGTTGCATGGCTTTAGGACAACACTTTTTGTTCGGCCAGGAACCTGGCTGTAGCTTGTGCGGATGAGAATATAGCTCTTGTCTTAAACATCCTGTAATCGTAAGTAAGGGGATGTGAGACAACATGTGGCTTAAGGGAGATTAAGAGGTGGGAAGGAACAAAGAAACAATGTGCCAGTAGACTGGTACCTCACCCACCCCCTGTCAAGTGTTTTGAGTTAGTTCTTGATAATTTTAGTTAGAGGGTTGAAGGCTAAATGGTAAAGTAACATTATGGAAGCAACTCACAAGCATGGGGAATGGCATGGATTACCAAAAAAAAAAAAGAGTAGACTTTTTGTTTTCCTATTTAAATATTAGTATAGGGATGTTATTTCCGTCCTACTCTTGTGTAAAAGTATTAGCCTATTTTTTTAAAGTTCTATACTGTCAATATAAGTTGAGTCTTATGGAACTCACTCTGCTAGCTAGGTTTGACATTTCTGCATAGTTGGTGGTATATTGAGTTTTATAAAATTTGCCATCTTGTCCGTGTTGTTTGAGCTGTGAAGGCTCCGCCTCTTCCTCCTTGCCCCCCACTGAGCTAATTCTCCATTGCTTCTGCAGTTCTGACTGCTTCCTCCCCCATGTCAGTGTGTGGTGTGACCTCCTCTAGACCCCTTGTCTGTAGCTCTTAGTGGCATCGTTATGGATCCCAAGTAGAGCTTACTACTTTAGGCTATACTTTGTCATTGGGAAATTGTGAATCAGACCTGTACAGTTTCATGAAGCTTTCATATGAAAATTTCTACTAATATCTAAGTACCACAAGCAAGTGGAATTCAAGTGAATTACAGCTCTAGAGTAAGCAATCTTTTTTTTCACTTATGGTATTGAGACAATTTGAGGCATGCAAGCAGTTATGTGATGTTATTCAGAGAAGAGAAGATAGTTGGATGACACCTAAATAGATTTAAACTTCCTAGAAAATTCGATTTCCAGTCACAGAGGTGGAAGAAGGCAGAAGAAACAAATTCCCACTACTAATAAAACTTAATTATGTGCATGATACTGGATTTTCTGTTTGGGATGTGAGCCATGGCTAAGTGAGTTAAGCCTGGATATCAGAGTTTTAAAATGCAAAAGCATTTTTTAAGTTTTGTGATGGAAAAGTTTAGCCTAGAACTCTCATTCCGTGTCCATTCTCCTTAGAGTGAAGGCTGATTCATGATCCATGCTGCCAGATCAGAGTTGTCTTTTATGTTTGAAAAGTGATCTGGACTGGTGCTTTTTTAAAGTATGTTTTCACTGATGTTTTCTTCTTTCCTCCATTTCAATGATTAAAAATACTGTCCAGCTTTCAGATCTTGGTAGTTTTTAAAAGTATGGTATTTTCCCCTTAAAAATTACATGAACGGTTGCCAAAATACTTCTGAATTTCTGAACTAGGGACTAAGTACCTATCACATACCTTCTGCTGCAGTTATTATTTTTCTTCTTGTTTTGGACAAGATAACTAGCATGGGCAGCTGCCTATAAAATGTCCACTCACACATCTCTGAATATGCCAATTTTTAGCCAAGAACATGTTGGATGATTTCTCTTCCTCTTAAAATCTCCTTACTTAAATTCACTGTTTCCCTTTCCTGTTTTTAAATCCTGCATGTGACTCCTGGGAGAACTGCTTTTTCAAGGTTGTCTGCCTTGTACTGCATACATTTTCATAACATGAAGTTCTACCAGTTTAATTTAAATTGGTTTCTAAACTAAAAGTCCTCCTCTGTCTTAGAACAAAATTGAGGAGTAGGAAGAGAAGTAACTGTGGTTTCCACCTTACCAGCTGGTTGGTACCGGGCTTCAAAAGAAGGTTGCAAAGTGGAGGTTGCAGTATTGTCTTATGTGGTTCCAATGCGAGTTTCTCGTTGAGGCAGTGGGAGATGATGGACAGGTTTTGATGGTTGCCTGAGGACATTGATTAAATCGATTGCGTTTCAGTGTGTTTAAAGAAAAGTTAATGTGTTGCCAAGAGGCATCTTCTATTGGGACAGCTTAGTTGTCCGGGTCTATGGACATAGTGCATTCAAACAGATTTCTTTCGTTTTGTTTTCTTACTATGTTATGATTTACAGATTAGTCTGACTAAATATGGAGTAACCAGTTGCTGGATATTATGTTGGAGTTCTTTGTGAAGCCAGAAAAGATTCTCTGCATCTAGTATATGACTTGAGAAATAACGCACAGCACAGCCTTTCTTGAGCATTGTGCTTTCCAGATAGTAAAGTTTTTCCTGTTCTTACAGAGGAATTCACTTTGAAGTCCTTCAATGATGTAATTTGTTATTCTCGGTCTCCTGAGCCTTGCAGTCACAGCACAGGGCTTGCTCCTTCTCTGGTGGCCTTGAGCACAGTTTACTTTAAGATTGTGCTGTTAGTCTTGATGGTGTGAGCATTTTTGTTTGCTGGGAAAAAAATAGTTTTCATTTCTTTTTTGTTTGCTCAGAAAAAGTGATCAACTTGATCTATAACTCTCAAAGCAAGTTTTAATTCTTACGAGTGTTTATGCTGCGTAGAAACATATTAAATTAATTTTATACCCGTAGGAGAAATGTCAACTTTGCCATTTAAAACCTCTTAAAATACAGCACCCTTGACTTTTGGAGAACATTACATGAAAATTTGACATTGCATGGTGAAAAAGATGAATTTATCTATCATTTTAAAGCCTGTTCGTTACAAAGTTTGAACTTTGCCACTTAGTTTGTTAAAAATACATTTAAAATTTTTCCAGTCAGTGATTTTTATAAACACAAAGAGTTTCAAACAGAAACATAACTTTGACGTAGGACTTTGTAAAATATGTCCTGTTGTTTATTGTGCAGGGGGTGGAGCCAGAGAACAAAGCAGTCCCTTCTACAGTTAAAATCCAATTTGTTGTCATATTTCTGGTTTTTTTAACCTTGAACTTTAGCCAAAGAGGTTGACTGTATTTCTCCAAATATGCAGAAAAATAGTCTAACTGTATTCTTACCATGGTTAATTTGGGTTCCTGTGTTGTTCAGACAAAAATTATGCATTTTTTATTTTTCTGAGGAGTTATACAATCATTATTCTTTAGTCATGACCCATCCCTATATGAGGGTAATGATTTCTGTAGCTAATTTTTCATAGTTGTTTGTTGATGGAGGATGCTCAGCCAGCAGAACATTTTCTCTGATTAAAGTTTTGAAATAAGGTTGTGGGTTGGTGTGGCTTTTATGCTTTTTTGTGTGTCCCCCATTTCACCTGACAAGGAATCTGTCAATGCTTGTGAATGTCTTTGGACAAATTCTAGCAGCACCGTTGTAGTTGTGCTGATCTAAGAGCAAGATGGTATTTTCAGGAAGAAATACTATCATCTAGTTCACAGGTAAACTTACTGTTTCAGATCTAAAAAAGGATTGTATGCTGGAAGTCTCAGGCAATTTTTTCTATTTCTGGTTTTTGGCTGAATAAAACTATTTGTGTCTAGGAAACCTTGTCTCACAAAAAACATTAAAGGAAAAGTGCATTTCTAGTGTTGTCATTGTGAACTCCTCTTACAATCTGTGTTTTGTAGACAGAGGTTCAAAGTTTTATGCTAGTAATATTGCAAATGTGTCTTGTGTCTTCATGTCTCTCAACCAAGAGTGTGGTCGCTACAACTGCCAATTTGTTTTCTGAACACTGGGAAGTGGGTGTAGGATATCTGGGTGTCAGGCGGCACCTCTGCCGGCTGATCCAGCAGGTTTCTGTGCGATGAGAAAGCTGCCAAACATTTTTCTAACGGGGAGAGTTTGTCAGGGTAGGTGTAGGACAAAACCTCCGTCTGGTGAATCTGCCTCTTGACTTGGGTGCAATATTTGTGACTGGTATCAACCAGACCATGGTTCAAGCCCACTGTCTTGAGTGTGCGGTTTGGAAGGGGTTTGTTAGGGCTTGAGATCTGTGGAAGGAGACCCTTCACTGTTGTCTTGTCCTTGGCAGTTGTCCCGTGCACTAATTCTCTTGAAGTTTCTCCGGTTTGAGTGTATTTAGTTACCTTCTTTTCGAGCAAGTACCCAGATCTTTCACCCATGTAAAACAGATCTTACACATTATTTTTCTGCAGATGGTTAACAGACCTTTTCGCTACTTACCATATGCCTGCCTGTCTATCGTCAATTAGTTTTGCAAATAGCGCTTTTAGGTTTTTTATCAAACTCTGAAAATGCTACTGCTCTTATGATCGCGTTTTTTCTTTTGCATGTTTTCCTTTGAAACCTCATTGAGCTACTTGTTCTTCAGTTGGATCTAGCTGATAATTTCTTAGATAAAAAGACGCTGGTGTGGGGTTGAAGAAGGGAGCGGTGCAGGGAAGGTTGTGCGAGGAGCAAGCCTTTCCTTTCAGAGGCTGCTTTGGCTGAAGTGCTTGAGCTGCAGGTAGGTGGATGAACTTCAAAAAGCCTATCAAGTGGTATGGCTAGTTGGTGAGAACCAGCTCCCGTCCTTCAGGAGGTGGTTAACTCTGAAGCTTGAAAGTAGCGATTTATTAGAGTTTACTGCCTGTTGCTAATTATTTTAGTAGAAACAAATCAAGTCATGTTTAATCCAGAAATGAAAGTGCTAAAAATGTAGCAGTCCAACTGTTAAATCTCCAGCTTCTGGTTATTACTTTGAGGTGCTTGCCATATATTAATTTTAAGTGTAACATAGAAGTATATGTGTGCTTCATGAGATTGATTACAGCTTCCTGTTTTTTAAAACTTGCTAGATTCACAGAGCTGTAGAATTTCTATCTGACTAATCCAAAGTTCACAGAAGCTTTTTGTAATCTTGGTTTTAAAGTGAAATGATGGTCATTGTAATGTTTGATGTTAACAGATTAACTGGTGCAGGTGAGCTTCCTTCTTACCATTTTCTCCCCTTCTTCATGGACGCCAGTCCTACTTTTGTGTTGTACAGCAGATATGCCACTTCAGGTAGAGAGGGAAAGGATCAGAGGGGTGGGCTGTTGAGCTTTCCACTTGCTTGCTGTGCACTATAAACCGAGGGTGATTTCTGGTGACACGAATGCAGTTGAGTATTAAAGACTCTTGTTTTGGCAGTTGGAGATTAACCCCAGTGATACATTTATTTGTACTTGTAGCAAAATTTGACGACATAATTTTTTCTAGTTTAGTTCATCAAATGAAGATTTAATAGTTACATCATTCTTAAGACTTTGAGTTGTTAAAAAAGACAATATATTATGTTTCAGTAGGTTTTTCCAAGGGTGCTAAATTAGTTACTTGTGTTTAGCCCCTTTTCCAGGGCATTATATTTCTGCTTTTGCCAAGGGCAGATGGGAACTGAAGGAGGTGACCTGTTTTGATTCAAGTCTTTCTTCTCAGTGAATTTCATCCATTTGGAGCACATTTGCTGGATATGTACACCTAACAATTGCTTTGATTCCCAATTCTTCTCCTCCCTTTGGTTTCTCAGATACAATTTGCAGATGCTTCCCCTCTTCCTGCAGCTGTGAAGTAATGCTCATTAAGGAACACAATAGGAAGTATTCCTTGTGGTTTAAATGACCTCTGTCCTGGTAGCAGCCTTTCCAGGACAGCTGTGGTACTTTGTAAATAATATACTAAAAGTATTTTTTTCTGTATATGCATCTTATTAAACATAAGCGCTCATATTCATGTGGATGTTTAGGAAACCTTTCTGAAAGCAGGATAGTTAAGAACTGATGTTGTTTAGGGAAGGCCTCTTATTGGAGGGTTTGTAACACACCGAAAGCAAAATCATGTTTTTAATATACCCCTTGCAAAACAGGGTGAGAAAAGACGAGGCAAAGTTTAGTAATACTAGGCTATTGAGGCTAGTAAAAATGAAGGCCTGCATTGAGTAACTGTGGAAGGATCTTATGCAGATGAATACACAATAAAATGACAAATTTAGTTTAGATAAATATTAAATGATAAACATGGAAAATTATTAATTTCTCAGAGCCCACAATTTTTATATCTTGCAGATCTATATAAATTTATAGAAGGGGGTAGCACTGATGGCTACCAGCCAAAAGTGGGGTCTTGGCCTTGTAATAAACTCCATGGGAATATCAGCTCAGTACTGAGTGTCAATCAAAAAAGCAAAGCAAATGCTAAAAATCGGGACTGGAATAGAGAATAAAGTGGAGAAGTTTATTATGGCACTGTATAAAGCTGTGGTTCACCTGTATTTTACATTGTTGCAGTTGTGGTCCCCCCATCTCAAAAAAGAACTGTGGAAGGATGATCCAATACAAGGAACGACTTCTGCACCGGCTGGAAGAGACACAACTTGGAGGGTTATGTGGTAGATGTAAATCCCATGAGTAGTGTGGAAGAGAGTATAGAGATTGGCTGTTGGTTCATCCAGCACAAGAACCAGAGATCATCAAGTGAAACTAGTAAGAGTAATCTTCAAAACAAAAAGGGATAGCTGACCAGGGAACTTCTTGTCAAAGCCTGTTGTGACCGACTACATTTGAAATAGTTAAAGAGGAGATGAGGCAAGCCTAAGGAGAGAATCTGAGAGTTACTGAGTACGTGGAAACCCCGTCTCCCATGAGAAGTATCTCAGCTAATAATGGTTAAAAGCTGGGCAAGGGTTAAGAGTTTGCTTGCCTTGTTCTTACTCTATGCCCTAGGTACCTGCTTTTGGCCACTAGTAAGATGGCCTTGCTGGGCTAGATGGATCTTTGGTCTAACTTAGCATGGTTATTCTTAGGAGTTTGAGGATAGGCTAGGTAACATCTTGGAATCCTTCCCAGCTTTGTTTTCATGGTGGAGTTCATAATCTTAATCTGGGAAGATCTGGTAATGTGCAGCACCAAATGAGCATTACCCTTGGAAGCCTGTACAGTCCAGCAGTTTGGAATGTCCCAGAGCTTAGTACCTCCAGATTCTGGGTAGCAGCTTGGGTCTTGTGTTTCTGGAGCAATGTTGCTAACTTAATACAGTTCCCTGAGTATTAAAAGTAATGAAAACATAATTTTCTGTGAATTTGCCTATCATGGTTGACTTTTTTTTTTTAGCTTAATGATACTAAAGCTGAAGAGAGTGATAGGTGCCACAGAATTCATATGAGAGAGAAACTTTGACTGAAGAATTAATATTCAATGAGACATGAGCTCAAGCTGAAAATATTCCCGCAGCTCAGGAATTCCTAATGTCTCTCCCCTGTAGGTTGCCTGGCATTTACTGAGAGTAGAACTCTGTTCTTTCCTTCAGTGAGAGCATGTGAAGTGTTTTGTCTTGTCTGTCCATTTGAGGTTTTTTTTTCCCCTCAAACCTTCTGGAAATTTAAATTTTTCACTATCCTCTTTTAGCATTTGTACACTTTCAACAGTTTCAGCCAAATTTATTTTGGGAGAAATAAAATGCACAGTTGGTAATGACTTTTTAAAAAAAACCTAATTAAAAGTTGAATTGGTATATTGTTTACTTGGTTCCATTTCTGAAGTATTTTAGTGATGATCTGTAAAGCATTGATCATTATAACTCATACTTAATCATCAGAAGTAGCAAAAAGAGGCTAAAGATGGACCCAGGAGCATGCCTTTGTTTCATTGGGTATTAATGCTGGTAGGCTTTTGGTTCCGGAAGCACTGTGGATGCGTGTAGTTTTACAATTGCTTCTGAAGCCTCAGAGCATTCAGTGAATGAGTCTTAGGTGTGTTTGCCTCCTGTATTTGTCCCGGCATGGCTTTTTCCCTGTCCTGTTGGAAAGACTCAGTATCCAGAGGGGACGGACAGTTGTTTGTGAGTTCTTTGTGCTGAAGGACGTGACTTCTGAGACAAGCTGATGTGATTCAAACCTTTCTTTTTGGTTTTCCCCATGGGAGTTAAGAACTTTTCTCACAAAATCAAGTCCAGTCTTAGGACCATGATGGACATCTCTGTCTTCATTGCTGTTTATATAGCGTCATTTAAAGGGAACTTTAAAAAAAAAAAAAATTGCACTGCAGGTTAGATTGTGTGACTTCATGTTTCGTCTGTTGGCTTTAAATCTTCACTGCTTAACTTGAAGAGTGTTTTGCTATTGTGTTGTCATGGTGGGGTCTTGCAGAGTCACCCTTCCTCACTAAGATTAGCAAAGATAAGCTAAACACCTAGTCTTTGATTGTGAAACGCATTTCCCATCGAGTATTGCTGTAACTGTGCTTTGAACCTTTCTCTGTTCTACAGCTTCTATTCAATGTTCGTCCCGAATGGCTTTCAGTTAGCCGTGTTCAAATACTGCACTTTTCTGTATGTCCCCTGCTCCAGTCGCACTGTAACAACAGTTCTCATTATTTGACATCGTGTAGATGTGTGCCACCTGCCAACTTTCTAAACAATTCTATTTACTCTCAATTTATAAAAAAAAAAAAAAATACTGTGTAATGATGACTTCAGCACTGACTCTTGTTACGTGGTGGTCAAAAATCAGTCCATATCAAGCCACTTCTACTGAAAGATAGCTCAGGTGGAGGGCTGGAGCAGCCCTGTCCCAAAAAGGTACCAAGGGATTTGGATTTCAAAGGGACTGTAGGATAGTCTGCTCACTTGTGGAATTCAGGACTGTTGCAGAATTACTGTGCCAATACGAATTTCCTATTTAAACACAAAAAGCTGGATTTCCAAAAGTAGTTTGAATAGTGAAAAGTACGGAGGGTTAGGTTAGGAGAGGGGGTGGAACATTTTGACAAAAACTACAGAGTGAGGGACAAGTTTCATATTTCAAGTGCAACTACAGCTGAGGGTTGGTATGGTGTGTCTTGTTTTTCTACCTGAGGGCTTGGATTCTCAACTAAGGTAATGCAAGGTAGAAAGATTGGGTTTTATTCCTTAGTTGGTAACTCAGTCCACTCGACGAGGTCCAGTTAATTATATCTCTTAAAAGCACTATCACGAGAATTGGTTATGGAAAGTCCATGTGATTAGGATTTCCTTGGAAAGAGAGTGACAAGAGAAAATATCTTCATATTTTATAAGATTTTTTTTTTTAAATCTCTGTCTGTTTTAATACATGCACTTTGCTTTCTCATCCCAAGTTGTTTCATTTTATCCATTTGCTCATAAAAGTATGTTTTCACTTTGGAAAATCTGGGTGAGAATTCACTGATGGTTGTAACTCATCCAACAAAGGCTCCTTATGGGGAGAAAGGTCTGATCAAAGCTGAAAATGCTTGGAAAAGAGAGGAAACCTCTTGCTATAGATGACTATAGATACTCTGCAATTTAGTTTAGGTGTTAGAATATCTTTCTGGCCTGGAACTCACTAGGAATAGCAAGGCAACACTCATTTTCTGGATCTAGTTACTGGTTGGATTATTTCTATGCAGAATTTCAGTTGCTTGGTTCTTTTATCCTTAAGTGTTACTTGGTTTGTTCTTAAATAAAACCAAAAACATTCTTCTGGGTTTTTACAGCTTCAGAGATCTGGAGACATAACCGTCCAGATTTTCAGTACTGAGTGTCTGAAACTTTCTGTGCTGTCAGCTGTGTTGTTTCCTTTAGCAACTGATTTTTATTAGTTTCTTATTCTTAACAGTAAGATCTCAGAGAAAATCCTTTCCTCAGATTTCTTCACTCTTGCCCAGGACATGAGCAGTTGTTGACACTTTAAAGTATTTAAGCATCACGGCTATTGCAGTACCACTATTTTTTAAGTATTATTTCACTGATATGTGTCTGAACTGGAGAACAGGGAGCTGCCAGTCCCCACGATACGTTAATAGGCGCCTTGTTGCACCTTCTGGTTTGGCACAAGAGTAATCTGTTTGAGCGCAATACAGTCCTTTTTTTCCCCCCACTTTTATTAAAATATATTAGTAGGTGTTTTATTCAATGGTTATATGAATTCATGGGATCCATTTTGTTGCTTGCAAAGTTAAAAACTTTGTGCTTTATTCATGGCATTGACTGTCACAAAGCTAGGCTCTATTTTTAGTCCCAGCTAAACGAAAAGTAGAAGTCTGCTGTGTCTTCTTTCCTTTTGGGGTTGATATTTCATCATTTTTACATTCCTTTTAGGGTTTCTGTCAGCTCTGTTGCTGTTTGTTTTCACTGATTTCCTTAAAATCTCTGCAGTGGCTCTTCATGGGAGTTTATTGTTGCGCTTTTGGTGAATTCATAGAAATCTTGTGTGTTTTGTGTCAGTGGAAGGAACTGCTGAGAGGGCCACAGGCATTGGTAGTGTTTTAGTTGAGAGTGTTTCTAAAGGCTGCAGCAGCACAGCAAATTATGGTGCGATGGTTTTCTTTTTTAAATGTAATGTTTTAAAACCAGATATAGCAGCTGTGAAAATTTTTAGGCTATTGTCTGAATGGTATGTTTTCTTGTGACTCACTGAACTTTTTCGGGCAATTTTTTTGATAGTAGAAAAAATCCATCCTGCTCTATCCTGGAAACCTGCCTTCAGTCCATTGTAATCTTTCTCTCTTTTCCTTAGGAAATTTGCTACAAGACCCTATTGCTCCTACCAACTCCACATGTCAGCATTATGTCTGCAAAACTTGTAAAGGCAAGAAGATGATGATGAAACCGTCATGTAGCTGGTGCAAGGACTACGAACAGTTTGAGGAGAATAAGCAGCTAAGCATCTTAGTGAACTGCTATAAGAAACTCTGTGAATACATAACGCAAACTCCGCTGGCACGAGATATTATCCAAGCAGTTGATTGTTCTGCAGATCTTTTAGCTTTGCTCAAAGATGGGTCACCACTCCACGAAGAGACAGAAAAATCTTCTGATACAGCCTTGGCTTTGTGTTTGACACATTCCCCAGTACCTTCAACCTCGGAACTCACAACTGATCCTCCAGCTAGTTTTACGTCAATACCTGAAAGCACACACAACATTGACATTAGAGGTTCTGTTATCAATGGGTTGCCCAATTGTAATGGGCTTTCGGTAGATAAACTTGGAGTGAATATTCCTTCTCCTGAGCATGCAAACACAATTGATGTCTGTAGTACTGGAGAGTACATAAAAACGGAAGATATCTCTAGCAGCCTGCAGCCTGTGTGCGATACAGTTTCTACTAGTGACTTGTGTACAACAGGCATCGACATTTGCAGTTTCAGTGAAGACATAAAACCAGGTGGCTCGCTTCTCCTTAGTGTTGAGGAAGTTCTCCGGAGCTTAGAGACCGTTTCAAATACTGAAGTCTGTGATTCTAATTTGCAGCCCAGCTTGGAAGCAAACATGACTAATGGCCCTTTCCTGCAGCTTTCTCCCCCACCTCTTAGCCATAACATTTTCATGTCCACAGATGCTTCTCCTCACGGAATCTCCTGTACGGCGGCGACACCTAAGGTAGTTAAGCTAAACAGAAAGCGATCTCGATCAGAAAGCGACAGCGAAAAAGTTCAACCTCTACCCATTTCCAGCATCATCTGTGGCCCAACATTGGGAGCATCAGCTCCTGTAACAGTGAAACAGGAAAATAAAATGTCTTTGCAGCCTATTGCAACTGTACCTAACGGAGGCACTACTCCCAAAATAAGTAAAACTGTGCTCCTGTCTAACAAAAGCATGAAAAAGAATTTAGAACATGCCCCTAAGAAATCTCACCCGAAAGCCAAACCAGGGGTGCTGAAAACAAAAGACAAAGCAAAGGAGAAAGTTCCTAGCAGTAATGTTATGCCAGGAAGCCCAACAAAAACTGTGTACAAAAAGCCACAAGAAAAGAAAGGGTGTAAATGTGGTCGTGCCACCCAAAATCCAAGTGTTCTTACATGCCGTGGCCAACGCTGCCCTTGCTATTCTAACCGCAAAGCCTGCCTTGACTGCATATGCCGTGGCTGCCAAAACTCATACATGGCTAATGGGGAGAAGAAGCTGGAGGCATTTGCAGTGCCAGAAAAGGCCTTGGAGCAGACTAGGCTTACTTTGGGCATTAATGTGACAAGCATTGCGGTGCGCAATGCCAGCACAAGCACCAGTGTAATCAATGTGACAGGGTCACCAGTAACTACGTTTTTAGCTGCCAGTACACACGATGATAAAAGTTTGGATGAAGCTATAGACATGAGATATGACTGTTGAATCTTTCTTTTTTTTCCCTGCCATCAGTAGGGGAACTGCTACAGTTTTAAGGCAGCTATGGTTCTGTTTAACTTGCTGGAGCTCCTGCGTTTAGATCACTTGTATCAAGTGTTTTTCATTGCTATGTTATGTGTATTAGTGTCTGGGAAATAGTTGCAGATGATGGAGGAGTTACCCTAAAACTGTTTTTAGTTCTTACAGCACCTCATAGTTTGAGATCAATTGCTGATGTAAATGATTTTATCACGAGATCTTTGGCAAGGAATATATTAACCTCATTGTACTTGGTCATGCTTTGTGCTCAGTCAAAGCTTCTGCTTAAATGTAGAAAAGTGGTATCTAGTTAGTCCATCTAAACTGTGCTAGACTGTGATGTAGAAGAGAAATTGTCAATTAGTTACAGTCACCATTACTAGAAAAATCACCTACTATTCCCGCAGGAAACGCAGCACTGAGCTGGAGAATACAGTCTGAAAAGGGTAGATAATTTCCGACTGTGAGAATTGGTTATCTACTCCATGGAATGGTTTAAAAATAAAAAATACTAGTAATACATTGAGAAAGCTAATAGCCCAAAAAGCAGCTCAGTCTCCAGACAAGGGTCAGGAAGATAGGTTGGTTAGCTGTGATTGAGGCACTGCTGACTTGGATACACCGTCCCCGTTTACACCATCATTCATTTTCTTTGTTTTCTTGACAATTCCACAGGTAACGTTCCTGATCAGTTATGCCCTCTGTGCCAACTCCGATTGTTTGACATGTTGCTGACTATTTTGGCTGGAGCGAGAAAATTACTTTACACAAAGAAAGCTCAAGTTTTATTAGCACCATTCTCTCCTTTTCTCCACCCCCCACCGCCCCTTTTTTTTTTTTGAGTTCCTGCTGATTTTACTGCTGTTGCTTCTAGAAAAGAGGGGATTTTGTGGGTTACAGAGAGACTCCTTGGCTGCTTTGCCCCCCCCTTTCTGCCAATCAGTGCCAGGGATACACACAGACTTCCACAGCAGTTATCACCGTTGGGAGGTTGTGTGTGTGTTTGATTAAGTTTGTACCACAACAGGCCTGGGACCCATCCCCAAGAGGGTAGCTCTTTGCTGAGAGGCATCTTTCAGCTGGGGCAGAGGATCGATGGCTATCTAAGGTCAAGTATTTTGGATGTTTGTTAGACAGAATCAGCTACAGAACTCACTCCACCCAGAATCTGTCTCATTTTTCGCTAATGGATTGAAAGTAGCTTTCAAAGGTCAGTGCTTTTCAGCCTGGGCTGAAAGGCTCTAAAATGGAAGAGTAACACAAAGTTGTCAAAGAGCCTATCTCAGAAACTGCTACAATGAAAGCGCCTCTGTAGGAAATCAGCTTTAAGCAAAAGTGGTTTATTTCAGCGTAATCCCTAAATAAAGAGTAGAAGTGGAAGAACTGAAATCTTGCATTTAGGGCTTCATTGGCAGCCTAAAAAAGTCACATTGCTTTGTGAAAGCAGAAATTTGTCTTCTTTGAATGATACAGCACAAATTAAGCATGGGCTGACTAGAACACAAAACATTACCTTCTGATTTTAAAGGCAATTCCCATTTCAACAGCATGTTAAATAGTATGTGAATTTTTTGAGTTACTTTACTGCTTCCATCTTTCCTCTTGTTCATCCAATGAACGCTGCAGCACTTTTTGACCTAATGTCAGGTGTATTTTGATTTGGCACAAAGCATGTACAATGATGGTTCCTCACCTAAGAAATAAGCAAAAACCTTTGGACACAAATGACACCTCCTTTTGTTTTGTAGTGTACCATGGTGTCATTTTCTGTGAATGTGGTCAGATCTTTTTGTTGGTTTTGGTTTGTTTCTCCCCCCGTCTTTTTTGTGGGGTGGGTAGGGTGGGGGGTTAAAGCCATAGGAAGAAAAATGTGATGTACGTGTCCAGTCTGTACTTTTTTGTTTTTGTTTTGCAAGAAGAGTTGAAAAATATTTTTGATAATGAGTAAATGGTGGAAAATGCTTCTTAGTATTCTTGTCTTTATTTGCCAACCCAAGTACCTAAGATCTGTGTTTTTTAGCCCTCATGAGATTTAACGATGTCCTATTAAAATGTATTTAGTTAAACTTGTATGTGATTTTTGTGTTGACCCAAGAGGATCCTTCCATTTTCTAATCTGGTGGTTTGATCGTGACCTACTAATGTAAATCTGTTTATTAGTCCACTACATGTAAGAAAAGTAGCCAAACGAGAGTCTGATTTAAGGGGCGTGAACTGCACAGCATGGGTTGTTTCTGAATGCTTTTGCAGAGCTGTTAAGTTTTGCTGAGACTGTTGATGGTACATTTACTAGGACTTTCATTAAATTAAATACATAGTACCTTTGCTCCAGAAACGTGGGAGTACTTGGAATCTTTACTATCTATCTCACTGCTGAATTAAATATGGTACCAAAAGTTGGAGACTTAAGTCGAGTGTGTTTTGGAACAGTCGACAGGAGAGCCCTGATCACTAATGTAAAAATTGCAACTGGTAGATTCAGGTTGTTTCTAAAAACATTTCCTTTTATGCTGCCACGTTCTTGAAATGTATATTAAAATTCAAATTGATTTAATAAATGTTAGTTTTCTAATTCTATTTTGCAACTGCCAAGGGCATCAGTGTGGCATATGTTGAGCTTATTGTCTAAACACTACTTAGTCTGTTGATGACTAATTCTGTAATTGTTTAAATTAGGGTTGGCTTGGTTTGGTTTTCTTAGCCTCCTGGCTAGTTGTTCTTGAATAAGCTGAGCAATGGAAGGGATCATAATGTTGCTGAAAATAATTGCAGTGGTTCTAGTTTGAAAAGCATCAGTTTCCATTCCGTAGCTGTACGAGCAGCGTTGTGCGACCTTCCAGCCTTGGTTGTAGTCGAGAGTTGGGTGAAAACTCAGTCCAATGCAGCCCATGGCAAGGGCTTGCTCCCTGCTGGCCCTCTGCGGGGAAGCACTGGGGAATTGCTGGTGCACAGCGGTCCTAGGGACCATTTTAGCTCCAGCTTAGCCTGGGCTGGGCTGGCGGGAGTTACCCAGCTGCCATAGTCCAGGCATTCCTCCTGCGGTGCTGTGGATTTGGGGAACTGTTCTCAGTGTTAGGAGAGAGGAAGCTGCTTGGGGATTTCTCTTCATATAGGAAGTGCCTGATATTTCAGCTTTCTTCCCAATCCTCTGAAAGACAGTGATTAACTTCCAAACTTTATTATAAAGTCCTGTAATTTGTAAAGCTGTTGTTTTGCTGCTGGAGTCCTCCTGCCTGAAAACATGTTGCAAAGATGGAAAGAACAGAGCTCCTTTGGGAAGGGGTGGACTTTCCATCACCTGAAGCAGTACAAAATTAGTCTAGTGCTTTTGAGATATGAACATGTGGAAGATGCTCTTTTTCGAAAGAGAAGACATCTAAACTTCCATTTGGAGTGGAAAGGATCTTTCACATATCCTGCATGAGTGAAATCACTGGTTGGGATTAAATCCCTGAGGGGACAGGGAAACAAAGCTGGAAATGAACTTTTGGGTTGCACAGAGCTTGCTGCTCTTCTTGGGGTTCATTCGTGCAGGTGATGCTGCTCTCTGGCTTGTCCAACCCTAGGGTAGAGTGCCTGTGAGCAGTGGGGCCACAACAGCCACTTCTGTTTCCCTTGAAATCCCTGCAGATGTTCTTGTACATGCATACAAGTTTTAAAATGTTATCACAAATGAAGGAGGCGGGTAACAGATGTCGTCTTGCGCAGCTGCTTCCATTCGTGTCATCGTTACATCTTAGAGGCTGCCCCCCTGCAACCGCCATAAAATTTGGTATTGTCAGAAAAAAAACCTGTAGAGTTACAGTGTACCAGCAGTCTGAAATAACACCTGAAAATCCTGCTTTCCAGGGCAGGTACTTCTGGCACAGCAAGGAGCTGCTTGTTCAGTGGAACTCTGATAGACTTCCAAGAAAAAGATCATACAGGTGTGGCATATCAATCATGCAAAGATTCTGGGGTGATCCAGAATAAAAGCATCTTTCTACTGTACGCAAGAAGCATACCCCCCCCCAACATTTTTTATGTATTTTTATTTTTATACAAATGATCCTTATAAATAAGCTTTTGATTGCTAACTAACCTTCTGAGAAGGAAAACAGCAAGAAAGAGGAGCTTTCTACATTAGAATCATTCCAGGTATGTGGCATGGCGATGAAATTCACTCTGAAAAGGTATACAGTGCTATTTAAAGTAGTACCAATAACATCGCAGGCACATCTTGTCTGGTCTTAATTATTTAATTTTTCAAGTGGAAGTGACGCTGGTAAAGAAACCCAGAGGTCCCCACCTAAAAGTGACTATGCTATATAGATTTAGGCATGTGGGGGGGAATGCTGATCTGTGGGTCGCACAGATGGAAAGATGGAAGTAGTTAAGATAATGCAGTAATTCTGCTTGAGCCTTTGTATATAATGAAGTTAGAAAAGGCATTACCTTTTTCTTTTTTTTTTTTTCCCCCCCTTCATTCCCCTTACAGAAGATCCAGGAGATGTCCGCTTTCCGGATGAGTTAAAATGAGGGAGCTTGGCATTTGGTAAGTCAGCACATGGATTGTGCTCCATATTGAGGGATGAAGGTGTGAGGAATGTAAGTGGTAGGATTGCTTCTCTTTCCCAGTATTTTTGAGAAGAAAGCCTGGAATTTTAGCTTTGGCAGGCTTGCTGCCAGGTAACTGGATGGCTTAGCAGCAGCAGGGAAGGCAACTTTGGGACAGCAGCTGGAGATTAAGTCAAACCAGTAATACACTGCCCCACCGCTACAAGACAGGTTTTACTTTTTAAATTCAAAAGTCCTTTATTTGCCAAAAAAGAAGAAAATACAAAGTAAAAATACAAAGATAAAACCATGCTGGCACAAAATCTCTCCAAACTACTTTTACAAAGTATGAGAACCTTTATTATTAAATACTCAGTTTCTAAGACCATCACCTCGTGATACAAAGAAAAGATTAGAATGGAAGGGTAAGCACTGTTGACATGTTTTTCTTACAGTGGTTCATGTTCTTCACTGAGGTTCAGTTTTGATTGCATATACCTAAGATTCTGTGATTTAGAAAAACCGTACTCCAAAAAACATACCATTAAAATGACACTTCAGTGACTTTTTTTTTTTTTTTTTTTTTTTTGCCTTTCAGGCATATTTTCTTTTGGAAACTAAAGCACAGTACCTTGGTTAGAGTATCTCAAGTCAGCTTTCTTAAATCCTTAGTTCAGGAGAGCAGGAAGGTTTTCTGCAATGTTTTCTGTAAACCTGAGACTGACTGGAATTTCTTTTTTTTGCTGTCCATGTCGGTTTTGCAACACTGCCACGTGGTGGCAGACGGGCAGAAGGGGAGCTATGTCAGTGCCTGGGTTTTGCAGACAAAAACTGTAATGTAGCAATTACTACGGGGGGGGGGGGGGAGGGGGGGCGGAATCAAGCTAGTACCATTCCAGCAATTGCACGTGGTTGTATTGAGCCATATCTTAGTACTGCATAGAAAGAATATTTGTGAATATAAAAATAAAAAGCAAGGGTTTTGTAAGGACACAGGACTTAATTTTGCTAGACAAAAGCAGACTAGAGAAAACGAATAAACACTTTTTTTTTTTTATCATGCAAAGCTGAATTTTACTCACTTTTCTGACTACGTGTAAGGAAAAAGAAATCCAGCTCATAACAGACATCACTCTGAGCTGGATTTACATGGAAAAAATGTGTGCTCTGTCTTTAAACGTATGCAACATCTAAAGTGGCATTGACAGTTGGAGACGGGAGGCAGTCAGAGCGAAGTGGACTCGTTTAAGTTTTCTGTGCTGTGATTCTTGGGTCACTTCATGCTAGAGAGCTTGCTGACCTCTGAAGCTGGTGTGCGTTGCAGCTGAGCAGGTTCTGGTGTCTGTATTCACCAACATCCTTGTCTTCTTACATTTTGACTATCCCAGAAAGACAAGCTAAGAAATAGGACAGGAGTTCTCAAATTTACCTTGCTTATTTTGCAGTTATATTGCAGATTTAGAAACCTTCCATCCAGAGAAGCTGTGGACAGGGCTAAGTCACAACTGTGGTGTGGAATACCTCCTTTGCTAATGCATCTGTGGCTGCTGAATTACTTTTCTTGTCACATATATTAGTGAGAGAATGGATTTCTTCCTGGAGTAATTAAGACAAATTACTGCAAGTTTTGCACTGATACCGTGCTAGCAGTGGCTGCTATAGCTTGTCCTTATGTTCACATATAAGGCAAAACATTTGCTGTAAGCTGTGGTTGTGGTTTTTTTTTTTTCCTCCTTCGATTAGCTGGTTGTGTTGACCTACTAGAAAGCATGAATTGGGTTTGGAATCACTCTGCTTTGTCACAACAGCAGTGAACCTCTGTTTGTAGAGAGGGGCTTGGGGGGCCAAAGGGCTCAGCAGAGCAGCTACGAGCCGCTTTCTCAATTTAGTGAAGCCAAATCCTGAAAAGGTAACTGGTGATTTTTAGCAGGCTCAGGATACTGACTGACTTAAAAAAAAAAAAAAGGCACTGGTTCGGGCAGACTAGTGCGGTGTGAGATGGAAGTCTGAATTGATTTGATGGGTTGAGTTAAAGCTCCTCTGCCAAAGGCATATGAGGAGAAAGAGGGAAGATCCTGAAGTGGTGGGTGGATAGAGAGAGCAGGAACAGCAGAAGGCAGCTCAGGGTATGACCTAGTGAGAACAGAAATGCCAAACCAAAGGAGCGATGCACCAAGGGTTGCTGGAAGTACCAGCTCTTCACAGTCCATCATGGGCTGCGTGCATCTGAACACATACCCGGTGCTTGAGAACACTGTCACTTGCTCAGCTGGCAAGTCCTCAAGTCCTTTGTCTAACTCCCTCCTTGTGTGAAAAAGAAATCGTGCATTCCTGGGAATATACATCTTTCCTGGAAAAGGAT
Organism: Gorsachius magnificus; assembly: GCA_034008185.1. Lineage (NCBI taxonomy): Eukaryota > Metazoa > Chordata > Aves > Pelecaniformes > Ardeidae > Gorsachius > Gorsachius magnificus. Next base: position 22,146,263 of record CM067087.1, on the reverse strand, counting down.
GTCACACTGAACTCCCATAGGGAAGAGAGGAGGAAGAAATGTACTATGTAGAGAGGCTGTAGAATCACCGTCTACGGGCATTTTTTCAAAACTCAGCTAGATGAGGTCCTGAGAAACTTGCTCTAACTTTGAAGCTGGCTGCCTTTCAGTGAGGAGGTGGAATAGAGACCTACAGAGGTCCCTTCCAACCTGAATTATCTTGTTCTGTACAGCACTAGGAAAACTTCTTTTCTTGGCGGTGTCAGGGCTATCCCAGGTTAAAACCTTAAAGAGACAATCACTAAATTATTCTGGAATGAGACTTTAGATGATTAACAAACTGGACATTCCAATACTGCCACTTAGAGAGTTAAAAGCTAGCAATGCTGAAGTAACATAAAGGTTCAACTTCAGCCTAGAATGGGGTCAGGTTCTTCTTGTTCCTTTGAGGAATCTTCATCTTTGGAGAGATGTAAAATTTTATCAAACTAAAAGACCACTCTGGACCCAGATAGCAAAGAGGTGAGCTGCTTTGCCTAGGTTCTCTCAGGTAAAGAGCGGACGGAGCTGGTTACAATTAGTGGTTGTGAGACTTCCATCCTATGTTGGTTTCTGCAATCACTTCCTGATTTCTTCTGCATTTGGGTCTTTGTGGAATCATCCCCAGTAAAGCTTTTCCCCTCAGGGTTACAGTGATGATGGAGATGCGATTCAAACACCCTGGTGTTGAACAGAGCCATTCTTATGTGCTTGTTGCATTGAAAGAGTCTTATCCTGGTTTGGTTAGAGTGCTCCCTGCTTACATCTTTTATTATGGAATGGAAGTTAGCAAAGGCACTGCAAGGTAATAACCTGGGCATCCAGAAGTTTCCCAAATATCAAATCCAGGATCCTGGGGTGTGTATATGCATCTGGATAAAACAGCAGCTTTGTTCAAGAAAAAGAGAATAGATCTCCACAGCCAGTATAACTGAAAACTTCCTCTCTTTCAGATTTTCATCCTGAGGAGAGAGTTACTAACCTCAACAAGGCAGCAGTATATCCCACCTGGGCATCGGGAGGCAGGCGTTACGCTTCGAAGGCTCCTGGAAAAGTTGAAGCCGCATTGTAGTGATCAGCCAATTATTTGGTTATTAACAGTAGCACTTAAGAGGTATCACCTATGGATTAACGTTCCATTGTGCTAGCATCTCTATGTACAAAATACACCAGGCTAACAGTGTGCGTGTGCATGTACAAGTTATCTATTCACTGGCTGGGTTCTGCCTTTAGTGCAGGCAAGGAGGTGCCTGCTTGGAGATCTGATCCTGGCACTGGCAGCTCTGGGGTGTTCTGGCAGGTATTCACGCAGGGACAGCCTGAGGAGGTATGGTTTGGTATTCTTACAGCAAGGTGAGGGGAAATATAGTATATACGTGCCAACCAACTGTGATATATTTAGGCACAATTACAGTAGTCAAAATACGACAGCTGAAATCTGTCACAAGCTGGAGAAGGTAAGTACCAGATCTATTTGTTATCTGCAAGACTAAAATTGCAGACTGGTAGGAATACGATATAATCACCTATGTGCCGAATCACAGACAGCTGCTAGGCAAGGAGCAACAGCTCTAGCAGCAGAGCGTGTGCTATTGCTAGAGACACCAGTTGCAATTCTATGGGGAAAGTCAGTTTAATTTTGCACTTAAAGCAAATCTCCTCTCAGAGACTGGGGCCTGTTTCATGGGTGGAAAATAAGTTTTTGGCAATATTACAGACTAATTCCTTTACCAGTTAAAGGATCCCTCTAGTAACAGAAATTTAGCATACTAGGTTAGGGTTTTTATCACCTCAGCTTAGTCTCTTGGAGAAGGCTACAGGTTAGTAATACAATAGAGGAGAAGAACGCAGGGGATGGACAGAACTGGTACACAGCAGTTCCAACACACCAGCTGAACAGCATATTTGTCTTTTTTTTGTAAACATGCTAGAAAATACTTGTACTGAGACAAAACACTAGCCTGAGGAAGATCTATGCACAGGAGAATATGTAGAAATGTTAAGTGTATCTCAAATGTAGTTCTCAATAGAGAAACATTGCATCTTGTGGTGCTTTAACTGTCCACATATTCACAGAAGTAAAATACATCCAGTATCAACTGTAACAGCTTGTGGTTTAAAGCACAAAAGGGGACTTCACTCTCCCCACATGCAGGCACAGTACCTTGGTTTCCAGGACACTAGGAAAAAAAAATAGGATAACTTCATTGTGACTTGCGCTTTAAAAGATTTCTCAACATACATTTAAATTAATTGGGCAGCTCTTTTGTCACTCCTGGTATGAAGTCAAGTGGACAGAACAGCACAGGACCAAACTGACTGAGAAATGACCACTGTAGATGTTGCATGCAGTTGTTACAGTTAATCATTAGATGCGGGCATTTATTGCACATCTGGGGACATAATTTATATATAAACAAAACAAGGTGCAATCACAATTTTTAATGAGCGTGCACAATAAATCATTGTAAAGCCTTTTTATAGAAATTACCTTATTGCAATTACACAGGAAGAGAAAAAGGATTCTCAAGTTACAGTGTACAAAATAAAGCACATTGCTCCAATGACGGATTTAAGAAAAAAAAAAAAATCCCTAAGTGTCTCGGGACTGAATGCTATCCAGTTTGAAAGATATTGATTAAATGTCTTCAATTTCTCTATGCTGAGAGATTTGAGATAACTAGTTTGTCTGACTTGTCTCCAGTTTCAGGGGGAGATAAGACTTCATCTGTGTCATAGTCTTCTTCAAATGATCTGCAAAGATAAAAGGTATGTCTTTAAAAGCCATATTTTGGTGAGAGCATTTTCAGGTAAGTTATTTCAGTGGCTACTAAGGCAGCTGGCTAAAACAAGAGTAGCATGCAAGTTGATAACCTCGAGGAGGGTATTTATAAGGCATTGAAAGCAGTGCTGCAGTAATCAGTATTCTGGCAGCTGATGTGACCATGCTCCCATCCATCCTCATTTGTAAGTTCCGAAACAACTTTTCACTGGTGTTCACTGTTATAAAACTTGAGTCCAGTTTCAGTAACAATTGTCAGTAGCTCGCAATAGCCTTAAATAGTTCAGTGTAGAAATAAAGTCTTCCAGCCACACATCCAGGCCCTAGAGGAGATTTGGCTTGCTCAGACTTGCTCAGAAACACCTAGTTTCCAAAGAGTCTTCTGGCTTAGGATATGTTTTGACATCCACAGAAGAACAATTGTGGCCATGCTGTCATGTTCCTCTCTCACTTGGTTTGAAGTTTAATATCCAGGTCTTAGCATTTTATGGCCTGGGGAGTTTTGGCTGTGAATTCTCAGCTCCAGCCAGTTGCACTATTTGGGCTGGTTGGGTTCTGTGCTCTGCAGCAGAGGATATCACTTCGGGGCTTCTCATCCCATTCTGAAGAAATTATGTTCTTAAGATGTTTTCCCTCCAGTCTCAGCACACTACAGGTTAGTTTTTCAGGGCTCCCAAGAAATTAAAATTCTTCCTTTTGTTCTGAAAGCAATGCTGCTTATGAAGGAAATGTTGCCGCAGGTATTTCATCGGCAAGCACAGGAATAGCTCTAGTTTGTTCAGTGATAAACTGTGTGGCAAAAAGGTTAACTCCTTTGATACCCCAGTACGGATGGTGCTGAGAAACAATTGTCTGCTACTTCTTGTGCTGTTTTTCCCTTCACTAACCCATATGCAGGCACAGCAAATCCTTGGGAGCCTGTCAGTATGCATGCCCTGTTGCGGGGAGGATTCTGTGCTATAGTCTGCTGATCCCTATGTGAAGAAGAGACAAAACAGCACAGAGATCTTCCTGGACAATATATTAATCTTCTCTTCCAGAAAGGAAAGCACCTGCTTAGTAATTATGCCACCTTCTGGATCCTTGCATAAGTGGAAGAAGGAAACAACGGTCTGGATCCTACATCAATAACTGTTCTGATCATGAATGCAAGGATACCAAGCAGTACAGAATATGCCCACTTTTTGCTGAAGCAGTACCTGTTGGGAGTCTGCATGGCCCTGCCTCCCTCGTCTTTCCACCTGGGAATGGACTTGTGCATGTTTGTACATGCCTCAGTTTCCCTAATGTCTCCTGGGTTTAAGATGATGCAGCAGAGGAAAACTTTTTATTTACATTTGAATGTTGTTCTTAGAAATGTTTCCTCTGTGTCCCCTTTTCCTTCAATTTTACCAGTTTCTGATAGCTTTCTCCCTTTTTTCCCTATATGTAGAATGTGACCTTTTTCCCATATTGTTTATCTTGCACCTTCACCAGCACTTGGAGCTCCATTATAATTTTTTTTTCTAGTGCCTTTTGCTTCTGGACTAAACCTTCTCATGTCTTCTTCAAAAGGGGCTTCCTATTGTCCTTTCCCATATGAGTTACTTTTTCACTTCACTCTTTTGCTCCTTATGGCTCAACAGTGCCTGCCTTTCCCATCTTGGAAAAAATGCTTTCCACCTTTGTGGCTAGGAAACATCCAAAGGACAGCTTTTCCACGAGATTAGCACTAAAGAGAATCACCTTCTCTCCTTCCAGGCCAGTTTCAAAACTTCACAGTCACATAAATACACATATAGGCTCATGTAGATACGTAGATTAAATACCCATTGCTCAAGAGTCAACCACGGCAACTCTGGCTTGTTCAAGAGAAGGCAAATTACTGCAGGAAATTCTTATGTCCTTCCTTCTGGCAAACACACACACGCACTTTGTCACTAGGCAGTTCAGCAATGTACTTCTTCCCCCTTTCCCTTCCTTATGCTGCTGCGTTCACGAAGTGAGCAAATGAGCCATCAGCCAACTTGAGGGAGACAGGAAAAATAGTCTAAGCTGCCTACACCATCTGATCCTGTGTCTTTGTCCCACCTATCTGCCCCTGAGCAAGATTACTCAGCATTCTGCCCTGGCTCTTTGCTGCTCAGATGAAGGGGATTCATTCCTATCAGCAGCTGATAAAAGATGGCCTCTTCCTCCTTATTTCCCTTCCTATGGAGAAAAATCTCTTTCCGTGAAGGCAACTGTGGCTTCCAGGTACATCAGCTGGTTGAAAGTGGTTTCTGGAACAGCAAACAAAGCAGTGCCCACTTCTACCAGGCAGGCCATAGCCTGGACTGCAAGAAAGGATTTCTGCAAAACCAATGCTTTTATCTGCATTAAGAGCTTGTGTTGGTCAGATTCAACTATTGGTTCTGCCAATACATTCACCATGGAACAGACTCTTCACCTCATAAACAGATGTATAAAGCACAGCATGGCAGAGAATTTTCAGATCAGCTTAAGCTTCTAGTGAAACATGACGCTTCACTGCTGTCTTGAACAAGACGACACCTTTCTCTTATCTTATTTTTGGTGATTGTAGCTCTCGATACAGCCACGGCATCCTTGCAGCCACTCTGAGTATCCACTATGTCTTGATGAAATTCCTCTTCCAGGAGCAGTGCTCTCTCATGGGCAAGCCTGCAGACAGCCAGACAGACACTGACTGGTTTTAGAAACCTTCTATCTAGAGAAGCTACAGACAGGGCTAAGTCACAAATGTGGTACACGCTTATTAATTTCATCCATGATTGCTGAGTGTTGGTTATTTTCAAATGCATTAATAAGACAAATACCAGGTTTCATATTCTGCCAGCTAACTTAGCCAAAAATCTTCCGGTCTCTCATAGAGCTCATAAATTGTTTTGGTTTTGTCCTGTCCCTGCTCCCTGTTTCTGTCATCCTCAAAGGACAGCAGAAATAATGTATGTGCAAAAACTCAAAGCCTGTTTTCTGGCAAATTTGTCTGGGCATCCAGCTCTTTGTTTTTCTTTTTCCCTTCCTTTTTTCCTGCGTGGTCTGTTGCTATGCTCCACAAATGAGATCTAATCCTGCTACCATGACTACAGAGCTTTTCAGGGGCTCTTAAAAGCAAGCAGCAAGGTTGCTGACATGCTCTTTACAGGAAGACACAGAGCTGTTTCAGACAGACTTCAGAAATCTGACATCACCTGCCACTTTTCCTCTGGTTTTGGGGAGTTTGGAGACTCGTGGTCCTGCAAAGCTTTTATGGCAGACTCCTATTTCTTTTCTGTGCTAGGGGCACAGGTGTTGCAAAGCAGCTGCAGGGAATAGAGCAATTTTATCATCCATCCCATTACCTCATCTTCCATTGTGAAGGCCACAAAAAGGCAAGGCAGCTCAAAGAAGATGAGGGAACAGCCCATAGCTGTTTGGATGCACATCACAGGGAGTAAGGGAAACATAGCTCTCAATAGCTTTGCAAATCTCTGTGGCTAATTAGTAGGTGCTACTGTTATCCCAAGCAATTTCCAGTGTGGGAAGTTTTGAAAATAATGCACTCTTCTTGGTACTCTAATGGCTCTACAAATACCATTCAAGAATGGATGAAATCCTGAACCATGCAAGATTAACATGGGGTAAGCATTCTTCAGATGTTTGTTATATTAATCTGGAGACTTCCAGAGAAATATTCTCAAGAAAATATTAACACAGACACAAGTCTAAAAGATAATTATGCTGAGTCTCCATTAGGAGCCTCTGCAGGAAGCCCTTGTGCAGAGAGATTCTGGAGCAACTGCTCTGCCTAAATTTCATTGACTCTAAGGATAGCTGGAGTTTCCATAATTTTATAGAAGGCTGCAAAAATTAGGATAGGTACCACAGAAACCAACAGCATTTTAAAGAGAAAGTCTCAACAAACTTGGTAAATGAAAGAAAAATTTAAAGTAAAATTCACTAAAAAATCTCCATTAGGTATAATAAATGTAACAGACTACAGCTTCTAATCTATGATATGTGACACAGTCAATACATGGCCAAGACTACCAAAAGTCATTTGATATTTTTTTTTATTTTTTTTTTTTGGTACAGTTGCCAAAGGTAAAAGGCTTTGTCCTTTTTCCCAGCTATCTTCATTACTGCAGTGTGTGTAGCTGATTCAAATGGCTGCCCACAAAGCAGTCCATTGTGACAAATATACCTTTTGGAGCAACTGTTTCAGGCTTCACATGTTCCAGTGTTAAGTCCAAGCAGTAAGTCCACTACCTCTGTTAAAAGTGGCATCCTACTAAACCTCAGCTGGAGCCAAATAAGCGTGTCCCCAGGGCAGTGCAACGCCTATGCTTACCCTTCTTGTAACTGCTCGTTCCCAGACTCCTCAGCCACAAGAATCTCGTACTCTTCAGCAGCGTATCTGTCCCAGTCAGAGGGTTCAGGGCCATCATTTTCAATGTCCTAAAGAGATCAGACAGTCAAGCTCACTATGTCCATACCTCTCTCTACAGCTGTTCACAATAGGTCTAAACACGTGACACAGCAATTCTAGGAATAGTACACAACTGTATAGAAACAGCTAGTCAAAAATTGCCTTAACTGAGAGATTCACAATTATCTTAAACCATTTTAACATCTGCACATAAATGACTATGAAAAAATACATCCCTTAGTCTACAAAGCTCAGTGGGTGACCTGAGCTGCCAACAGACTGAGGCTGCTTTATTTCAGAAATCCTGAGCATTCATAACTGCACATTTTCTTTCTCTAGCTCAGCCAACCCTGCATCTGTGCACTTTGTAATTGGCTAAAGAATTTAATGATTTAAAATCTTTAATTAAACGTTAATTGTAACTGATCTTTTGAGGAACTCTTCATGGTTTGCTAAGTTTGGGCAAGTTTGAGAGAAGGTTACAGAATAACATCCTTAGAAACGTTTGGCGCTCTGCCATTTACTGTAAGACAGGGAAAATAAGTTAGTGCCCCATGCCCCACGTGGCTGCTCTTATGATGATCCAGTTTAAATAAACAAACAAAAGTAGGGTGGTTCTGGATTGGGGTTTTTTTAAGCCTTGTATCATGGAACCATGAGTTTCCCTTTACAAGTTATGTGGGAACAGCTGGGAGGGAACCAGAATTGGTTTTCGCGTGCCCACCACTTTACAGTACTTGGACCAGATAAGGAAATAAGTCTTTAAGCTGTAGACACATTTGGTTTCAACTGGATGTGCAAGGGGAGCCAGAGGAGGGGGAGTTTACACCAACAGCTGACAAAACTCAAGTCTCTGAACATCACCTGCTCTGCAGGTGAGCAACAACTGCAAAATACAAAACCCACAATCTCCTGCTGTATTTTCTCTGCTTGGGAAGAGAGAATGGTGAATGACAGTGCAGCCAGGCTGATAACCAAACACAACCTGCAATATCCAAACCTTCCATCTAGTCTACCACGTGTGGCCTGATCACAGAGTTGGCATCTCATCTGCCTTGGCCCCTGTGTTGTAAAGATGGCCTGTCTCTTCGGTTCTGTTTAGGCTATGGGAAAATTGCTGGTTTAGGGATCAGACTCCAACCCAGATGTTTGATAAATCTTCACATGAAACCTACTTATTTATGACTGCGGCTGTGTAGATATCTCCAGTTTTGATTATTTTCTCCTTCCTAAACTGAGCAAACTAGGTTCCCTTCTAGTACAGCTGAGCTCCCCTATTCCAGCCTGCTGAATCAGTGCAACGCAGCAGGCTCCGGCCATTCTCTCTAGAGTCATACACTGCACTGCCAGTGCTGGTGTAGTAGGATGAGTGATGGGAACCAAATCATAGAATAGCAGTATAATTTCTGTCGGAAGAGACCCAGGATGTCTCTAGTCCCAGCCTCTGCTCAAATCAGGGCTTGCTATGAGGTCAGATCATGGGGCTCAAGGCTTTGTCCAGTCACATCTTGAAAACCTCCAAGAATAGAAGCTGCACAGCCTCTCTGGGTAACCTGTTCCAGTGTATGACCACCCTACTTGTGAAAAAGGTTTTCTGATATTCAGTTGGATTCTCCCTACATCCAGTTGCATTCCAAAGATGTGTTTGAGAAGGCCTGTATTTAGAAATAAAGGTGATTTATACCTTTTGCACTGCAAAGGGATCCCTCTGTTCATTGTCCAGATATTTCTCTAAATTAAAAAAGGTGTTGTAGAATACATGAGCCATTCTGCACCTCTTCAGGTCTCGCAGTGTTACTCTTCCTGCAGGAAAAAAACCCCACAGTATTGTGCTGAGTTCTTAGTGAAAGACTGGGCCCATCCCTTGTCACTTATCAACGTTTTAATCATAACACCAGTGTGCTAAAATATTACAAAATTTCTTCCCAAGTCAGTCAAAAATTTTAACATTATTCAATAAATGGGTATGTTTATTAGGCTTAAATCTCATATACATAAGGAGGTCTTTTACATTCACGTGAAATATGAAAGAATGTGAATGGGGATGGTCCAGTTGCATAATCTAGACCGTCAGCGCATCCCACAGCTGCAATGTACAAGATCTGTTGCTCCAGTTCCAGCAAGTTAATTCACAAAGTCTCTTGTTTTATTATTTCAAACCTCCTGGTGCATAACATTATGGCACAATAGCCGCTGTTTAGACTTTTGCCTTGTGCAGTAATTTCAGCCCTGTGATTATAACACAAAGCTGTACCTGTAGATGGGCTTCACAGCGACATTACTTTCTCAATCCACCATAGATCAAAGAGGATGGAAAATCCCATTAAACTGGACTTACCTTCCCTCTCTGGCTTAACAAGATCAAGCATCTGACACAGCAAGTCATGAAATGGCAGTGGTTCTATGCCCATCACTTCCATCCGCTCACACTGCTCCTCATAAAAATACTCCAGTTCATACATGGAGAGTACTCCATCCCCATCCAGGTCCATGCACCGAAACCAGTACTCAATGCTAGGAAAAAGAGACAGGACTAGTGAAAGCACAGCACTGCACTCAGAAATCCACACAGCAGAGACTGCAGCAATGTACGTTTCCTTTCCCCCCCTCCTCTAACACTCTTCCGCCCAAAGGCTGGCATAAAAGCAGGGATGAAAATACACTTTGGGAAGGATGAGGGCACAGGCTAGCACCAAAGAACACCTCCTGTTAGAATCCTAGGTGGCTTGTGAGCACAGCCACGCTCGTGACCTGTTTCACCTGGTAGCTGTAGCAGATGTCCGCCATGCTGCAGCTCAACTGTCTCACATAGGTCAGAGTGTCCCTGGCTGATTCAGCAGCCAACGTTAGCCAAATACAACCAACTCTGAACCCAGGACACTGGCTATCCCTGAGTGACCCTGGTGAGCGATGAGGCAGGCATGGTATGCACTTATTTCCTCTGCTCCTTTATACAGAAGACAATGCTTCCAGGCAGCTACACACACTACATCATCCCTTCACCTCTGGATAGTTCAGCCCTGGATTTATGAATTATTCTTATCATTTTTACTGATAAGGTCATAGTAATAATAATCACATGCAGCTCTAGTTCAGCTCTGCACGATAGTCTCCCACTGGCTGTACAAACCAGACACACAGGCAGGTTTTACAAAGTGACACAGTGCAGTTTCTATACAAACCCTTGTTATGCACTTGCTACACACACGAAGGGAACTTGCCTATCCGCTGCAAACATCTCATGTGTTTACCCCCAGAGCCAGTGCTCCATAGCACAGGGTAACCAAAGGCATTGATGACTACCAAGACATTTAACGTTACAAGAAAACTCTGCTTCTACACAATTTCTCCTCAAGAAAGGCAGATGATTTGACCAAACATTGACAGTAAGTTGCTTTCTTCCTAATAATCACTGGAACCGAAGCTGCCATCTCTTGTAGAAAGTGGTAGGTCACAGAATTTTCTATAATCTTATCTGCTCATCTCAATACTTTTACTAGGACATAGAAAGTAGTCAGACCTTGTAGCACTCCTTTTGTCTTCCTCTGAAATCAGGAGCCACACAAAATCAGCGTAACTCATGCGGCCTTCCTTTTGAACTTCATTGCCTCTGGAAGATACATGAGAAAAAAAACAAACAAACAAACACCCACCAGGCTCCTAAATACTCTGGATGTTATCAAATGTATTTTTCAAAACACCCAAACCATTGGTGAGAGAAAATGGGGCATCGTCACCCATTCAGCCTGTACTCCCTGCACTCCCCAGCACCAGTCCTTGTGCCCTTCCCTACAAGGCACAGCATTTGCTGCCTTGCTGTCACTGCAGAGCTGAGGCTCATCTACCACATCCCCTCCCACAACAAGTGCTGGGCTGTTTTACTTTTTGGAGACTTTAAAGCAGTGCTCTCCAGCTAACCCTGTGCTATCGTGGGGCACAAACACCTAGTGCTTGCATGTTCCCTCTGGCTATGCCCAGCTTGTTCTCCATCCCTCTCCAATGAGGTCTACAGGTGGTCATCCCATGGGATTTTTAAATTTGTTTTCTTAAGATACCCGGAAGTCTCGCTCCATTTTCAGGCAGCTCCTACCAGAGCACTGTGTTGGAAACTGTTCTGATCAGTGGGGATTTTGGAGAGTATCCTGCATTTCTAGTCAGCCTGAAAGAACTTCTCTTCACTTCTATCCCCAACCAGTATGCTATTTCTCACCTCACCACAGCGCCGCTGAATATTCGCTCAATAATCCTGTTTGATAAAGCTGGAAACAAGAAGACATGAAGAAAATGAAGCTACAGGTCACAGGAATAACTACAGTCAGTTGTTTATGCTGAATCCATACAAAGCCATTTCCCATTGCTAAAAGAATGCTCTATCTACATTGCCTGTCTAACTACTTTACTGGTCTCCGTTCAGCACCATTTTGTAAAAAACAAAGATGATTCTCCTAGCATGTCTGCCTTTGTATCTTTCCAAACACCGTATTTCCCCACAAATACGGCAACTGTGTGTTATCTGGATTCCTAGACATGGGCAGTGTTACTCCTACTTGGCTGCAGTAGGATTTGTCACATAAGCAAATCCTGCTGATAGGAGACTATGTCAGTCTACTGCAAAACAAGTTTAGTTATCAAGCAAGTACCACACATCAAAACCCTACAAAACACTTCTTAGAAGAACACAAGCTGTGGCAATCCTGCTGCAGGGAAGGACAATGAAAAACAAGCATCGTTTTAGGTGAGCGGGAGGGCTTTGCCAGTCAGGAAATGTGTGAGATAGATTGTTATGGCAGAGACACACCAGCCAAGCAGCAAGTACCAGTTTTGAGCAGAATTTGCACACTGACCTCACCCTCCCAGACGGCTGACAAACTTCCTTTAGACCCCCACCATAGCTTCTTCTACACGTTCTCCATCACTTCTGTAGTCCTGGCACACTTCTGACACACCAGCCAGGCAGACCCAACCTGCACAACCCCTCACATCCCCCTGGCACAGCGCTGACAGGCTGCTGTACCACTGCACTGACAGCTTCTCCCCATCACCCTGCCCGCAGCACCCCTTCTATCTTTAGCTCCCCAGCACCCAGTGCTCTCAAGCCTCCTGTACAACAAATACTCCATCCCCACACTCCAGCCTCCCAGCAGGGACCAAGTCTCCCATATCACCATCTCAAATCAGGCACTCCTCCAATCTCACCCCATTCAGCCCCATGATCAATGCTCCTAAGCCCTGTGACTGCCACACTCACCCAGAACCCCCACAGCCTTCCCATAAATGCCACCACTCAGAACACGTGGGCCACTGCACCACTCTGACACACACACATACCTCCAGCATTGTCACTCTCACATCCCCTTCCTTCCTTCTTACTTCAGCCCACTAGGATCTTGGCTCCTACAGAATGTTGTCCCCATCCCCAGAGCTCCAGCAACACCTGACAGCTTGTCACACCTCCAGATCCCTGTAGCCTGTGGTAAGGTGTACATGCTACACCTTACCACATTCACCTTTCCTGATATCTCCAGTTGCACATTGTGTCTAAGCAGCCCATTTCCCCAAATTTGATTCTCTATCCCAGACCTACTTTCCCCAAAAGTGCAGCAAGCACATGGAAGAATCCAAGAAGGCTTTGTCTTCAGAATTAAGCATGCTGGTCAATAGATCAAGGTCCAAGACATTATATCATGAGTCCTAACAGGTAAGCACATGGGCATATCATGCTCTCAGAACATGGATAATCAGAAACAGCTGGCCTGAGTGCCTCCATCTAGCACAACACATACAGAACAAGTGCCTTTGGATTTTTAGCCCTTTGTGGACTTGTATTCCATTAACTTATCCATGGCCTTGAACCTCTGAAAACTCATAGCATCTGCTCAACTTGAGGAAAGAAGTTCCACACTGTCCTCAAGAGATATTCTCCAGAGCACGTCTGCAAACTGAAATGCATCAAGCTTCACTGGACTCTAGAATTTCTGTCACGTATAACAAGATTGCGCTTCAGCAATCTCTGAAGTCCACATGGACTTGTCCTTCTTGTCCCTACTTCCAAGTTCCCATAAAACCCTTAGTAAATAATAAGCAAGTTTCAAGACATCATTTTAGCTTGTCCTTCTGGCAGTGACCCACACGTGAACAGAAGCTTTTTCTCTACCTACTCATGCAGAAAACAGTGTGTACTGCATTTCTGTGTCTAAGCTCCTACAACCGGCTCTGTGAATCAGTATTTGTGTAAAAGATGGATGGCTCCATTTAATTTTTTTTTGAGGCATCAAATTAACCAAATTAAACCTAGGCTTTACTCTTTAGTGCGAGCATTCTATTTTCAGCAATCCCCTTTGTCCCACACAGCTTGCAGGCAGCGTACCTTGATCACTGTACCTAGCCAGATCCTTCTGGCTGATGTAAAGATCATGGTCAGTGTCCAGCTCCCAGAATTTACAGTATATAACATAGAAGTGCTCATAGGAGAAATAATCTGTGATCTGATTTATGTCATCTTCTTCTTCCAAGAGAGCAAGAGTCTGAAAGAGTACAAATAAAGTGGGAAGTTAAACCTAGACAAAGGCAGTTCAGCAGCTGAAGTTCTCCAACCTGTGAAAGCTGGGTGAACACAGCTCTAAGAGCTAATCCAAAATGCAGCCTTTCTCCCCCGTTGGAGATTTTGTGGCTGCATTCCTTAACAGGCATTTATAGAGCATCTGGCTTGGCTATCCTGGTTAGCATATAGATGCACAATATTTCTGCCACTCCCGTGAACAATTTATGCTCATTTTCACCTATAGTGTAGAGTGAGGCAGAGAAACAAGAATGCAACTGCTGTCTCAGCTGGGATCCATTATTTGTGAAACATTTCTGACATGCACCAGAGGCTCTTATAGCCATTTACAACAGCAATTCCACAGTTCTCCACAGGAACAGAGATATATCTTTACACATCACACATCCTTGCCTGGCTCCCAAAGGGCAAAATCAAGACTTGCTCCAGACTCATGCCTGGACTGGGGAAGGAGGGACAGATCCCAAGCAGATCAAACCAATCACACTGATTTTCCTGGGCTGTCGCTGACAGGAATTAGTCTGGTTTATCCGGGAGGCTTGGACAGATTTCCAACCATGACACCCGTTTACATGTCCCGTTAGAAAACACCTAGTGACAATGTCCTTATTTCATTCCCACTTCACACCTACCTCTGTCCTTCCCTCCACTCCACCTTCCCACCGACAGGAAGGCATTGCATGTTTACCAGTGCCACCTTCCTGTTTGCCCTTCTCCTAGTGCTGAGGCCACGGGACACTTTTTTAGTCTATTAGTCTATTTAGTCTATTAGCCTTTTCAGTCTAATAACTTACGGCTGCAGGAATGTGAAAATGCTAACAGACTCGAGCGAGCTATAGGTCTGTCCTCCCCTGTCCTCACAGCCTCTTAGAAGGGAGGAGGTGAAACACAGCCTAAGGGCTATCCCAGAGAGTTGTGTCTCTAAGCAGGCAGGCTTAGTGGCCCTTCTATCCATAACCATAAAAAAAAAAGACACTGTGCTATATGTAGGCACTGATAATTCAACATCAACTTTCAGTCACCTTCATAACCAAGGAACCCAATTGAGGCCCTACAAAACTCTCAAATCCTGCTGTCCCACCAGGTTCAGTAAAGCGTCAGGCAGGGACAACAGGATAGCACTGCCAGACCTCCACTATTCTGACTTGCTGACACTCAAGTCTAAAAATCTCTGATCGCTCACTCACTGGCCTCTTCAGATTCTTTATGGGTCTCTCCCTTTCTTTGCAGATGATAAACACTTGGGGAGGTTTTTCAATAACTAATTTTTTTCTTTTATAGCTCATGCCAAAATATGCTATTTACATATGCAGCAAAGAGCTGCTCAAGCAAAATTACAGTTCTAAAGCTCAATTTCCCTGCTGCAGGAGATGAAAGGCAGAGTAGATATACAAGAAGAAAAAGGGGAAGAGTGTAAAAGGGAGAAAATGAGTGAATAAAGATGCAGGATAAGTTTGGAGGATTTGTTTATAACAGGGGTTAGGGAGGAACTAGGATGAGACAATCCAAGGGAGCACTGATTTTTCCATCAGCTGATGTGATCAGTGGGGCAAAAGATGTCTGGAAGGACAAGGAATGTGAATTCATGCTTGAGGCTGTTGAGGAAAACAGCACGCTACATCTGGAAGGGAGAACACGATGCAGTAAGGAAGTCTCACTGCTTTAGCTGAGCCCTTAACCTTTCAGCCAACAGACTTTGCCTTTTTTTAGGTTGGGCTGAAGTCGAGCAGCCTCAGACAGTTTTAACCTGGTGCTCTTTTGGGCAAAATATACAGAGAATGGAGATCCAAATTCTGAAACCTCTGCCCAGAGTAAGGACACCTCATAGGGATTGTAACAAGAACTAAGCTTCATTCATTAACCTTTCTGAAGAAGGAGTGAAAGTCAGCTCCTGAGATGCAGTCTTGCAATTGCACAGCACAACATGCCTGACCAACTGTCAGCAGGCTGATTGCCAGTTGGGAGCCAGGAAATTGGCTGTCCTACCCACCACGTATTGTAGGCGATCCAACAGCTATTCTTGGCTGCTCAGTGAGCCACTTCACATAGGTACGCTGCTGCGTCTTGCTTCCCTTCCTTTTTGGCTAGATCAGGCGCCAAGAGCCAATCTGCCTGATGCAGCTTCAGAGCATGTGCACAGTTGCCCCTTGACCATCTGTCAGCGCACTCTTGGGGTACTCCAGTCCCTGGTCTTCTCTCATCTCAACTCAGACACAACTCCTCCGGCAGCCCCAGCCCTCTTCTGGCACCGAGCATTTGGCCTACCTCACTACAAGCCAGGCACAGCTCCCTCGCTATATAGTACACAGCTATAGGAACAATGGTATGATGCATTCTGTATTTTGTTCAGGCAGAAACCAACATACTTGCAAGAAGTTGCTTTTCCTCAGCTCTGTTAGAGTGATCTTCCCAGACCAGGATCGATTGACTGTGTAGAATATTCTCTGTATAACCTGCAACACATGAACAGAGCTCTTGAAATCAACTCCTGAAACATACCAGCTTGGGAATTTAAATGCAGTAACTTTTGTTTTGTTTATTCACTCATCCTAAGGGTACTTCTTTTTGAAAAATGTTTTGTGATCTTTTTTGTAGATATTACTATCCTTAATCCACTACACAGTCTGAAAGTAACGTTTGGTTCTGAAACAGTATTATCCATTTCCACTCTGCAAATATTTTCACTGCTCTTAATTCACATCTTTGAGCATGCAGATACATTATTTATGTCAGGGCATATGTTCAAAGTGCTAATGAATCACTCTGAAACTAAGCTTTTCAGGTTTTAAGTGCTGTAGCTTGCATGGATCTCAACTGAGCTAGTGTTCTGCACCAGGAAAAAAAAAAACCAAACCAGGACTTTAGAAGAGGAAACAGGACATGTAAATGAAAGCCACAATTGATGTCTGACCTATTGTGTCTGTAACAATGCCTCATCCTCTTGGTGACTCCACTAAAAGTAAGCAATAGAGATTATCTGTCTGCATTTATCTTAGGTAGGTGTTAACCTCATTTGTCTCCTTTACTGATCTGCCTCTGGTCGAAGAGAGCAACAACCATGGGAGGAATGCACAGACCTCCGAGAACCCAAGAGAACTGGTTCACAGTGTGAGACTGAGTGCACTCCCAGCAAGCTGAACCCTTCCTAGTCCATTCCTTGTTAGCTTGTCAAATATCATCACAAAATGGGGAAAACACAAATGTGTGATCAAGCACATGCAAGAATAGACTTAAAAGGGGAAACAACAACAACTAAACATCATCTACAAAAGAAATTAGAAATGTAATTAATTTGACTATCAGCACTGAAGTTATCGAATAGAATTCTTGTCAACCAAACCCAATACAAACAAACCTTTGATGTCTCTGACATCATGTTGACATATTATCCTAGAATTTTGGTAAGCCCTAATAGCGCATGATATTCCAAGACAAAAATTAACTTTACACAACAACATGGACATTATAGGGATTAATCCAGTTAAATTAAATGGGATGGGTTTGTTTCTTAGCTAGAACTAGCTTCAAGTGGGCAATCACCATTTAAGGGACATGCTTTGACTTAGTCATACAAGTGCTGGTTCTTAGTCCAGAACAGATCTGGAACCAAGTATGGGATTGTTGCTAACAGTCTGCTTTGGAATACATAGATTAGTGAGACAGTGAATGCTGATGAGCACAAATAATTTTGAGAGCAACAAGAATGATTTGAGCATGATGTATCCTGTAGAGAGAACTAATATATTCAACTGAGCTGAACATGACACCTCTTGGTAGCCATCCTGGTCCTTAAAAGCCTACATGGGGAGACGTGGGACAGCAGGAAGGCTTTTTGTGTCTCATGAAATGCATAACTAGAAGCTGAAATCAGCCCAGTTCAGACAGGTAAGAATGCACTACTCTTACACTGCCATTGATTAATCACTGGGACAACCCCCAAAGAAACACCACAGGCTCTTTATCACTCCTGGCTTCAAAGATGGATGTACTTCTCAAGTTGGGTGTCAATTCAATTAGAGACAAACCAAAAAAAAAAATCTATCCCAACTATAGCAATCACTGAACAATGTTCTATGGCCTGTATAATGCAAGAGGTCAGACTAGGTAATCACAATGATCTTTTCTGGTCTTAAGCACAATGAAAAAGCTGCATGTTTGTTTCTCCTTTAATGCCTTTGGCAGCCGCTGACTATTTTTGTACTTACTTTGGCCTTTGCTTCCAGATTGCACAACAGCTCAGAGACTGAAGTGGGTCTTACCATATACATAACCCATTATCACACCTGACAACTTTGTAGCAATTCGTAGAGATACAGGCTTTTCACACCATTCCAAGGACTCAAAAGTAACAATCCCAAGAATCAGAAAAAGGACCCCTAACCAGCAATCTTTTATTACCCTGCAGGCAGCGGAAAAAAAAAAAAGACAAAACATCCCCATTTGTGACATATAAGAAACTGTTCCTCTATCAGACCATATTGATAAAAGTGTTCCACCTGTTCTCTCCTCACCCAGCTGTAAAAATAAGGCATTCAGAGGTAAAATGGGATCTCTTCCACCATATCCAGCGACTCAGTGCAGGCTTTATTATTCAAATAATGGCCCAGTTTCAAAGGATAGTACATAGCATATGTATCAGTATAAAATGTCAATACTTCTCTCTTTCTTTTCCAGGTTGTGAAAACCAAGCTGTCAAAGCATTTGGGAAACAACCTAGAACATAATTACACAGCCTGAGATGATTTGCAGCATTCAAGCCACACTTGCCAGTTCTGCCTCACTTGAAAGCTGTACCTGGCTTCATTTTTTCCCAGCATGGAAGATTATTTATTCTGAATTCAGTACATAAGCCTTTGGAAGGGGGAAGCCCCTTCCTATTTGCCCATTATCCTCATGTAATCTACCTCCAGGAACCAAACCACTGATGGGTCAGTTCTAGACTTTTCCCCAGTCTTCCTGTAGAAGAACAAAAGCAATACCATTTCTGGAAAAAACCACAAAGCTTTATTAAACCCTGTAGGCCATCCTCCCCTTACACATTTGCATGGGTAATACTGCATAAGCTGAAGCATTTTTCAACAAGCACTATGTTTTGCCAAGTTGTTTTTAGTTGACTCAGCTTTTCAACAACAGCATGCAGCGCTAACTCTGAGCCTTGTTCGAACATTCTGGGAGAAGTCACATTTTAAAGCTTTTACAATAAACGCCATGTGATACTCTGCATCGTCTTCACCAGCTTCAGAAGTCGGTTGCTGGTGAAAGAAACACAAGTAGTTTAGTATACTGGCAATACAACAGCTCACAGATACCGATACAGATTAAATTACAGCCTATTGTATCCAAGAGTCACCTCTAAAAGGTGTAGAGGTAGGCAAAAAAACCCAACCCTGAAATGTGCATACACATCTTACCCATACTAGACTGTTAGCTTAATCTGCAGGTGATTTCAACCAAGTGATGCTGTATCCAGCAATGAACACAAAAGCCAGTGTCCCCTTAGGGCCCTCATCTGTAACACAAAAATAAAATGTAATTCTTGCACTTGCAGCAAATACAGCATTCTGTCACTGTAAGTAGGTATAAGGCACTCTACCTTGAAGGGATCAAAAGGTTCCAAGTAGTCTCAAAATCCAAGGACAAAGTTGTTTCCTTCATTACCTCCTGGTGGAAACACTGAATTTTGTAACATTAAAGAGAGAGAAGTGACAAACTGCCTGCGAAAGGAAATGTGAGAAATAGGAACTCCTGGTATCAAGAGAAGAGAGCCACTACTGCAGTGGGCCAAGTACTGCCACTCCAGATGGGAACAACCACGGGAACCTGACCCAACGGTCTGTCTCCCAAGGTCTCGACCGTGCTCCAACTCAGTGATCTGGCCAAGGCCAAACATGCTGAGCTCAGAAGGAATCTGACAGCGTAGACACCCAGAACAGCATTGTCCTGCCAGCATGAGGAGTCTGTGAAGGACATCACAGCTTTGTAAAATTCACCACTACACACCATTCGCCTCAACCACAATCGCCACTGTTTCCTGGCTGCCTGGGAGGAAGCCTAGTAAGCCACCTCTGTCAAAATATTGTCAGTAAGGGTGCCTAAAGTTTCAGTCTAAGTAGGAAAGCACAGTGGAGGCACAAGCAGAATCAAGAAGAACTGAGGAGCTTAGTGTACTCGTGAAGGGTCTAATTCTGTGACTGCTTTATGGTGGTCACAGAGGACCTCAACCAGACACAAGGGAAGTGTGGAAAAGGATAGAGGAAGGAAAAGGTGTTGCCCTTTTTAGTAGCAGCCTGCGCATCAGTTATCTTTGAAGTGGAACCTCAGCTTCACACAGCTGGTTTCTCAGACCATAGTGTGCATGGCACCCTAATGAGGTCCAGAAAGAGCAAGCAATTGCTGTTGCGGACATCAACAGTGATCCTTTGGGGGATTACTTTACAGAAACATTTAGAAGACCAGAGAAGAGGAACCTGGAAAGGCAAATGCACACAACTGCTGTTGTCACCACCCAACAGCCAGCACCAGGAAAACCATGCATTATATCTTGACCTGCTTGCCAGCAAAGAACAACTGGTTGATATTGCAGTCAGAAACCAATGCTAGTGTGACCTTAAATCTTTCAGCTCCCACGCCTCCACATACTTTAAACACCAAATACAAGGGTACATGTGCCGCAGGCACCTTCCGCACTCACCCACTCATGTGCCTCCATAATTCCCTGGCCATTGTTATACCTATTCTGGCCAGCTGCTATGCTTAATGTGTCTTGACTTTCTCCATGAGGACTAAACATGTTGATAATACACCAATGTTCACTGCCTTGTTCAAGTGCATCTAAACACATAAAATTGATTCTTGTTATACATTTTCATAAAACATTAGTGTGACAGCTCAGGGTTTGTTCAGAGCAACTCTCTTTCTGCCATCTGTTCCTTATAGGAAAGGAACAAGCCTGTGTCTGCCAGTAATCTCCCAGCAGCCAGTATGTGGTGCAGCTGGCCCCCATGCAGACCCTGGCAAGCAAACAGGAGAAACTTTCAGCCCTTGAGCCCTGTTGGATTACAGCTCCCATCAGGTCTGTCATTATTTGCACTTGTTACTGCTGCAGAGGTAAAACATCCTAACATTTACACCTTTTTATCCAGATTCATACCCAACATGAGACAAGCTAAAGGCTTAAAAAATAAGTACAAGCTTATTCAAGTAAAGCACCAGTCTAACTGCTCACTGCAAAGTTTGAACAAAGCTACAGAACAAAACTCAACAACAAGTAGTAGTCCCAAAAGCTCAGAGACTCAGAACAACTAGATAAGCTTTCTGGCAAGAGCAAGAGGCAGGGGAGTTGGACAGTAGACCACTGTGTGCAATGGATGCTTTGTACCATGGATCACAGATTCTCCATGCCTAAGTGACAGAAATCTTCAAACATACCAGCCTTCCACATCTCAGCAGCCCAGCAGAATTAAGAGGTAACTACTTAGCAGCTCTCGAAGACCAAAGAAGGACCTCTCATTTTCCTTCATCAGGATTAAAGGCCAAAAAAGTTGGGTTTATAGATTTGCTTAAGACCAGAAAGAATCATTATTAACCTTCTAAATAACCTCTTGTACACACAGGCAGGTTCATTTTTCCTTTGGAAGTAGTTCTTAAAAATAACTCATTGTCAATAGTAGTAAAACCACTTTTTTTTTTTAAATAACTAAAGGATTTGCTGATGGAAACAGTGACAAATCACAAAGGGAAGGTTGGTACAGCAGTATCACAGGAGATCAAAGGAGCCAGCCTACCGTCGTAATATACCGGGAATGGAACTCTGGAGCATCCTTCAGGAACGTCAGGCCAGGATGAGTTTCCACCACATCCTGCAAGATAAGACCAAATAAAATGAAACAGATTTTCTTCTCCTTTTTATGTTTACAAGTTACTGGGTTTATAAACCAATACTTTTGCTTACTTTTGAAACTGTATTTGCACCATTAACAATAAAACCAAAATGACATCTTTTTATATGTAAAGCGAACCTTCTAGAAGCACAAGTAGAATACATTTTCTGGGCAATACGCACCTGTTGGGCCATTTTGATTTACTTAAGGACAGAAAAACAAAGGAAGAGAGTTAGTGAGTAGATGAAAACTCATTTTCATTGAATGAGACAAAAAATTAGTTAGTTGACCATGCAACTATCTCCTCTCCAAGATCTTTTTTCCTCCATTCACTGAAGATATTAACATTTATTAGAGCTAAGTGTCAGAAATAAACACTCCTTGAAAGGTTGAGAAAGTTGCCTTTTATGTCCTCCACAACAATGAAAGCTCTTGTGAGCCTCAGAATGCATACAGATATGATCAGTGCTTTTCCAAAATTTACTTGAACTACCTGTGGAGATGCCTTTTTCTCAAGATCAGCTTTTTATAAGCCAAACACTGGCTCATGATGCCAAATCTGGCAAGAAATGCATGACCAAAAACGTGGAGAAACTGCTCAGATCCTGTATGAATCAGTGTCTGTGTAATTTCTACATCTGACTCCTCTACGCTTCAAAAAAGTGTTCAAAGTTTTGCTTTGTCTACACCATCACATGACAAAGGGATAGAGCAGACACAGCGCGCCCTTAGGGATGTGATAAGCCCAAATTTTGGCCAATCTAACTTGACATCTAATATGGTGGTGTAGTACAGCGTAATATTGCTAGTCTCTGGTTGACTGACAAACAAGATTGTACATGCCTTTGATTGCACCAGTAGCTAAAAAGCACAGCTGCAATCAATCAGGAAAGGCAGTGGGCCCAGTGGAGAAGAGATGAAAAGGAACATGAGCAAATTTACCCATCACAATCCCAGCTTTGTCTGAGACACAGAAACATTCAGCGCAGACACAAAAATCTTTCCCCAAAGCAGCATCTCCACAGAGGTTTTGCATAGAGGGCAACACAGTGTGAGAAATCTGGGGATATGTGGAAAGCTCAGAAAAAATATCAACATATGATCAGAGGAGCAGATGGACCTGATTTATAGAGAAACTATAAAGAAACCCTAAACCTGTCCAGAGTCTGCCTAAATGGCTGCACATAAATAATGATAATTTGCTTTGTTTCAAGTATTACATGTGAATAAAAGGAAAAGAAAAAAATGAAATCAGGATGCACAGATTTAGCCTGAATGCTACGACAAAAATACATCAGCAGTGAGACTTGCACACTAGCAGGCTTAGAGGCATATACAGAACAACTGGAACTGCAATTTTTTTGGTAAAGATTTCCATGTGATATCGATCTGGTAGTCTTGCTAGACAAATTCAATTATAATTGTCTTGACAAGCAACTTTTACAACTTTTCTAATAAGCTTTTATGTTGTGCTTGAGTATCAACAGCACCCATGCATTTTTCCCAATAACCACCTACAGAGATGTGGCAAATTTCAGCCTGGTTACCAGGCATTGATAAACATGAATCCTATCAAGAGACAAGAGGCTAAGTAAAGCTTTGACAGTCCTCAGAGACTTTAGCAAGATATGTAGCTGGTTAGCACCTATTCCAAATAATCCACTTAAAATGCTTATTTCTATTTCACTCCAAAATAAACCCCACCCAGGTGCTGTTCAAACCAAAGGTCTGCACGTCCTTGGTAAACATTTAACGACAGGAAAATAAATAAGTTACAAAATAAACACAGTGTGCTCTCCCCATCCATTCACTGCTGAGCTGTTGCAGGTACCTGAAGCAGCGGGATGAAGTCCTCCTGTTCTAGGTAGTCACAGCTAGGCTTCGCTAAAAGGTACGTGAATTTGGATGCATCATCATGGCAGTTACACAGGATTCTATGAGAGAGATGAAGAGTTACTCAAACCACTTTGTACCTCACAGGACAATCATGAACTACAGACAGATTATGAAGTGCCTTACCACATGTTATGCGATACATCTATACTGTGAATTGTGCAAAATTTATCTCAGACTACTAGCACCCATTTTCTTCAATATCTTTCAGCAGCGCCATGGTACAACCGCACAGTGGAGCTCTTTTAAATTGTGTGGTAAAAAGTTTTCTTACTGAAGACTGTTCTTTCTTTGATTCCACAGCATCTTAGCAAGTAGCCTGACTTTTCAAAATGCTGCATGCTCACTGATCTCATTTGAAGTCAAGAGGAACAAACTAATGGAATGCCATAACAGACTTGGTCTCCAATTTAATCCTTTACTGTATTTCAATATTAGAGGATATTGCCAAACTACAGTGACTAATTTTCAACCAGAAAAATCACTCCCCAGAAGCGTAAGAAGAGCACCCCTTGTTAATTGTGGCATAGCTGGCTGCTGTGCACTGAAGTCATGGCGAACAGCCTAACGAAAGAATCAGGACTGAGTGTTTAGAGAAGCATGTAAACTTGTTCCTTAGGTTGACAGTTTGCATCTATGGCACGGATTCTCGTCTCTGCTTTCTTCTAATACAAAAGAACTATGCTGGTCAAAGGTATCACAATGACTTAAATTCACTCTGAACAGAAATACTCATGAAAATGGAACTCCATGTCATTTACCCAAATCACTACTGAACACCTGTAACAGAAGAGAATGCCAAGTTGTTCATATAGTACATTACATACATACATATTTACATACAGTAGATTACTCAGAAAATTATGAATGTGAAAATACAAATGCACTATTATTTACTATGAGTGATTATTCACCCCCCTCCTCTCCTGAAATTGTATGAATTTATATTGGAATGTAGTACTGAAATGCCTGTAGTTTTCCTGCAGAGATGACACCGTAACTGTCTTGCTGCTAATTCTGGTCTCACCACTCTTTACCAAAAGCAGATTTTACAAAAGGTGTTTGTTTTTTTTTTTTTTTAAATAAGTCTTTGGGGGGGAAGGGAGAAAGACAAAAAAAAATTAACAGATATTAAGGCTGTGTTCATATAGCTGTAGTCTAACTTTAGCAGGAACACTACACATATTTCTGTCTATCATATTTCCAGAAAAACTTTTGCAACTGTCAGAGGGGAAGGGGGGGGGAATCTTTGTAAAAGAGCAATTGAAGGGAGAAAAGCATACAAAACTTGGCTTGGAAATGTGTGGTTAAAAGAACACAGAAGAGGGGCATAACCACAGTCTGCAAATATCTGAAGGATGTGAAAGTCAGAGGAGTGAAAATATGTGGTATCATACATGAGGGATTAATTAGGAGTAATTGGAGGAACCTAAGGAAGGAAAAAAAAAAAAGTTGTCCGTGTCAAGAACAACTTACTGATCACAGTCACCCCTGACATTTTTGCAATTTTGCCAGGGTAACTAGAAGCTTATTTTGACGATATCACAGAAATACTTTGGGAACTCAGGGTTAAAGGCTACTTTAAGAATCTGAAGAGCAACCCTTAAGCCAAAAATTAGAACTCTCTCTGGATGTGAGATGGAGACATTGTTCAGGTGTTTCACAAAGTAGACTAAAGCCTGAATCACCCTGGAGGGAAAAAGATTAAGCAAGAGAGCAAGTCTGTTGCATCTCACACTTCTGACTCCAAGCACAATACATCCAGAGCCCTCAATTTCAAAAAGCAGCCTTGACAACGATATGTGGAAGTGACTGTCAAACCCACAGATTTATTATACAGCATGCTTGAGGAAGGTAATAACTATTAAAGGTCCCAGAGTATCCACTTGTATGATGCTTCTTCATTTTACATTCCTTCTTCCTGTCTTATAACATTATTACACACCTGCTTTCCCCACTCCCAAATGGCACACATTTAGTGCACTAATGTAGCAGCAATAAGGCCTCAGAGAAAGATATCCAAAATCCACTGACATCTATTAGCTATCTCATGAAAGGCTGACATTTCTAGGGAGCATGTTAATATATTTTATATGCCAACCAGACCAAAAGGTCTCATCACCTATACAATTACTTCAAAGTTTGTTGATGCAGCATGGAAACAAGTGCTCAGGGAGTTTTGGGGAAGAACACTTAAGCTCATTGAGATTAAGCCATTTATTTTCTTCTAAATAAGGGACAATGATTTGAGAAGTCTGGTGGAAGAAAAAAAAAAAAAGCTTTTATGGCAGGCTGTTCTCTTTTTCCCGAAAGAGAATTTTGCACTTGCCATACTCACTTTCTCCACATGGATACAAATGAGTGTACGGATACACATCGCATCCTTTCTCCTCCCGATGCATTGAACATAGGTGCTTTCCAGTAGAGTGGGCAGCCACATATCTGTAATGAAACACCAGAACAAAGAGGAATACAAAAGCAGTCACAAGAAAAGCCTGCTTGTTTACACATCAAATTAATCACAGAGACTTTTACATAAGGGAAATAAAGCAGTAATGGCACACAGGTTGATAAAAAAAGCTATTTACTGTATGCCAACATTCAGAATCTACCAGTAACTTTCTTCTTTGCCATATGCCTTTTTAAATAGCTGAGAAATACACCCCGTCAGTCTAGGAAAAGGATCAGATATTATCAAGCTCTTAAGCTCTGTCTTTGAGCTGTTTAGCAAGATTCCCTGAGAAGTGAAGTGGAGAGAGACAGGCACCTCCTTCCAGAAGACTGCTCAAACCAGCTGCTTCACTGACCTACCTTCAATAAGTATGACCCATTCTCTGCATGGGCTGACTTCTCATTGACAGTAAGGGAACTTCAATTCTAATTACAGACAATTAATGATTAAATGTCTGCAGGTGAAGTGATTCCCATCCCATAGTTCTCAGTGCAGTGCCTTCCACCAAGAACAGCCCATTTTCCCAACTCTGCTAGATCAAGGTAGGAATACAAAAAAAAAAAATGAAAGCATAAGTGGAAAGAGCCTGATTACAGCAAAAGGACTCCCTGAACATAACCTCTTAACTAGTCTCTGCAGAGGCTGCTAGCTTTCAGAATGGTAATCAATGAAAGTTCAAGCATTTTGTACTCTCTAATGCCTCAGAAAAGCAGGCTTGAAAATGGCTTCAAACATTCAGCTGCTGACACCAAGAAACCTCCTCTTTACCACAAAGATCTTTCCAGCCACCTTCATGACTCCAGCCAAGATATCAGAACATTTGCAAAACACGGGCCTTGGAGGGAGTGCAGCTAATTCAGGTAAGAAGGATATCACACCAAATGGAAGGAGGAATATTTTGAAGTCGTTGAGGCATCACTTCTGCTTTCCCTGCAAAGCCTCTTTCACCTCTTCTATTAGGCAAGACTATCCTGCAAGTCCATTCTCAACTTTTTGCCTGGGCCTGCACTTTTATTTGGGAATCCCAGTCAGCATAAGAACTGCTTTCAGATTTAGCCATCCGTGTGTCAGGCAACTGTACTTCTACAGGTGTTTAGCTACTCTGAGGAAAGAATATTTCCTTTATGCTGTTTTCTTTGTGTAGCTGGTTCTCCCGCATTTATTTCAGAGCCCCAAAACTGGTACTGTTACCAATTATCCCACAGAACAGAAACAAGCCTTACAACAGCTAAATGGTATAGAGCACATCCACGTAGAGACAGATGCAGAGACCAGACAGAAAGGCCAAGGTCTGTTCTACACCACCCTCCTGCTTTTCCCAGTTTGAACAGGCCACACACAGTTGCCTGTCTTGTCATGAAATCAGTTTCAACCCCTTTTTTGGTCAAGTAAAGAAGCTTTTCTGTTTATGTTTTCAGAGTCAGTTTACAAATAATGACACTCAATTCCTCTAAAAACAAATAAAACACCAACCTAGTCTCTCTTTTAAAAAAAAAAATCTTCCTTCTTGGAAAACAAGGGCTCCTCTTGGACAGAACATCATTGCTCAATCTGCAGTGCCAAAGATGCAATCAGGGCAAACTGAACATATGAGACGTGTCTGACAACTGCTAGTTTCAGATCTGCATTACTGAAAACCATGGTTGAAGGAGAAGAAAATAGAACCACCCATCTGCATCGTGCTCCCACACAAGTGCTGTGTTTTGTTCCCTGAAGCCAGGAACTCATTAGCAGACTGTAACTCCTCCAAGTCTGCTGACACCTGCATTAT
The DNA here is from genome assembly GCA_034008185.1 of Gorsachius magnificus. NCBI lineage: Eukaryota > Metazoa > Chordata > Aves > Pelecaniformes > Ardeidae > Gorsachius > Gorsachius magnificus. The sequence continues at coordinate 22,118,500 of CM067087.1, read as the reverse complement.
GGATATTGAATACATGCATCTTGGTGGCTGAGGGCTGACTAAGCATTTCCCTCTTCTGTGTCCAAGGAGGTGCAGGTTGGAAACTGCATTCTCAAGCAACACTACAACAGTATACACAGATCGTGTTCAGATTAGTGGGACAGCTAACCACAAGGAAGGTAGCTGGCACTACCTGAAGCCACAGAGGCAGACTAAGTTTCTGCTATCTTCTGAGCAGAACTATAGAGGAACAGAAAAGCAAAAATGCAGTTTATATCTGGTAAGAAATCTGAAAGGACCATTTTGCAAATCAAAGCAAGCAAGAGCACATGCATCAGATGTGGCAAACAAACTGAGATCACTTTTGTTTACTATTTTCTTAATCTAAACAAAAACATTCAGAGCAAAAGGATATTGGTTCTTTTTTCACTAAAAATGAGAGTAGCTGTGAGATACTTTTTAGATTCAGTCTTTCTCTCCAAAAAATGATAAACCTAAAGAACAGTTACCTTAGCAATCTTCCCCATTTCACAGATATTTGCTTTCTCATCTTCAAACTCCGTAAAGGCTTCTTCAATCCTGGCGATGATTTCTTCATGATTAGTGCAGACATTCGGAAGTCCTTTAGGGAAGTAGAAACGTGGAATGTTTATCGACAAAGGGGTACTGCTGGTGGCTTTATTCACAGGCAGAAGAGTGCAAGTGCTAACTGTGGAGTTCAAAGGAATTGGGGATGAAGTTCCAGGTTTTTTCTCTTGTTTACTTTGAACCTGAAAATATAATGAACAACACACACTTTTTAACAGCATGGCATAATGAGCAGGAAAAAACAGTTTGTGCTCCCAGTGAGTAGGAAAAAAATTTAAGACCACCAACAATTAAATTATAGCACAGGGATGAAAATGCATGTCTTACGTAGGCAACTGACAAAATTCTGTAATAACAGACATTGCCAATTTAGGATACGTCACATCCTTCTTTTATGTAGTTTCTGTGAATTTCATATATGTACCTGCGGATTAGAATATACTATTGAACCACAAGAGAACACACTCTGCAATTCAGCAATACCACAGAATGAGGACAATACTATTTCTTCTCATGTTGGTCACTGTGTTGTCATTCTGCCCCATAAACAGCAAAGCATCAAAATCTGGTCTTTACTATTTCTTCTTAGAAGTAGAACACCCACCCACAAATGTCTTGCCTCATCTATGAGCAAACTTACATTCCTAACATTGACATTTTCCATCCCTCAGGAACATAATTAGTTTTGCTAAAGTATCGCTTCACAGATAAATTAAGAAAAGATTTGCAAGGCTGTCTTCTAAATTTCAGGAAGCCTTTTATTCTATGCCCAACTTGAGCCACCCAAGACCTAATTTTGTTTGAGGTACTACATACTGGCAAAACAATTTTTACATTAGTAATTATGAGCAGCCAGCAGTTTGTCATTGGGTACCCACATGATACAGCACACAGGGTTAGTGCAAAATGCAAAAAATCTCCTTACAACTCCAGTCAAAAGACTCCTTTTGCAGGAAAAGCACCCAAAGGTTTCACTGAATCAGCACCTACATAATTTGCTGAAAAACTAGGGGGAAACTGGGAATTTAAACCAGGCCTTCCACACGCCTGTTTGAAGGTGGTCTTTTCTCTCATGCCTGCCATCTCTTTTTTCATTAGCTCTACCATCCAATCACTCCTCTCCTGCCTGTAACAAACATATGGCTGATAGAAGGATGGGTCCACCCTAACAGGTCTCTGCAATCTCCTACTTCTAGCTATATATCAATACTTTTCATCAAAGGCAGCATTTGTATTTAAGTACATAATGAGATCCTAAAATAGGTATTTTTTCAGGCATGGGAGGGAGTATTTTTTTAAGCTTTGAAAAAGTTACAGTATAAGCAGCACAATTCAGTTGCTGGAATGCTGAGGGATGACAAATTCCCTACTCCCCCATGAATACACATTTTCTTGGGAAAAGGCAATAGGCTTGCCTGTTAGACAATGGTTCGAATGCAAGAGTTATTATTAATATAACAACATATGTGATAAGAGGCTAATAAGGCAACAGTCAAGTAAATACAGCTGCAACTTTCAGTTTGTTTATTCTAATTACTTCAAAACAAAATGGGTTTAGGATAAAGTAGCCAAGTCTGAGTTCGCTAAATACTGAAGAACGTATATGATGAACTGACTAAACTCTTTGCCTGATTATTTTCCAGAAACTTTGAGCTTTTGTTCTTAACACACACTGAATACCCCAACTTGCCACTGGTTTGCTCTCAGGAAGGTGAAGCTTCCTTAAACCCTGGGTTTTTTTTGCATTTTACAATACTGTATAACCCATTCTTCAAAGACCTGTAAAGCAAGAGATGGAAGGATTTTCCTCATCATTACTGCTCTTTCTTTAAATGGGGAGGACCTCTTCCTTCTTCAAAACGCTGTCCCATTTCAGAAGCAGGAACTCATGTGCTTGCACATACATGTCAGCCCAAGCATACCTTTGTACTGTAACTGCTCTGTACAGAACACATTAACCTGGAGCTTGGGTTCATTTAAGTCCTCTTCTCCTGCATCTTGCGACACAGGAACAGCTGAAGATCACTTTCAGACTTTGGGTTTTCTGAGTGTATCAATACTAGTATTCAGAGTCAGTATGATCCTCAATACAGCTCTCGACCTTTGGAGAACAAGCCTGATTAGCACCATCTGTTCTTCCTCCCTTCCTTGACTTTTTCTGCTCTCCCACACACTGCCCATCTTTGTGTCTGATCCCGAATGACGTGTGGGCCAGGAAAGAGGGTCAAAGGGTCTGAGGCCCAAAATGCTACTGGAGCGGAAGAGGGTTGTGGGACGGACTAAGCATCAGACCCGGTTACTCTGTCCCATAGTACAACTATGCAGGTAGGGGACCTGAAATGGTGGTGGGGTTAAGCTGGGGGGGGGGGGGGGGGGAAGTTGGTCACTCACTTTAGGAGCCACAGTGATAACCCTTCTTTCCTGGCTTCCTTTTTCTCTTTACTCATTAGAGTAACAAAAGCAAAACCCAGACAGGCTGAATGTGTCTGGGGAGGACATGGCCCCATGTTTGAGGTAGATGAAGATCCACCCCCTCCCATGGCTTCCTGCTTCAGTAAGGGAGGCTAAACAAGAGGGGTGAACAAAGCTCCTGAGACAGGTCTTCTCAACCAGCCTCCAACTGATTGGGAAATAGCATGTTAGTGAATTGGACCTTTGTGCCTAAGTCAAGCTAGTAATTTGGCTTGGAGGACTCCTCATGCACATCTCCGCTTCTGCTTCTACAATCTGCCTCCCACCCTGCCCTGCCTAGCTAGCAATTTTTCCAGCCACGACCCAACTCCAATCAGTAGTTTTCCCCTTCTGCATTCCAGCGGAGGGGAAACCCCTGCCGGTCTCTCACAGCACCATGTTCACACAAACAATGCAAAGCTGGAACAGACAATGAGGAGCCAACTCCAGTCACTTGACTTCTGTACTAGGACCTGAGTTTGTCTTGAAGACCACTTCTCAGAAACAGGTCTATTGCTCATTAATTCCTTCAGTGCACACGTGCACTCCTAGCTGTCAGGACTGAAAGGAACCAGAAGAAAGGACTTAAATTCAACAAAAAGGTCCACAAACCAAAAGGAAGCAAACCAACATATTGTTCTTTCAAAGGACAATGACTCTTCAGTTTAACAATATATCCCCCTCCCTTACAGTACAAGAGAATGATAAAATAGGATTTTTTTTTTTCTTGGAAGGAAAAGAGGCCAAAGTAGAGCACCACAATAGCACTGTGCCATTTTCCTCCTCTTCTGCATACCACACACATCCCAGTAAGGCACAAGACTCCAGCTATCATCCTACAATACAACTCAGCCACTTTGCTCCAGCCTCCACCTTCTGAAAAGCAGAGCAAACTCTTTGTCCTCCAAGTACTGCCCAAGTCAGCAACGCTTGGTACCAGCTCACATAAGCCACAAGTCAGGACCCCAGAATCTACATTAATTTCCTGATCCACAACCCCAACACAAGCCAGAAGGTTAGACATCTATAGGAAAAACACAGGGAATGCTGCTAAGCTTCAAAGTAGGGAGCCAGTTCAGACATAGGTTTGCAGCTGACCTTCCCAGTAAGACTGAATCACTAACTCTTGCTTAGTCCAAGGCAAACAAGGTGGAAGCATTGCTCATGGATGGCTTCTTTTCAGAAGATTCTACTTCAGGAATTGAAATAAGTTTTAACTTTTTTGTCTTCCTTCTCATGTAAGAAATGAGCTGCTTACAGTGACACAAAGAGCAGCAGCAACAAGCTCTTGAGGATCCTGTTCCTTAGAGCAATCTTGCAAGTTAATACTCTGGGATGGGTATAACCAGATGTCAATCACTATTAAGACAGCAGGGAGTTAATTACAACTATTTGTGAAAAAATAAAGAAGGTGATATGAGGGGAAATTCTGAAGGAATTCCTTGAAAAAAACCAGTTCCTTATTGCAAAAAGTTAACCTTAAATGCTGTTTGCTTAGTGGAACCCATTTCTCCAACAGGGACATGCATTTTCAGAAAGGAAAACTAAGAAAAGAAACTACAAATGCTATAATAAATCTATTAGCTTTGTTACCAATAGCTAACAGACTTTTTTTTTTTGCTAAAGAGGCAAAGAGGAAGGTGATATTAAAACCCATTTTTAAATACTGCGTAGTGTAACTTACCTTAACTAAAATCTGTCTATCTACAATATCACCTTTTGCCAGTCATACAATTTATTTATAGACAAACTAAAATAGTGACATCTGCATTATAAATAAACCAGACAGAACTACAGCCTCACACTGTAGCTACATTAACAAAGCACAGAAACTAAACCTCTGCTATCCAGGCCTGCCTCTCGGGGACTTGCCAGTCCCAGCAGAAAACTCCATGGAAGGAAGCAGCATCACATCAAATGCCAAATACTTTCTACTCCTTCCTCCTGACCCCAATCTCCAACAGGAGCCCAGATAATAAGTTCACCAGTTTCTTGTTTTTTTCCAAATAGGATTCTGTAATCCTCTTTTCTAGGGTACAGTGACTCAGCCTGGTTTCTCACAGTCCACAGTGCTGACTTAATGTCTCCTTCCATTTTTTACAGTTCCTGTGTTACTGAAGTCTGACAGTAACTGGACACAAGCCATCCTCAAAGATCATCACTTATCCAGAGCTGATTTGTATCTTTTGCCCAAGGCCTTCTCTTCCTTTACTTCCCTGAAGCCCTTCCCATCATTGTGTCTTTCTGTTGCCTCTTTTTTTACCCATCTCGAAGGGGAGTAAGAACAGCAAAAGTTCATCTGCACATGGCTCCCAGCAGCATGAAGAAGAAAGGCTACGAGAAAAATGCATTTCTGGAGAGAATCATCTTCTACTATAAATCGTAAACTCACCAGCAGAAACAAAGTCCAGTGGCAGCAAAACCCTCTATCTAAGCAACACAGAATCACAAAAGGATTTAGGTGGGAAGGGACAAAGGGCTAACTCTAAGGCTAGATCAAGTTCCTCATGGCTGTATCCAACTGAGTTTTGAAAACACAGACTTTGCATGCCTCCACTGACAAATGTGCCTATAGATCTTACACATGCCCTTCCTGCAACAGACATACTTCAGCCCATACCACAAACGTTTCCCTGAAAACTCCATAGTGAAAACAACCAGGGTGCATCCAAATTAATTCGGACAACAGTGGGCGTAAACACCCACTCCCCATAGAACCTCCACTGCAATTCTCATCTGTCCTAATTTGCAGATGACACTTACTTAGAGGGAAGGCTGGCATGATGAAAGGCAGAACCACAGAGGCACCTTGACAAACTGTTCCAACTACCTCCATAAGAAAAGGTGCCAGGTTCTCCACCTGCACACAGCAACCCCAAGCATCAGTTCAGACTGGGAACCCACTGACTGAGCAACAGCCCGTCTGAAAAGGATGCGGGGGAGATGGTACACACCAGCCTGAACACAAGCCTGTGGCATGGCAGGAGAGACTGAGGGGCTGGGCCTGTTTAGCCAGGCAAAGAGGAAGCCAAGGGACAGGCTAATCGCAGCCTACAGTTGTTTGGAGCACAGTTACAGAGACAGTGGAGCCAAACTCTGTAGCGGTACATGGTGTAAAAGGGGCAACAGCCATAAACTGCAGCTTGGGAGGGTTAGGCTGGACAGTAGGAGGTTGAATTCAACTGAGGGTAGTACAGCCTGCAAGAGGTCACCGAAAGGGTGTGGGAGGAATCCTTATCCTTGGGGAATTTTCAAGACTCAGAGAAAGACAATTCTGATGTGACCTAGTGTTACAAACAGTCTTCCTACACGTGAGATGTTAGAGACCTCCCTACCTACCAATGCTGCTATGGGAGGGTCTCTGATCCTTCCATAAAAAGTCCTGCAAAAGATGAGCACGAGAACTGAAATTTACAGCTCAAGATACACAGGTTTTACAAAAAACCTCCCCCCTTGCCTTTCTGGCCAACATCTATGAGTTCCACAAAGTACCTATCACTCATCTCTCTACTCCCTATCACTGCCTCATTACCCTTCCTCCTGTTAGCACTTTTTCTGTACTTAGTGAGTTCAATGACTTCTACTCTCAGGTCATCTCACACTAACACACCCAAGCCATAAGGTATAGCCCCACAAAGCACAAAAGTTAACATCTTGCTGCTGCCAAGTGGGGAACTCCAATCTCTGTCCTCCATTCCCAAATGTACATTGTCACTGTGTACCAAGTGCCACCTCCAGAGCTTACCAGACCCCTCTGTGAACAGATTTAACCCACTTGGAAAGAAAGAAAACAGACTTAGCTTTGTTGCTGGATGATATTCTACCATGTTATGAGTTAAGCCAGCTCACAGAAAAGGCCCATGGGGCCCAGTGCAAGACAGGGGTGACATACAGTGAGGAGGTAGCAAGAGGGAACAATTAAGTACTGGAAGAAAGAGAAGGGGAAGGCCATCTTTTTTCAGCTGCAGTGGCCCACTGCATTAGTTCACTTGCCTTGGATCTGCAGCCCCAGAGCAGTTATTCTCGACGCATTTAGCGGTGAAGGTTGCTGCTCCTACTTCAGACCAGGCGGAGGGCTCATGTACCAAAGGTTTGTAAATTTTTCCAGTTGATCTATTAGGAGATCTTATCTCTCCCTGCAAACCATACCCTGATTATGTCCTTAGGTGATCAGACTAACTATGGAGAGTGAACTTAGCTGTGCTGCGTGTTTCTTGTTAGTCTGTTCTAAATTGCTTGTAGCCCCCGCTCAAGCTATTACTACACATCGTTACTTCATGCAATTCTCCTCTAGGGAGCAAAAAAACATGTTCCAGAGATTAACGTCATATATGTACTTTAACCTGTCACCAGAAATCATGAAAACAAAATGTGCTGCAATATACTCTGGAGTGATTTTAATAGCTGTTTCTTAGGAAACAGCTGCACCACTTATGATTTCAACTTTTTAACTTCCTCACTGGGTCACTGATGTATTTAAATAGAGATGAAGCTGAAAATGGGCTGATTTCAGCATATTGTGACCCCCTGTAAATCTGAGGTGGCTACATGCCCATTTGGTGTCCTAGCATAAATTACTCCAATCTTTTGTCAGTTGCCCCAGAAAATGAGTACAGCTGCTGGGATTTACCAAGAAATATAGCTGTGGTACAATTTCCATTGCTTTGGCTACATCTCCATGATCTTAAGGGTCTCTTCCAGCCTAAATGATTCTATGATTCTATTATCTCCTTCAGCCATGGCCCAGAGATACGAGGAAACAGCACAAAGATGCACCTTGTGAAGGTAAAATCACAAATGCTGAAGCCAGGTAGGCTGGTCCATGAACAAATTTGTACACTAGAGAGCACAACCCACTAAATACAGCAGAAGGTTGTGGTTGTTCCACATGCAACAAGAAACATTCAAATCAATCACATACACAAACAGAGGTTTTCTTACAAAAACCACAGAAAAGACTCAACAGTCTTACACTACCTCTCCCTATTAAATCACTGCCCTTGCTGTTAATTTTTTCCCCTTGTTTACAAAGACATTTTAACTCTGCAATCTAAGCCTGGAAGGTTTATTTTTAAACCTGCTGGTATCAAGCTGCAAATAACTTTCTGCAAATAGACACGCCTAGAGGGGACAGAGTTTGATTCTCTGATCCAATAAAAAATACAAAGCAACAGAAAAAGAAAAACAAACGCCAAGTGTTCAAACCTGGGCCTGCTGGAATGACTTCAGCCTCCTCTTGAATCGAGATGGAAGAACAAAATCACAGCCCTTCGCAAGGAAAGCTAGCTCCCCTCCTAAGTCTGGGTCCCTCCGCAGAGAACTCTCCTTGATCATCATCCTGGTCTGCTTCTAAGCAGATATTGCCCCTTCCAGAAGGACACAGGGACTCTGTAGGAGACCACGTCAAGACCAGTACGTTGCTTTCTTGGTTTTGATTTTTACAGGCAAAAAATGACAAATGGCTTCCACATACTATGTCTTCTCTCTCTTCACAAAGACAACATCTAGAGATTTTATCTTATTCCTGAAGCCAGACCTCCCCTTTTTAACTGATATTCAAAGTGTCTTTCAGTACCACCAGGATCTTCTGCCTTCTTGTAATACTTTAATTGAGAAACATGATCTACAACAGAATCTATTTCCCTGCTGGCTACATGACAGACAATCTGTCCTTGGCTTGTAATAGGCCAGGGGTAATATGGGGAAGGAAGCACCCACCACCACTACCAAGAGTGCTAAAATTAGATGCACTGCAGAAGTGGCTAAATATATCATCTTCCCCAATAGTTCTTACTTTATGTGCTTCAGTGCTGAAACCTGAGGTACAAACGCACATCATTCAGACTCAGCTAGAGTTAAGCCACTTAGCCAAGGCCTGTGCACGTATGACGCTAGTGGTTTGAGGTCCCTGCTTCTGAGGTGATGAAGCGGAAGATCAGCATTAGTTCCCACTCTAGACCAAAGGCTGTAATTTTCAAAACACATCAATTTTTCCTTCTTGCTTGGAAAAACAAATCATCTAGTTTCTTTAACACCAAGCAAGCACATAGGGATGGATCTCAGATAATAAGATCAGGCATTCTAAAGCAGTTCTTAAGAAAATTGTTTCATAAAGACACCAAAATGCATAATTCTTTTTATTCATTTTCCCCATAACTCTCACAAGGCAAAGGCAAAGCAATTCCCAGTGGACAACAGTCTACTCTTTCTCTGCACGACCTGGAGCAAGTAGACTTCAAACTCTTGCTCAGACTTTGTCTAGGCTTGTTAAAAGTGTATTCTCCCTCTGCTATCATAACAACGGTGCCAAACAAAGGCCTAAATACAGTTCTTATTCCGTAAGATGAACAAACACCTAGCCCCATGGCTTGCCTTCCCTACTTGACTTTAAAAGTCCTAGCTACTTTGCCAGCTTAGTAACACAGAACAACATCCACTTTCTAGCTAGTAGGGTTTGCTTTTATCAAGAGACTGCATTTGCAATGAAAAGATCTTGCTAAACCTCACCAACAGAAAGCTTTTATTGGACTACATGTGCCTCAGATATCCTTCTCCTCCTGGCTTCCTGTAAAATGCCCAAGGTTACTTCATATACAGCATCACATATAATCTGGCTACAGATAGACACAGAAACAGCCTATCCAAAAGGATGTTCTTACCATCACAGATTTGCTCTTGTGCAGTTAAATAGGCTATTTACTAAAGGGGAGATACCCCCATCTGACATTGACAAAAGGAATTGTTTTAATGTCTTCATAAATCTGTATCAATCCCCCCAGATTATTTTCTCTCCTGTTGCTTCTCAATCATCAGGCCACGGTCCCACAACCTGGGCTGTGGAATCCAGTGCATTAATGAAAGATTTGAACAAGAACATAACATAGTTTTGATTTCTTTAGGTCACTGTAGCTCTGTCTAAACTGTACAACCTGGGAGCTGAAAAAGCTTTGAAGTCCAGGTGTATTTAGAAGCATAGAATCACCTCGGTTGGAAAAGACCTTTAAGATCATCGAGTCCAACCGTTAACCTAGCACTGCCATCCCGCCACTAAACCCTGGCCCTAAGCACCTCATCTATCCTTCTTTTAAATACCTCCAGGGATGGGGACTCCACCACCTCCCTGGGCAGCCCATTCCAGAGCCTTACAACCCTCTCGGTGAATAAGTTTTTCCTAATGTCTAGCCTAAACCTGCCCTGGCGCAGCTTCAAGCCATTCCCCCTCGTCCTATCCCCCGCTACCAGGGAGAAGAGGCCAACCTCCACCTCGCTACAGCCTCCTGTCAGGTAGTTGTAGAGGGCGATCAGGCTCCCCTCAGCCTCCTCTTCTCCAGACTAAACAACCCCAGTTCCCTCAGCCACTCCTCATAAGACCTGTGTTCCAGACCCCTCACCAGCTTTGTGGCTCTCCTCTGGACATGTTCCAGCAATGCAACATCTTTCTTGTAGTGAGGGGCCCAAAACTGAACACAGTATTCGAGGTGCGGCCTCACCAGCACCGAGTACAGGGGCACGATCACTTCCCTACTCCTGCTGGCCACACTATTCCTGATACAGGCCAGGATGCCATTGGCCTTCTTGGCCACCTGGGCACACTGCTGGCTCATATTCAGCTGGTGGTCAATCAGTACCCCCAGGTCTTTTTCCACCAGGCAGCTTTCCAGCCACTCCTCCCCAAGCCTGTAGCGTTGCATGGGGTTGTTGTGACCAAAGTGCAGGACCCGGCACTTGGCCTTGTTGAACCTCATACAGTTGGCCTTGGCCCATCGATCCAGCCTGTCCAGGTCCCTTTGCAGAGCCCTCCTCCCCTCATATTTTCACAGCTACAAATCCGAAGAATCACAAAGTCATTAGAATGTCATCAGCCCACTTTGCCACATGCCCTGCGAATGAATATAAAGCCTAACAGAGTGGTAGAATGAGGATGGGAATGAGAAAAGGAACCCCAAAGAAGAAAAAAGGCAAGCACGAATGTTTTAACTAGAATTGCCACTAAGTATACACAGATCCATATGCAAAAATTTTGGAATAAATTTTGGTTTTCTGACTCTGACAACTTTCTGACAGTTAAGGCAACACCTGAAGAGTCCATGAGGCTCACAGTACCGAGTCCTGCACATCTCATATAGCAGCGTGTCAGAAGGCGATTTATTTTAAGTCATCTGTGGTAAGCGTAGTTACCTCATCTTCCACGGAACTCTCACTCCGCTTACAGACTACCACCCTGTTTAAGGACTGCGGAGGAAACGTAGTCCAAAGAACTTACCACACCTACAGCTGCATCCAGACCTGCTACACTGGGCTTTAAGAGATGTATGCATGAAAGAGACATATTGAGCTAGGAATCACTAGCTATGTCTTAAAACAAAAAACACCACACACAAAAACCACCAAAACAAAAAACCCAACAACATATTTTTCATTCACAGTCACTAAAGATCCCAGAAGTTTGGGGTTTTTTTGCACTGATAACCTGGAAAAATACAAGTCATCTGGAGACAAGGCTTGCTGTGTTTGAATTATTTTTTTTTTTAACAATATAGCAGGTTCCTAGCATGATACTTCCTATCCTTAAAACACATAAGGCAGGTATACATAAAAACGTAAATATACAGTACTATGAGAAACTGACAGCAAGAGAATCTTGTATCAACAGTTTCAAGTCAACTGGACAAAATCCACAGCAGAAAAATCTGTTAACAACAGCGTACAGACCAACTGAACAAACTGCAGTCAAATACAGAAATTCTTCTTTGCTGTAAGTGACTCAGTTTTAAGTGTGAAGGTGAGAGGTGTCAAATCTAAAGAGGTGTCAGATTGCCTTCTGTAGCCATCAGAACATGGAAAGAATCTCACCTGTGCCTAAAGCCAGAGGCTTAGTCCTAAAAGATTTGGATGATTCAATCACCACAGGACTTAGCTGTACCCCAAAGCCTGCCTCCAGTGCACTCTGTATAGCTGAGTGCACTCTGTATAGCTGAGAAGGGCACCAGCTTCAACTGTTTGTAAAACACATCAAACTTCTCCAGCAAGTGTGGCTTTTTCTTGGTTTTAGAGTCAACAAGGCTGAAAAACTCGACATGTATCACTAAGCTTTGTTTCACCTACCTTTAGATGACTACTTTGAGATAAGTCAATTTCACACAAGCAGACTGTATCTGCCCTGATTACAAAAGGTGCCTGCATGCCATGAACATGTCCCTAAGTGTTTGGCATCAGTTCTTTTAATTCTTTAATTTAATCTGATTTAAATTTTTTTGGTGTTATCTTCGATTCTGAGATACTTTAAGATTCACTTACTATTTTAATTTATTCCAATAACCATTACCAAACCTTTTTTACTATTTGGGTTTAGAAATAATCAATAATTGATATTTGAGAAGAATGCAGATTGTCTGTCTAGCTTAGCTGACAGATATTATCAATATCTGATCAAAACAAATTGTAATATATGTAGATGAAAGCTGATTTTCCAGAAAAAAGTTTTCCATTATATTTTGGATGCATTTTGAGAAAATGTGGTTATTTCATTATAAAATTAAAGTCATTATGTTATGGAAGACACTTTTTACAGTTAATTACCCCATGCAAGACACTTTATAAGAATATCATTAAATCTGCAAAACGAAGCAGCACGCAGAATTGTGAAGCAGCATAATTCTGCCCCTTCAAAATGAAGTTGCCAGGTCAACCTTAGCTTTATATGTGGTTATGAAACAGTCTTAATTCCACTCAGAGCCATCTTTGGGCCACCTATTTAAGTACACCACATAGATATTTTGATACATAAGAGCCCAGCACATGGCCTCAGGGCAATGTTTGAGATCACAGTAAGTCAGGAACACTTCTAAGAGCCCCAGCAATACGCACCCCATCAGCCATTCAGGCAAGGCAGGATTAGATAGACACTACCTAGAGCCAGCCCAGAGGAAACATGTGGCAGCAGGGAATGGCTTCTGGATACTTACCTCAGGGCTCTACCATCTGAGATATTGCATGGTTAGACAAGGTGGTCTGAGATGGTTTCTCAACTCTAAACTGTAAATCCTCTGCTCCCAGATCCACAGTCCCTGCCCAGAAACAGTCGTACCACCCACCTGATCTCAGCATGAGCAATTGCATTTACCAATCTGGCAGAACACAAACCTAATTAAAACACAAAAAGTATCTTCTATACAAGCATCATAGCCAGTATAAAGAAAGATTCAAAACCATGCAGTAGGAAGTAGAAGCATAGGAGAGAGAGAAATGGAAAAATGGAAGGCGGGACTGCTCTTTCTGGCTTGCCACACCATGAGTAATCCTTTTGAGAAGGGATACCCAGAGGAAGAAGGGGGGGGGGTGTGGGAAAAAGAGAGGCCTCTCTTTGTATCTAACCCCAGTCCTGGTCTCCTCTCCCAAAGTTACTCACAAACTTTACCCCACAGCTCTTAAAATAAAATGCATGAGCAGGGCTTGGAGCAGAGCTCCGCACTACTCCAACTCGATTCTGAAAACAGAATGAATAAGTTTCTTGCAGACTTTTCTAGGGTACTTTCACTAGAGTACCAAGTATTCTGCAAGCGTTAACTGAATTTAAATACTCTGTCATCCTGTACAGGTGGTAGACCAAGGGCACAGAGGTTAAGGTCAAAAACATCCACCACTGACTTTTCCAAGGACTTTGCATAAGATAACATTTTACTCAAAATGTAGCACCCTTACCATCCAAAAGGAAAAAAACAACCAAAGCCAACCAAAACCCCCAAAAAACCCTACACTAAGCACTTCCACAGATGAGGTGAGAGAATCCCTACAGCTCCATCTCCACCTTCTTCACTACTCACTGCTTGTAGTTTCCCTCATTTCCCTCACACCTGCCAGTCCGCCCAGGCTTCGCTCCTTATTGCCCTCCTATCTAGAGACAAAAATATAAATATTTGGCGGTTTTTCTAGCCTCTAGCAGACAACTGAACTATTTTCACTGAACTATTTCTTTCAAAGACAATATTTTAAAAGATCAGCTTAAGACAGGCACACAGAACAGGAAATTTTAAACCAAGTAGTTGGAGGTTTAGAGATAAGCAACGGAAAACTGGATCTCAGAATGGGAAATGTCAGACAGTCTAGAAGTATGCAATGCTTCCTGGCCTGCCTGAAAGAAGTGGGATGCACTCATTATGTACTCTGTAAAACTGATGGACTACTTGAGTATTCATGCCCTAGTTTCTAAATATTTTGGTTTTGAAAATGAAGAGCCAAGTAATTCTATTGTTCTCTATGGAGAATCGTAATTGGGTTTACGATAAAAGGAAAAGTCTGTTGCTGATAAGTTAGCACAGATTTCAACACAGATAGGCCAACTGAGTCAGCAAACAGTCTGGTCTGAAGTGGCTCTCCCTTTCTCTTTTCATTGCTTAGGATTTGAGGGATATTAAAACTGTCACAACCTTCATAAATGAAAAGTATATATATAACATGGTGCAGCTTTCACTTACTGTTTTCATCAGTATCAGATCTCTGGGGTTTCTTGTGCACACGCGCAACTATTTGATAACAGTTTCACAAGCGCTAAGAAAGTGTAACATAATTTACATATTATTCTTTCAGGCACACATGTGCAATACAATCAGAATCTACATGGAGCTCCGGCCAGATCTAGAGTTATCCCGGATACACGGATCTATTCCCTAGATGCTATACCTAGAGAAGGCCTTGTATCCACAGCCAAGTGTATAGTATAGATGTGGCCACAAACAACAGCAAACCTCAGAGTAAGCGTGGAACTAGCAGTTCAGATGATTTGTGTCCACTCTGTTAAGGGCTACCTCCCTCTGAAGGGTACCAACTGCATGCATGCTGTGCAGTGCTCAGCCCAGGCCCCCTGCAGCTCCTCTGGGTACCCAAAACAGTTACTCTCTCTCCTGATCTTTGGTTCTAGGCTACACAAAGCAAGGATTGTGCTGCCATATGGAAGAGAAGAGTTCTTGTAGTATGGGTGCATGTTGTATGTCTGTAGAAGGCAGGCTGGGAGCAATCTAACGCACAGGTGGGCGATTAAGGAAACAGAAGCTGGTAAGGGACCAGACATAAGCTATTTGACAGTGTAAATGCATGCAATTTTCAAGTATTACAGGAAAAACTGCCACAAGTCAGTGTCACACTTTATCAAACACATTTTTTCTTGAAGTTCACAAGTTAAAAAATGTTATAAATTAATATATAAGGCAAGAATAGCTATTATAAGGGATCACTTTAGAGCTTTTGGAGATGCTTAATTCTATACTCTTTGAGGAAAAATACTTTCCGTTGCTGGAGATATCAGACAAGGTTACGCTCACCACTTTCTGTAAGCAAAGATGCCCAGAGAAACATCAGAAACCCTTGGAGGGCCTAGTCTAAAAAGACCTCAGCACTGTCATTTAGTGTCAGACACACCCCACCGACCCCCTTTCAGGACTGCACCAAATACCTTTATTTTCAAGAAAATGGACAGTTTTGAAGACACACACATCATGCTCCAGCTGGAAGGAGCTGTGAAATTCACTTATAATGTGGACACTTTAAGTGGATTTTGGAAATTGAAGCCCTGTATACTTTCTGTGCACTTTGGCACCAAGTTGCCTTGAAAATCTGGCACTTGTTATCAAGTGAAAAGCACTGAGGGCTGGGAAGATGGTCTTGGCTTCCCTCTGAAGCAGGCTCCCATCAAGACCTCTTTTCCTGAGAAAACCTACTCCTCATTTGAGAGATACATACAATGCAGACTCCACAGTGACACTATGCACTGGAGCCAGGGAAAAGAAAATGAAATCTTCCTAGATTCTGACCTTTGTGCTGTGGAAGATCTCTCTTTAGGAACTAGTGATGAGGAGAACAACAAAGGTTGTTGGGAGTCTGCTGGGAGACAGGAAAGGGAGAGGTGGAGCATTCAGTTCTCATTGAACTGATGAAAGGCAGTCCAATATCCACTCCTAGGAATAAATTATTATATGGGACCCATTTAAACTACAAGCAAACAGCCTACAGGAGCACCAACAGGAAAGGGACATGCTCAAAGGTGAAACCGCACATCAGGGCATATTTTGTTTACGTAGGGGTTTTAGTGTCCTTTTTTGATTTGCATTTAAATACATGCTACGTTTCTGCCAGGTTGAACACGTTATTCCACACTGCAGCATCCAAAACACAAAAGATCACTTCACAGATGTAATTTCCCCCCCATTCCCCCATGTTTGTTTTATTCACTATCCCATCAAAGGTTTGATTCTCTTACCTTAATCACTTCTGGGGCCTGCTGAATTGAAGCTGGAACAGAGTTTCTGGAGGCAGCCCCAGCATAGCTTTTCTGCCCTGCAAGGAGGGACTGTGAAGGAGTTGTTAAAGTTTCCTGAAGAATTTGCATCACTTCCCTCTCCTTGGACAAGCTTCCCTTGCCTGTCTGGAATTCCACTAGTTCCTGGGCAAAGTCCTCAATGCTTTCCAGGATACGCAGTAAAAGGGCTTTGTCATCCTCTTCCATTTTATGACCATTGGTTTCCATGATTTTTGACAAAGGGGAAGTGGGGTCAATGGGTTTACTTTTGGGTTCAAGAGCCAGAGGTAGTACCTGCCTACCCTGCCAGCCAAACACCTGCAAACGGGCAGGTTCACTCTCCTTTAGAGAGGGTTCCCTCAAAGTACTCTCCATTTTCTGGGAGAAGCACTCCAAGTCCAGCAGCAGTTTGTCTATCTCATCCTTGTCTACCTTGCTGCACATCTGTTCTCCTTTGGAGACATCAGCTTGGGAACCACACAATACAGAATCTGAAACTGGTTTTAAAGAAGTAATTTTCTCAGAAGCATGGGGGAGCTCAACACCTCCCACTCTGGCATGTTCTACTTTAACATCGGCAGTTAGATCTGAACAACCAGCTAGCTGGTAGCTGTGCTCTAAACTCTCCCAGCCCCCTTTCTGCTCTGCCTTCTTTGTTTTCCTTAACTTTCTTTCCCCATCAGACTCTTCCTCGATGTACAGAGCCTCAGCGGGAGATGTGCAGTCAGAAGGGCTTTTGGCTGGTAACTGAGGTAGAGCACAAGCATCTTTCACAGCTCTCACACTGTTCTCCTGTGGGACACTGTGAAGAGAGTTTGAGGTAAAGCTCACAGTACTTGTTTGGATGGACTGAGGGATGCTTGTCACCTCATGCTGATCACCTGGTAGTCCAAGAGGAACTGCACTCGAGGATGGCAGCTGAATAATATCTTCATACCTAGGTGGCTGCTCATCTCCGAATACTGGGGGAAAGGGAGCTTGCTGCAAGCCGTGAAAACAGTTAACTAGTTCTGCCAAGTCACTAGCTTCCTTGTGTCCCGGTGGCTTGAGCTCAAAGGGTAGCTTTTTCAGGTACGAAGAAAATCTTGTCATCAGATTCATATATATCATTTCCGAATTAGCCAGGAGATCATTGCTGTTCCCTCCACTAACACTGCCTGCAGACTTCTTTTTGATGCAGTGTTTTATGATGTCTGTGCACTTTTTCAGATCCTCTGAGCACTTGAGCAAGATGTCTAAGCACACCTTAATATCTCCACCAGAAGAACTATCTAGCTTGTGTTTTTCCAAAATCTGGGTAATGAAGTTTTCTTCAGCAAAGGAATGAGGGGAGAAGGGAACCATGGGATTCATGGTGACTTCTGGAGCATCATTGCTCTCCTGCCATTTCTCCACAGGTGAGGGACTCTGCAAAAAGCCACACGGAGGGCAGTTCTCATCATTGTTGAATTGCCCATAAATCAAGTCAAAATCAAATGATCGTCTGCTGAATGATTCTGACCGAACTTTCCTTCCCTTTCTGTAGGCCACATGACTGGAAGAGTTTTTGAGCTTTTCAAAGGAGAATTCCTTTATTTTTCCACTGGCAAGATTTATCGCCTCACCAGTAATGTCTTTTAAACTGCTGGAGGCTTGCACTGAAGAGCCCTTTTTGGTTCTTGGATTATTTGGAAGGATTTGCTGATAGTCCTCATTTCCAGGCAAGGCAAGTCCATTTTCAGAAACAGGAATTTTATGGTCTAGGTTGGCACCTTGGACACTGAGCTCCGCGCAGACACTGTGGTGGGCAACTATGCATGTAACTCCTTGCTTAAAGACTTGGCAAGTCCCTGTGCAGTAATGCACAGTGTGCTGAAAGTGCTGGTCTATCACCACACTGCTGTAGCAGTTCACAGAAGTGACCATAAGCCTGTAGGTTGCTGCCATAGCACGGATCACACTTGAAAGTGAGGCTTCAAAATACACCATGAACTTAACGGGAAAAAGTTTGCCCCACAAACACTTTTCACAGCCACACCAGATTTAATAATAATAATAATAAAAAAAAATATTCAAGCGTCAGTTGAAAACATTCAAACTACACGAGAAACTACTGCGTTGGAGAGACCTAGTGAAGTCTGGAGTGGTATCAGCGGTACAGTTGCAATAAACAGCGCAACTTGCTTATGGTTTAACATAAGGCAACTTGATGCTTGTACTCCATGCAGAAAGCTTTGCTGATCAGAGATGCAGCATGAGCCGCTCCATTTCCACTGGCCCAGGCAGCTTCTCCAGCAGGTGTCATAAAATTTAGCCAGTTCTAGGCAGAAGTGACAAGACAAGGATTTTTGTTCGACCTCTCTTCTCTTTCTGGGTGGGTCAGTAAAAGATAATCAAGTAGCATGTACAAACAAAAAATCCACAGTATGCTTGTGAGATTCCCCTCTCATACTGGTAAGGTAGGTCCCTGCAACAGAAAAAAAAAAAAGGCAAGAGTCATCATTTCCATGTAATATGCAGCCTTGTCTAGTACCAAACATATGGCACCAGACTGTAACAACCAACACACAGGCTTGTACAGAATAAGAGTAGGCTGATATTTTTCCTTCACTCAGATCTACCATATAAGAACACTGCTGAGGAGCTAGCCTATATTTATAGACAGGCTGTCTGTGTGTTGCCATTTTAACAGCTCTATTTTAACCACTCATTAATTTTTTTTTTTTTTTTTTCAAACTTTCTTTTTTTTGTTCTCCAGACTGAACAAGACAGTACCTTGAATTCTAATGGAGCAAAACATTTTGATCCTCCTGTGAATTTCTGACTTTCATTTTCCAAGACTCTAAAGATAAGGCAAAAAGCAGTAGTGAAAAAGCACTTTCAGGATTTCCAAGCTCTCTGGATTACAAAAAGCTGCAAACAGCCTGGAGCAAAGTAGATGAATGCCTGTAAGAATGTATGGCCTTTAGTAAAGGCCACATTGGCTTCCATTAGCCTTTCACCAAGATCTCAAGGACCATGGCAAAATATTTGAAGGAGGAATAACTGTTTTTCATTCTCTTACAACACACAAATAGCAGCATATTTTAATAAATAAGTCTGCTGGTATAGACATCAAGAGCAGAAAGTAACACCTGTACAAAGGTTAAACCTGTGAAAACTAGGAATTGAGAGATTTATACTTTGCATAGCCATTGCCTATCACCATGGTCAGAATTGCACCAGGGAAAAAAAAGGCTGCTTAACTTTGTTACGAAAAGATAAGAAATCCCAGATTTAAGGGTCTTCAATTTTAGACACTGCTTCATCTTTCTTGAATACTTCAAGAATCAAATTACAACACCCCAACAAAATTCTGAGCACCCCATGTCCCTGTACAAACAAGAAATCCATTTCATAAAACACGATTAAATCACAGCTAAGTCACACTGCAGCATGGGTTTCTTTTGTTTTCAGAGGTAAATCTGGCACTATGTGAAAGGCCAGACCTGCATCCGATGAAAGGACTGCCCTCCATGCATGTTACATCCCACTCATCCTTGCTCATAAGCCCGTACAAATGTCTCGCGCAAAAGGGAAGTACCTTAGAGTTTGGTGCTGTTGTAATTAAGGACTGGGGATTGCACAAGACTGCTGAACATTCACATTTTACATATTTTAACACCTTAATTTCAAATTGAGAAACACTGATTTAAGAGTATTTGATGGAATTTGTAATGTGCCATGTCTGCTAACTGCAGTTCAGTAGAATCACACACTGTAAAGAAACCTTCCTGATTTGTTCTTTGGATTATATAAAGCATCAAAACAACTGCATTCGAGGCGAAGAACTGACTGCTCCAACTACCATGCTGGTATCTGTAACAGGCTGCCACCTGCCTATCAAACACCGCAGGCCAAGTTGCACGTTGTACCAGTTGTACCAGGGCCAGCTTCACAGTACACTTCCATGCCCAGCCTGTACTGCTCCCCTCTACACCCACTGGCACTGCCCCAAAGCCCCATAGGCATGGGAGGGCCTTCCAGAGGGATGATCGGAGGTATGAGGTGTGCCACAGCAGTGAGTCAGGGTGCCAGGGGATAAAGGGCGTAAACAGAACCATTTTTAAACCCCGGGGTGCTTATACCATCAGGCATAAGCCTAGGTAATAAGACTCCACACCCTCCAGTCACTGCCTTTCAGGCTTCACTATCAGGTGTGCTAAATGCTCTGCTGAATCACCACCACAGTTAAAAAAAGTACTATTGGCTCCCCAACATCATCATCTTATAGGACTTAATGGGCTTTGTTCAGACAGGAAAAACCATGCTTCTATGCCTCCAAAAAGTCTAATCATCCATGGGCTCCCTGAGACTGCCTTCTGTCTAACACATTTAGGGTAAGAAGTCTGCTGCTTTTCCTTTTCTGAGCCTCCATCAACTTAAAAAAAAAAAGCTTTCTGGCATTTCCTGAAATAAAAGTTAGATAATATGCAGAGAAAGAAGTAGTCTTCAGGACAGAAGATCTGATGAAGAATTAATATTGGTTCTGAAAAAGCACAGGACTTTCTTGGAGCTCCTTCCTCCCTCTGTGTCATACAGAGCAAGGAGAGACGGGCCATCTTTTTACCACCAGAGAATAGTCTGTGTTTATACCCAGTTCGGGAAATAATTACCTCTTGATTAAGTTATTCCTTAATTTTTGTCTCTGTAAGATTATTCCACAAGGAGTTCTTCAATGAAAAGGTCTCCCAGATTCCCAGCCTAAACTGCCTCTTTTTCAGTTCAACTTTGTATTTCCAGCTATGCCTGATAACAACACCCTTCCCACCATCTCCACTTCATACTTCCCAAATAATTTTAGGCACTTATGCCCTAAACCATTGCTCACCCATGTTACAAATAGCCAGCCCTTTCGGCTTTAGTATAAGGCAGGCCCTCCAGCCATGTTTGCTGCATTCTCTTATCTCCTTCCAATTTGTCTCAATTTCTTTGGTACTATCACACCCAGGAATCAACATAATCCAGACACAAACTTTTCACAGGATTGCTACCTCCTGCCTCTGTCGTCAGCATCTTTTACTGCTGTGTCAGCATAGGAAGAAATCAAAGAATCAACACCAAAACCTGTTATCTTCTTTTCAACCAGATGAACTAATGTCTTCTCAGTGATTATTTACTACTTGCCTTATTATCACTGTCTGCAAAAACATGCTAAGTTTATCCAAGGTACTGGAGTACTCCAGTTATACAAGACAAGAAAAATTGTATAGGCAGTACAAATGCGTATAGATGCAGAATGTAAACTGGTTTTTCCATATTTTCACTGGCTTTACCAAGGCAGCACATGCTCAGCTTGCAGCTTTAATTTACAGTGATGCATCAAACGTGATCCAGCATGTAAACATCGTCAAGACAAAACCTAGGAGAAGAGTATTCCTGCGATGAGATCTGGGAACCCGGTCTCAAGCTTAGCTTGAATGGGCTTTTGTTGTGACTTTCAGTTGGTGACTAAAACCTACTATTTATGAATAGCAACAATGGAAAGACTGAATGCGTTAAGAAACATTCATACTTCATTCTTTCCAGCCTCCCATTACATGCCAGTTGTGACTCCAGGACAGCCCCCAGTTCAGATATACTGTAGAAAGATTCTGTAATTAGGACTGCTGCCACGAAGCCAACTCCAACCCTGAGGATACAGGATTGGCTTCACAATATAAACTATGAATGAATAGGGTTTCTTGTGTGATTGCAGAATAATGCTTTATGTCTTTCCTATCTGTAAGATTACATGAATCACTTCCCAAAGGAAAAAATTATCACAGATCCTAATGATACAAAAGGTTATTCTATAAGATGCACAACAAATTCTTTTCATACAAAGATTATGCTGGAGTTAAATAACTGAACAACGACAATCTATTAGGATGGGGATTGTCAGCCAGTGCTTGACTTACTTGCAAACTGAAGTCTAGGAAGGTACAGGACAGGCCTCTACTGCCTCTGAAAGTCTCAAATTAGGAGTTCAAGAAAATTTTTGCCTATCTCCAGCACTAGCAAGAACATTATTAGTGATCAGAAGTTAGAAACCACCATAACACGCAGGATGGAGTAAACTAGCCTGTTCTGCACCAGCACACAGCATGGGTATCACTACGCAACTGTGCTCATTTTTAGTAGAAGAGGTGGTAGGTTAAACTCTGAAGTTTGGTATTCTTGCAAGAGACAGAAAAACAGTTTTGCCATTTGGACAATCATCAATATAGGTTCAGAAGTATCATCTTAGCTATGTAATCAGATGTCAGGTCTTACCCTGTTGGAGGAACTTGTGGTGCCAAAAAGCAGCCTATGACTTCATCCTCTTATTTAGAAATGCTTGATTTTTGTTTACAGTTTACTGAACAAAGTAGATTTGGGAGAAAACTGTATTGATTATAGAAGACAACAGCAGGCAAATAACAAAACAATGTTTTCTTGCAAAGCACAGCTTTCAGCTAATCTTTGGTACTTGGTCAAATAATACGATAAAAAAGGGTATTAATCTTACACTCTTTAACTTTAAAACCCACTACAAAATGGTACTGGACCCTGAGATGTATCATCACCTTTTTTACTAATTGGCTCAAGTCAGAACACTGTAAACTTTAAGAGTTTAAAGCACACTCGGAGGATGGAGACTGGAATAGATGAGGGGACTCGCTCAGTTAATAGAGCTGTTCTGCCCCTCGTAAAGGAACCAATGCTGAGCCACGCTCCAAGAAATCCAAAGGGTATCTGATCACACAGCCGAGCAGTCACTGCTCCAATGGCCCAGCCAGCCATTGCTCCATCTGTGACAGAATCACATCAGCAATAGCTGTGGTAAAAAATTTTTGTAACAAATCCACTGCTGAATTCAGCAGAAATGTTACAAATAGCCATTTACATAAAGGAACTGATTTACTATTTGCTATCACTTGCACAATTTACCTTCCAAAATAGTTTGAACAGGAGACTAAAAAGAGTAACTTCTCCTTCTATACTGAAGAAGTTTAGAAGAAAAGAAACTAACCATCTGAGTTGCTCCTTTGTCCTGTATTCCTTATATATTTACAGCTTATAACATTTTGATGTCCTTAATGGCAGCACGTATAGTTAATCCAAGAGGACTTTTTTGTACATAGGACTTAGATAGGAACTACAGCTGCGATAACTTTTCAATCCCCATGACCACTGGGAATTTGACACACATGCATGCATTTCAGCTATAGTAAAAGCAACCATTTACAATTGCACCTGTAAAGGTTTAGGATTAGAAGTACTTCTACCACTTCCACTGGCAAGGCATCCTGAGTTTAGGTTTAAGAAGTTTTAGTACCAAGCTGTTTCACGCTTTAGAGACTGCCATGGACCATGATAGCTACAAACCCTGACTTCCCTCATAACCCAGGTCAGAGGATCTGACCTAGTCAAACTGAGAACTCCTAGTTGAACCAGAGTACATTTCTTCATATGCTCAAGTGCTTCAATATTTCATTACATGGCACTATAGAAACGGGGTCATTACTTCCATTTTGAGTACATTCAACATCAAGTTCCAGTAAACAGGTATCAGGCTTTCTTAAGCTAACTTAAAGCTTTCGGGAAGATGTATTTCCTCACCTACAAGTACTGACATGCTATAATAAATATAAAATAATAAATATAACCCCCCCTCAGCCTTTTCCAGGATTGCCAGAGAAAGTCTGGAAGAAAGATGTCTTCAAAGTCATTGCTCTAGTCCTTTTATGAATTATGTCTGTAACTTGTAACTGTTCTCACGAAAACATAAAAGAGAGGTGGGATTCATCTAATTCAAGCTAGCTACCTAGAAATGAAGTGTTAAGTACTCTCCCTGTAGGCAATGCAGAGAGGCAGGCACCTCAAAGAAAATCACCCCACTGAGCTTAAAAACCAATCTAATTTTGAGATTACAAGTTACATTAGATGGACCCCATCCTTCAAGACTAAACCACAACACAGGAACAACTGTATCTGTCTCCAGCAGTGGCTATATGCCAGTGCTCAAGGAATAGTACTAGAAAGAGATGTACAATAGATCCTAGGAGCATATCTCCTATACATACCTCCCGTATACATGTATGTTATCTCCTGGCCTCCAACTGTTTTCAGCTCATGAGAATTGGGACGGTGGACGTGGTTTCTGTGTACTTAGTAACCTTCAAAGCATTTCCCTCCCATGTGCTTGGGCATCCCCCAGATTCCACAGAAACTTTTTGCATCCAGAGCATCTTTTGACAAGACATTCCATCACCTACCACCCCTTTCAATTCTGTCACTCACCAGCTCAATGCCCACAGCATTCCTGAGTTTACAAAATTCTATGTCATCCCTCTGCCTTCTCTTTTCCAGAATTATTAGTCCTCGCATACTTGGTTGTTCTTGTACAGAAGCCATTTTGCGTCTTTGATCATTTCCACAGCGCCTCATAAGATTTTCTGGTTCAACTACACACTTAAAGGAATCCAAACTGTGCATAATATCCAGAACAGGTGAGAACTGCATTCAGAAATAATTTCTTGAACTGCTTTTCAAAAACTAGTATTATCACTGTATAGGGCTTTCCCCTTCCAAGCCTCACTATTTTCAGATAATACATTCTCAAGCATCTGCTCTCATAACCACCTGGGTTAATTCATACCTTCTGTCACTCTTGCTACCTATCTTTCAAGAGGAAAGAACAATACTATTGTCCTTTGAAAAACACGCAGGGACCTACTGACAGAATGCTCTATGCAAGAGGAACGTATTCACTCTTAAGAGACCAAAATTTTCATACTGTCTCAGAAGAAAGGTTAGGAGATGGACAACAAGAATGATCCCAAGGTCTTGAACAGCTTGTCTGTGAAGGATGACTGAGGACCAGGCATTTTAGACAGCACGAGAAATTACTTTAAGAATATGATCATCTTCTACAAAATCATGAATCGCATGGAAAGGGTAAGTAGGGTCTGACTGCTCACCACCTCCTCCAACACAAGAATGAGGTGTGATCAAGCAATGCTACAGCAAGCAGGTTAAAACAAGTACACATGCAGCAACCCTGTGAAATTTCTCATCAAAGGATGCCAGGGACCCAGAAAGGTTCTGGGGAATCAAGGGGTCATGTTTTCTCTGCCAAAAGTTACCACACCTTTTGCTTGTGCACCACTTGATGCCCTTTCATTCTTGCCATGTTCAGGTGACAAAATAAACAGGAAACAATTGCTTCATATTCCCATGGCTGCAGATTGCTATCATAATCCTCCCTCTTATCCATTCCAATCATGTATTTTCCAGGCTATGCCCCAGTTTATTTGGTTACTCTTTTTACAAAAGCTGCTTCAATCATGCTCTTCTGTGTTGTTCCCTAATCTTTGGAGAAGAGAAAAAGTCTGCCCCTAACTTTCAGGGGCCTATGTTATTCATGACACAAATGTACCACAGATTTATACCATGGCATCCTGTTTTGCTCCCTATCCCTTTCCTAGAGACCTCTGACATTTCTACTTGCTTTTTTTGGACTACTGCTGAGAGAGTTTCACAGAGTTTTATCTGCATGACTTAAAAGATCTCTTTCCTGAATGGCACAGATTCTTAAGAGCTCATCACTGCATAACCACAATTAGTTGTTTCTCCCTGTGCATATTATTTTTTATCTACTAGGATCAAGTATCACTTGGCAACAACCAGGTACTGTGAGAACCTTCTGCAACTCCAATCACCTTTTGTTCCTGCTATCCTAATTTTGTGATTCTCAGCATACACTGTCACTTCATTACTCAGCCTCTTTTCCACATCATTTATAGCTATGTTGAGCAACATAAGCCTGAACACAGATCTCCCTGGGATTCCACTAGTGATTACTCTTCACTAGAAGAACTGACAGTTCTTCCTACATTTTAACCAGGTATTAATTACTGAAAAAGCTACGCTCCTACTCCCACGGCAGTTCATTTCCTCTAAGAAGCATTTTACTAACTTTGTTAAACTCCCTCTGAATATCCAGAAACAGCAGAATACTCGCTTGTTTGTCTCTTTTGCCTTCTTGTCAAATAGCCTCAGACCGTCTAACTTCACCAGGCCAAAGCTGGACTTCAGCATTCTTGCAGTGAACCATGAAGGTCACTGCAATGGGAGCACTTACCAAGGCAGACTTCCAAGTAGACATGACCTTGAGAATCACCATCCATGACAGGATGATAAACACTGCTCTGCAGTCAGTATGGATTTGAAGAAGTAAATTTTTACATTAGGAAGTTTGTTTCTGTAGATTTACCCTAAAAAAATAAAAAAAATCCCTCAACAATTAAATACAACCTCTCCACATTTGCAGTAGCAACATAAAGCAAACCCAACACTCAAAAAGATTTGGGCTGGTATCAGTAACAATAGCCTACACTGCTTTTTAAAAATAAAACTGGCACTGGACCCTAAACTACTGTTCTGAAATACTGACTTGCTGTTAGTGAATGCAGTATTATTCAGTGTAATTCTTCAGGTTAAGTCACAGTGTTATTTAATATTCTAATGCTGCTATGCCCCTCACAAACATCAGCATACAGGGTCTTTGAACACAGGTACACTAGAAACTCTGTCATGGAGAGCGACTGTATGGGCCTTGCAAAGCTTGTCATTATGGGTATCAGCTGGGGAGAAAGGTAGTTAATAATACCAAGAAAGATTTCACCCCTTTCAGCTTTTCCAAAATACCTTTATTCAGCTTTCCCTTTGCACAGAGACTTGGAACTAAAACTGACCAGACAGGAATTTGTGTCCCATGAGACTGCTTTCCAGTTAAAAGGATGAGACAGCAAGAGAGTAAAAGCTCACACAATTTTTCCACATAACACCAATCTGTTAAGTATAAATAATTTGCCAGCTAATTATTGTTCCAGACCCATGTCTGTATAGAACTGTAATTTAACCATAGTCATTTAGCAGGCCCGCAATACATTAGCATACACATTGAAGCTTAGCAAGGCACCACCTAAAAAAAAAAAAAAATCTTAGGAAGAATAAGCCTAACTGAGCTTTGTCAGGCTAACAGAAAATAAGGTGACCAACCAGAAAACACTGGAGGTGAATGAGATTCAAAAGCACATAATTAACAAGGCTCAGAACGAAGGTCAGAAAGAGCTTAAGTAATGTGTCTCTTGGCTGTTTATAACCTTATATGGAAAAAGATAATTTCATATTAACAAGCTATATTTTTTTCCCTGGAATTGGTTAATTTAGTAGTAACAGTACCCAAATACTTTACACAAATGAAAGTGATTTTATTAAAGTGTTAAGATAACAAAGGAACAGTTGTATCCAAGATGGCATTCCCTCAGTCATTAACCTTCGTTGATACTGAGGCTACAATCTATAGATTCCCCAAAACTATCTTGAAAACTTACTTGCAAGTTAGGCAAAGTTTCTCCTGTAGCAGACTAGCTGTCTGCTAGTGATCTGCAGGGTAAAGTAAATTTTTAATTTAATAACAAATAAAGAAAAATTTTTTCATTCATTACACATCTATTCAGAGCTCAATCATTTCTCATAATTGTCCTATCTGACTTCTTCGTGTCTTATCTGTATCACACTCCTTTTGATTCACTTATTTCTTCATGTGTTCAAGATTCTTTGTAAAGTTTTCTTTGTCTAAGGTGACAGACCATTTCTCCAGGGTAGTCTCTGTTCCCAGCCCATACCTGGCCCCAGCTGGACTACTATAGCTCATCCATAGGTCAGCAATGAGAACAATGAAACGCCAAGCTGTGGAGAAATGCTCCAATTCTGTGCTGCACATCCATCCTCCCCTCTGAGGCATCATCACAGGAGTAAAAAGCAAGCGGTCATTTCCACCAGTCATACCTTCCACAAGCCCATTCCTGCCAGCCTCCATCTCACACTCAAAGAGGAGCAGCTGTTGAAATGCAACAAATTACGCCAAAAGGTGCGGCATGTCCTAGCATTCAGGAAGTTTGGCACTGCTACAGCTTTTACTGCTTATGACTTTGATAAGCCACACCAGAGTTACAGATCAGCATGGATCAAAGCAGCACATAATTTAAGGGAGCATAACTTTCCTATCCCCTTTCCTCTGTCACGGAAAGTTAAGGGTTTTTTAGCCTGACATCCCAATAAGACAGAAGAAATAACTTCCCCTGCATCCTTACTAACCCAGGGATAACTCTAATTTAGTCTTCAGAAAAATTCGGTTTCATGTAACAGGAAAAATAGGGGAAGAACAGCATGCAGTCCTTTAAGTAAAAGCAGTACTGGCAGATAGTTATACAAAGGAAGTGAAGCAAGACTGCACAACAACCTCTGTACTGGGATCAAGATATATCAAGTTCAGAATTACTGTTTAAAAGTCATGTTTTCTGCATAATTCAAAGGCGGAAGAGGTGTCCGCAGGAAGAACAGAGAAAGGTCTCTAAAAAAAAAAAAAAGGGAAACCACAAATTCCAGTGTGCAGCATCATATTTACACCTCCAAGGCTACTGGCAGGGAGTGTTAGACCACAGGGCTCCACTACAGCAATTTCTGAACTGCCTGAGCCACAATATTCATCACCTGCTCCACAGGCTGCAGCTGAAGGAGATGAAATAGATGCTTTACCAGTGAATCTCTGCAGTATTTGACAGTCAAACATCAGTCAACTTTAACTTGAGGCACTTTGCCCACAGCTACATTTAATGTTGCACCTCTGTGCAAATTATGACTACAAAATATGATACATGATAGTGGTTGCAAAGGTCTAGGTAGTGGAAACTGGCTATGTGCCATCAGGGAACTTCAACTTTTCTCTTACTTTATATGAAGTCAAATGTAAATCAGTCTCACCTGATACACAATGTTACTGTTCCCAGATACATAAATATTGAAAAAAAACCAAACCCTAAACCCCAAACCGCTCTCTCTTGCCTCAACTTCTCTGAATCCAGCAGACATTAAATATATAACTTTACAAAACTGAAGGAAGTCTAACAGTACTGATAATCTTTTCAAGGTTCTCATTAAAATAATTTCCCCCTACATAACTAACCTGGGAGAGCAGACCTACCAAGCTTGAGAGATTCACAAGAAATAATCAAGAGAAGAAGCAGCTGTTTTAAGTAAATGCCTGGAAAACTTATTTCCTGAAGCAGGCATCAGATCCTGTGAGGTAAAGCTATGAGAGAGTCCACCACCAAGAAAAATGTACCCAGCCTTTCAGGCGGCACTTCAATAACAAATGGCTAACCTGTAAATAGCAAACCTGCCTCTTCTCTTGAATTCCTCCCTTTGCACTGCTAGTCTGCCTTTACAGGAAAGATGAGGGCACAGAACAGCATGTCTTCCTGGGCTTCCTTCTTTAGTGTGAAGAACAGAGGTAATAAAATTAGTCCCGGCCTTAAAAATATTTACATTACTCGAGACCAGCGCAGTCTAATGACCTTCAGAGAGAACTACTCTGGCAGGAACACGTCCCTCAGTAAATCATTCCAACAGTTATTCAATCTCAGTTTTACAAGTTTATGTCCAACTTAATCTTGGATTTGTCTGCCAGTGAAACAAGGAGTCTTGTAGCCAAAGCTGTTCCCTTTCTTGACCATGAAGAAATACTTCAGAAAGAAGTAAAAATCCTACTTTCATGACCATATATGAACAGCTGCATTGAAGAAGATCAAAGGTCCAGCTACCCAGGGTCCTGGGGCAAGCATTGACAAAAAAGAACAGCCTAAGTAGAGGTGATCCTTCACCGACGTTAGCCTCCTGCTTTACAACAACTGCAACATCTTCGGGCCATCCTGAACTAGAAACTACACCCAGATGGCCGTGCTTAAAAGCCGTTATGCCTCTCAGCACTTCGCCAGAACTCTTTTGAGACGATTTATGGCCTCGGCCTCCACACCACCAGCAAGCAGGGGTTTTCACAACTTAAACGCGCGCGGTGCCAGAAGCGTTTCCTCCTTCTCCACCCCGCGCATTACCTGGTAGCTCCATTCAGCCACCGCTTCCCTCAGCCGCGGCTCAGCCCGCCTGTCCCGCCGCCCTCCCCGAAACGCGCCGACGCCACCGCCGCCCCCCGGGCCGGCCGCTCGGCCCCGCTCCCCCCACACCAGTCAGCGCCGGCACCGCGACCCCCGAGACACGCCGCGCCGGGACAGTTCACCACCTACAGGCAACGCACGGGCATCCCCTACACTGGGGCCCGCCTGGCACCTGCCCCCGCCGCCGGGCCCTGAGGGAAACAACCACTGTGCCCCCGTCGGGGAAGAGCGAGCGGGCGGGTGGCCGTTCGGCCCCGACCCCACCGCCCCCAGGCCCCACCGCACCGCACCGCACCGCACCGCACCACACCACACCACACCTACCCGCCGGGGCAGCGCCCCGTCCCATGCCGGCGCCGCCGCTCCCACCGCCGGGCGCGCTCTGCCGCCCGCCCCGGCCAGCCCCTTCCGCGCGGCAGGGGGCCCCGCCCCGGAGGCGCGGCGCGGCGGCCCCGGGGTCGGGCCGGGTTGTGAGGGGCGGCGGCGGCGGAATGGCGGTGCCCGCGCTGAGGGGGGGAGAACGCCCGCCCCCCGCGCGGACGCGCCGCGCCCCTCCCTCCGCCTCCTGACGCCCGTCCCGCCCGCCGGGTCCCGCCGTGAGGAGGCAGCGCGCCCCTCGCCACAGCGCCCCGTCCCTCCCCTCTCTCAGCGCCGCCCGGCCCGGCCCGGGCCTCTGGTTCACCGCGACGCAGCGTCCCGAGCGGTGGTTTTTGTTTTCCCTCAACCGCTCGAGAAAGCCATCAAAGCGGTTGCTTCGTCTCTTGGCTTCGGAGGGTTTTTCAGCCCTCTCTAGCTCGAGGCCATTAGGAGTGCCCTCCGGCAAAACAATGCCAAGGGTGCCTCCCGGAAAAGGTAAAAATTGAGAGGGAAAAGTGCAACTGGAAGGGGAAAGCAACCGTGTGCCTCGGTGGCTAGGCCCGGAGCGGGCCTTGTGTTGGTGGTGTGTTTTGCTGCAGTTACCAGGCACAGGATTGGGGAGGAGGTGCCCAGAGACACCAGAACATTGTGGCGGGTAATCTTGTGATATTTAGGCCAATCTCGTGGTCTTTTTCTGAGGTGGTTGCAGCAGCATCTTCCTTCTGTCACACACATGCATGCCAGCCTGCCACCCCGTGCTCTCTCATGGCTTAGAAGGACATCTCAAAATCTCAGCTGGAACACATCAGATTTGTCTCTTGCACCTCCAGTTTACCTGCCTCTCCTTCACAATTGTATATGCTGTGTCCTACCACTTCTCCCTTGTACCTCCCTTCTCCACCATGCTATCCCACCCTGAAAGTCAGCTACAGATGCCTCCCTTCTGCTGTTCTTCTTCATGTTACTATCTTCTAAATGTGCTAGAAATCTTTTAGTATCTTCTAAAAGCACTAGAAAGCACTTGACAGGAAAGTCTCCCGCTCATTCCATGCTCAGAGATGAGGGAAGCATCCACAGACCCTTAGGATGCCTTTCATTTTTCCTCATTTCTCTCTCTCTGGAGAGGAAAACTGAACCACTTCCATGGCTCTAAATCACCATAGTTAGCTCAGGAAAAAAACGCAACAAAACAAACCCAAAATATTACTGGTCAATGCAGGCAGGCAACAGCCAAAAGGGCAAATACCTCCCACCCAAGCAATCCACTGGTCCCAGCCTGTCTCTCGGGTCTCTCCCTTCTTGGCCTCACAGTTCCTACACCTGTTGCGACGGACAGGATTGCATTGGGTCACTTCAGAGAAGTGCAGGTCCTCTCTTGCAGGACTGGGCATCCAGACAAGAGCACATCAGGGCAAGGGACTGTGACTCCAAAGCCCGATCCATAGCCAGACACACGGTAGTCATGTGGTGGGAGAGAGCTGCGCTTCAGTCACGTGTTTTTTTTTAAACTGTCCTGAAGGACTGAACAGAATTACAGTAACATAGTTAAGCACTAACTTGCTCCTACTTCTGCTGTAAATAGTATGATGGCTGCTCCCCTTTGTGGTCTGAGTGCTGCGGAAAGTTCAGAGCAGTTTTGCTCAGTGAACACCCAGAGTTAAATTAGGGATGCTGAGATGCATAATGAATAGTGTGTGAATACTAAAATGCTACAACATAAAAAAAATACCCTTATAGACTTTACTGTGCACTGGTTGATTTGGGATAAGTGGCGCATAGGGTATGAGAAATGAGCCCAAGCTAACAAACCCAGGAACTACAGTTGTAGCAGCTTACCTTGCCTGATGGGAGATGAATTTGGGGTAGGCAGGAGAAGCACCTGCTGGCAGTCTCAGGGTGAAGCCCCCCAAGATGCGATATCTTGGGGTAAGGTGGTACCTTCCAGAGACTCGTGGACCTTTTCTGCCTTCCACCTGCTTCCTTCCAGGAAGTCAGACATGGCAAACGTGAGGGGCTGCTATTCTTCCCCAGAGAAGCTGGAAAGCCTTCCCAGGAGACGCGTTGGACTGACCCAGTGCTCACACCCCGTCCCAGTAAGTCTCGGCAAAGTTTGTGAAAGAGCTAAGTGCAGCTGGGAACACTTCTGCATGCGCTTTCACTCTGGAGGCTCGTGGGGTTTGAAAGCCAGAGGAACTTTCCCCTTCACTTCAGACAGGCTTGGATGAGAGCCCCAGAGGACACACAGTGACCCAAGATTGTGAAATTATGAAATGTGTCAGAGAACACTCGTGGTTTCTTAGTATCAGAAGAGAGGCCGTTACGTAATGGTCACTACTGTAGGGGAACAGGAGTGTCTGCTTGGTTCCATGATTGCAGGGGAAGCAGTAGCAATTGATGCTTAAGCATGGTAATTTTGTTCAGTCCCTCAAGACTGTTAAAAAAAACCCCAAACCCAACCCAAGCCCCAAACAGTGGAAAAAGTCTGGAGCGGTTTAGTTATGTGACACACAAATACCACCCTACGATCCCATTCGCTGCCCTGCAAGAGGAGGAAATTGAGGAAATTGGTGCTCTCCAAAAGAGGGAGCCCAAGAGCCTAGAAGCAGAAGGCAAGATGCGCTGTTTCTCACCCCACCTCGTATTCCATCGCCCTGGTCACTGACTGTTCCTGTCCTTGTGTGCTAGGAAGTTACAAGAAGCCAGTGCTTGACTGTGCTAAAAAATACGCTTGCCTGATGCTGGACTGGCAGGACACTTCTGTGGCACTTTGGGACATGGTTTAGTAGGCATGGTGGTGTTGGGTTGACAGTTGGACTTGATGATCTTGAAGGTCTTTTCCAAGCTTAATGATTCTATGCCAACGGCACTGCAGGGATGCTATGTCCTCTGCAAACCCAAAGCCGATCTTTTACTGGCACAAACGTCGGACAAAAGTGTGCACAGCTACCGCTCGCTCTGCCCTGCCGCAGCCGCTCCGCCGCTGCTTTGCTTGCCGTCTTTGTGCCACCCCACAAGGAATGAGTACGGCTTTTGGCAGGAGGCGAGGGCTGCAGGCCACCGGTGCCGGCTGCCGAGTGCCCGGCGGGTTCCATAGTGCCAGGGGCAGTCGGGCAGCGTCTCCTCCAGCACTTTGGGTACCCTCTGCGGGGCCTCCTACCCTGCTGCAAAGGGCATCGAAAGGTTCCAAAACCCGGCCGTGTGTGAGAGAGGCCTTTTTAACGTACTGACAACCGCTGCGCGAGCTGCCGCGACGGCTTTCCTCCCCGGAGCCAGGGGGGGCCGTCGCGCAGGTCCCGCCTGCCAGCGGCGCGACTCATCCCCGCGGGCGCTGGGGAGAGCAGACGGGGAGCGCAGCGGCACCCCCCGGGCCGATCTGACAGCAGGCGCTCTTGCAGCGGCCTCGGCTGGCCCAGACACGCGTGGCCGCTGCCGCCCCGCGGCCGGCCGGGGGCGGGCGGTGACGTCGAAGGCGCGCGCGGCGCCTGCGCGGTGGGGAGGAGCGGCGGGGCAAGGGGCTGTGGCTGGGTGCTGCCATGGCGCCCTGGACAAGATGTACGAGACGTTGGAGCTGCTGCAGCGGCGGCACAACGTGCGGCCCGACCTGCTGCTCTGCTGCGGAGACTTCCAGGCCGTGCGCAATGAGGCGGACCTGCGCTGCATGGCCGTGCCCGCCAAGTACCGCCACATGCAGACCTTCTACCGGTGAGCGCCACCCGGCCCGGCCCGGCCCTGTCCCACCCGGCCCCGGCCCCGGCCCGCTCCGCTCCAGCAGCCGTCCTGTCTCCGCAGGTACTACTCCGGCGAGAAGAAAGCCCCGGTCCTTACGGTGTTCATCGGCGGGAATCATGAGGCGTCCAACCACCTGCAGGAGCTGCCCTACGGCGGGTGGGTGGCACCCAACATCTACTACCTCGGTAGGGTTTCCCCCCCACTCACCCTGCCCCGGCGGCGTTTTCCCCTCCAACCCCTTGGCCTGCCCCGGCCCCGCGGTGACGAACAGCGCTCCCATCTGCCCTAGGTTATGCGGGCGTGGTGCGGTTCCGTGGCGTGAGGATTGGTGGCATCTCGGGCATCTTCAAATCTCACGACTACCGGAAAGGTATGGCGGGACAGAGCAGGCCTGGCTGGGTGGGCAGTAGGGAGGGTGGTGCTGAGCTCAAGGAGTGTCTGGCTCTTCTCTGAACTGACTCTTATGCTGGAAACCTCTCTTGGCTCAACATGCGGGTTTTTCTTGAGGGAGTAGATGATTCAGTAGCTGCCTGGCGACCTCAGCAGGAAGCAACGTGACTTTTGAATGTTGTTGGAACA
Organism: Gorsachius magnificus; assembly: GCA_034008185.1. Classification (NCBI taxonomy): domain Eukaryota; kingdom Metazoa; phylum Chordata; class Aves; order Pelecaniformes; family Ardeidae; genus Gorsachius; species Gorsachius magnificus. Next base: position 22,083,523 of record CM067087.1, on the reverse strand, counting down.
GTCTTGATTTTTCCATGGCAGTGTCCTTTCAGTGTGGCAATGCAAGACTACTTAGTTTTCTTTGTGTGAAACAGTCAATGTATAAGTGCGATATTGTACAAATGTACTGCCGTGACCTGAGGCTTGGTGTCAGTATGGCTCGAGATCGGTTCCTCCTGGTTACGCATATTTGCATTCAAGACTTAAATTTGTTGTTATTGAGCATACGGTTTGCATGCCTGAGTATTGCATGTGGGAGATGGGACTTTTTTGACAGTAATGCTTACAACTGAAAAAGGAATTTTTCTTTGCATTCTTAAGAGTGTGTAGGAGCTCTGCTAGGCATTCAGCAGGTGAAGTTGGAGACTATGTCCCTTTTGCTCTTCCAAAGGCTGTGGTGCCTGTGGGCAGTTACAGGCATGTTTAAGCTGCTGCTGAGTCTGTTAAGCTGTATTTTCACAGTTGGTGGCAGCACTCTTGATGAAACACAAAAATCACAGCCTCAGTGGCCCGAGTCAGGAGGCAGATCTGGTGCAGCACCTTGTGTTCTTTTGGATTATACCTCTGAGCTGTTAGGTCTGAACTTATGTTCTGATCAGTGGCTGCTCAGAGGCTTGCTCTCTGCTCTCACGATGTCGACAGCCTACTTTTGCTTGTTCCTGTCTACCTTATGTGCTTCGGCTGTCCCAGCGTGATATCATGTGTAGCCATGATATTAGCAGATACATGTGTGTTATGGTGGTGCAGCGACCAGTGCACACTCAATGTGGTTGCACATGGCTGTGCAGCATAACTGTGGAGGTGAGGAGTGCGGGGAAGTAGTGAGGGGTGTCATCTCACCGGAGAGGGACAAAACCTCATTTGGGAGTTAAGCACGTAAATCTTGGTTCCAAAAGTTACTTGTTTCAGGCAGGTCCTGGGTTTTAAGTATTGGAGTCAAACTCCTGTTTTTTGTTTCCGCAACTGAATTACTGTATTCTCTATATTTATGAAAATAAGACACAGAATGGAAGGAACGCTCATTGTTGTAGATAGATTCTTACAACTTATTGGCCTCGCACATAAAAAGTTAGCAGCCTGCTGGTAAGCCTCGTGTAAAGGAAATACAGTGTCTCCTCTGATTATTGGCAGCCTTGTATTTGGGATTGCTCTAGGTCTCTATATGACCCCAAGAAGCTAGCTTGCAAACAGCGTTAGGAGGGAACTGTTGATTCAGGCAACTACTCTTCCCCCCCCGCCCCTGCAATGTTTCAGGCCACTTTGAATGTCCACCGTACAACCAGCAAACAATTCGAAGCGCTTACCATGTGAGGAATATCGAAGTCTTCAAACTCAAGCAGGTTGGTGAAAAATCTTTTTTTTTAAACAGTGGTAAATAGTTTTCATTAATTTAGAAGTAAGATGTTAAAGTTACTCTGAACAAGTACATTATTGGATAGTAAGTCTTGCCAACAATTCCCAGCTAATCTGGACAGGCCATTTTATGCTGGGTGTTATTCCACTGTTATTCCTGCTAAAGATCTCCAATTCTTTTTAGATTTGATCTGAATTGGGCCAGGCAGGAATGTTTTTTTGTTGTTGGTTTTTTTTTTAATTCGATAAAATTCGTAGCTTCAGGAAGACGGCTGCTACCTTGACTAACGTGCAAGCTGGTTGGTACAAAGTTAACTAATCCAAATTGAACCAGATGAATAAGCTGATCCCAAATTTCTGTGGTTGAAGTATTTTTGACTCCAGGATAAGACATTCCAAGGACAGATTCGCTTTATTTTTGAGCTATTGCCCTGCTTTGTCCCAGGGGCTACTCAGTTTGGCTGAGGCTGTGGTGTGAATATGTGTATTTACAAGCATCTTGTGAATGATTATTCAGGTTTCAGTTGCACACTTCAGTGTTCAGTAGGTATAGGGCTGCTGAACATACGACAAAGGTTTGCTGTCACTGCGAAGAGTTTGATTTTTCACTGTAAGTTTGGATTTTTTTTTTATTTTTACTGTAACTTTCTTATTAGTTGAGCTCAGGTTTTACCTGGAAGTGTGTTCTGATACAGCTGATGGAAATATGCTGAATATTGAACCAACACATGCTTAAGACATTGATTATACTTTCAAGGGGTGTTTCCTTTGAGGATTAATATCATGCTTAGCCATTATCCCCTCTAAACAGAGCTTTTAAAAATGTCATGAGGAAGAAGATGCCTTTGATTGTAGGTAGAGAACTTGCTCTACAGCTGTAATTTTTAAGAGTGTTTTTCTGAGTGCCTGACACTTACTGTGACGGTATGATCTCTTTTATAAGGCAGTCTATATAAAACACAGCTGAGTGTCCCAAGAAAGCATAGCACAAACCTAGAGTCCCTTGAGAGCTTCAAAGGCTACCTGAGAGGTGGGGCTGAGCGGTATGCTTACTGGCTTTGGTCACAGATAACTCTGTACTGATCTGAGGTAGAATCTGTTACATATCTTACATCTCGCGCTGTGTAATTTTGAAATTTCTTTATCATACATGCTTTATTTGTTCTGTATGCATTTTGGCTTGACAGTTAAAGCATCCAATTGATATATTTATGTCACATGACTGGCCAAGGAGCATCTATCACTACGGAAACAAGAAACAGCTTCTTAAAATGAAATCCTTCTTCCGTCAAGAAGTGGAGAGCAACACATTAGGAAGCCCTGCTGCTTCAGAGTTGTTGCAGCATCTGAAACCCACTTACTGGTTCTCAGCACATCTTCATGTTAAATTTGCAGCTTTCATGCAACACCAGGTAAAGGGGGAAAAAAAAATGAAATCAAGAATGCATGTGTCCCAAGCATGTTTTAGAATTCCAGTGCAGATAATCTTGTCCAGAAGAGCAACAGTTATTAAAACTCAACTTAAGATACAAAACATTAAGTGGCGTTAAGACTGCTAGATTATGTAAGTTAGAGATGTGGTAAACCAGTGGTGTAACTACCTAACCTGCTTCAGAGACAGCATGAAATACCTTACATTACTGTGCTTGAGACTTCTAAATTTAGTTTTATAGAAAAGCAGTCCCTTTCCCACTCTATTGGGGAAAGAGACAGCTTCAAAACAAGGTGACAGAGAAGCAACTGAAAAGAAGACAGTGGTTAGCCAGGGATGGGAGAATACCTGTAGTAAGGCTTGGCAGATGAAGTTGTATGGTGGCCTGGGTAAAGCTGGAGACCGGCCCCTGTAGGTTGAAACTTCTCTTAGTTTGAGTTATTCCTGAAAGTGGTGTGACGTGCTGTTCCTATTTGCAAGTTAATTAGCTGCAAAAATGTAACTCTAGACCTAGACTCAACAAGTCTGTTTCCAATTATGTTAAAGTTTTTCTTTTTGCTTCAAGGCTAGATGTGCTCAGCTGCCTTGGGTAGGGAGGAAGCATGGCTTTTGCTTTATTTTGCAGTCATCTGCATCCAGCTTCCTGTTAGACTTCCAGTGAAGTCTGTCTTCCTCTCTGTCCCTCCATCCCTTTCTTGTAATACCATGCTGACTTTCTATTTCAGAAAGTGGTTTTTTTCTGTATAAATGATGCCTTTAAATCCCTCTATATAACTTGTTTAGAATGGTCAAATTTCATAGAAATGCTAATGACTGTGTTAACACTTATTTGTTTCCTAGGCAAGTTCCAAAGAAGAGCTACCAAAAGCAACCAAGTTTTTGGCTCTGGATAAATGTCTGCCCCACAGAGACTTTCTGCAGGTGATGACTGTGCGCAGTGGGTTTTCACTTTTTAAGTACTCCACTTGTCTGGACTGCTAGGTGCTGTGCTTAGATATAAGCTGAAAAATAGTTCTGAAAAATGGAGGAATTGGAAGGGAGCTAGGAGCGGTGCATGTGTGGAATGGTCTTTGTCTAGTATTGTCTTGAACTAAGCAGGCCTTGCACCCTGTCATGCAGGCCTAGTGTTTGCTTATTCCTACCATTTCCTTCTACCTTAGAACAAGTATGTGACTTAATTGGAGAAGTAGCCCTGCTTTAACCTGAATTGAATCTCTTGTGGGGTTTTTTTTGACAAATGCAAACCTAAGAAGAAAGCCCATCTTGAGCCTCTTTTTTTTTTCTGGACTGGTTTGGGTCAGACAGTGACTCTTTCATCAGATCTGTATTCATGAATTCAGACAGGATTGAGTCCTAAGTTGAGTACTGCAATTTCCTTTCAGTGTTGTGAATTCCAGCAGGAATCAGTGGGACTTCCTAAGAGAATGGCTCTACTCCTCTTTGGTGCATATCTTGGCTAGGAAGGGCAGTGGCCAAGTAGAAGATCTAGGTTGTGGGAATTTTCAATGAGTGCCGAATTGATTTGCCAAGAGTGAAACAATGTTCATGTCTGTGGCCTGCGTGTGCTGCCTGGGGAGCCATCTGTAAAATCTCATGGATAAATCCAAACCCCTTTGCTATGGGAGGGAGCTGCTGACAGCACGTTCTTCAAATGCAGCCAAGCGCTTTAGTAGTCTTCCTTTAAAGTAGCTTTTATTGGTCAGCTTAAAAGGAATATGGTTCATTATCTGTCCTTTGAATGCATGGTGGATCAGTTTGCCCTAGTAGTTACCTTTGAAGATGGGAGAGAGTATGAGGATGGGCTTTTGCTATGCAAGGGTGCACTGGGGTGCTAGTCCACACTTAGAATTCTGTAGCAAAACTGATGTGGAGTAGTACTGCCTCCAGCAGCGTGGTGATCCACCTGTGTGTCGTGCTGGTTTAAAGTATATATATTTTTTTTTTCCTAAAACTGTCTTACAAGGTTGAATTACTTTAGGGATTATTTAAAATCAGAGTTTGACTAGTGCAGTTTGGCTAAATCAAATGGTTTGGTTCGAGTTAATGTCACTCAAGACAAAGTGATTTGGATTTCAGTTTGTCAGCTGTTGAAAGATTCCAAAACCATTTCATGACAATTTAATCGCTGTGCTAGGAATGTGTGTTTATACAGCAGAATAACTGTGGCTGTCAATTCATGATGTATGTCTGCTTAGAAGGCGGCATGAACTTAAGAGTAGGCCAGTTCTGGTTTCTAAGTTGCATAACTTCGGTAGCTGGCAGTAGGGAGGAGGGTGTTCTGCTTCTTAGGTTCTGTAAGCTAAAATACAGAAATGCCTTTTTCACTCTTGTCCTTTCTTAGCCCCTTATTGCTATAAACTTCTGTGTAGGGCTAACTTGAGAGGACTTGCTTGATCGAGACCACTAGCTCAGTGTACTTGAAACTTCATTAAAACCCTATGCCATGAAAGTAACACTTGAAACTTGAATCAGGTTCTGGTCAAGAGAAGTAACTCACCTCACCTGTTTTCTGTGTGTCTTTAAACAGATAATAGATGTAGAACATGATCCTAGTGCAGGTGACTCGCTGGAGTATGATGCTGAGTGGATTGCAGTCCTCAAGGCCACCAACAGTCTTGTTAATGTGACTCAGAGCTCATGGAATATGCCTGAAAATAATGGCCTTCATGCAAAGTAAGTTGCACGTGCAGTAGAGAGGAAAAGTGGGATTTTGCTTTACTGCTCTATGCAGGCAGTTAGTTTTGTTTTGCAAACTTGGATGCCACCATTTGAGGGGCAAAAAATACATAGTGGCTGATCATCTTGCCAGTTACGCTGCAAGATGGAAAATTGGGCTGGATTATGGGGTTGGGTGGGCAAATGCTTATCGAGTGGGCTGACATCATGCACAAATCCTTGGTGGGGAGAGGGTAATCTCAGTATTGACCAAAGGCAGTGTACTTTCCTGGAAAATAATTTGAGAACTTAGGTGTCTGTTGTTAAGATGAATTCATCTTGAAAAGTTTCTCTTTGCACCGGGCACAGGAAAAGCCTTTTGACTAGCTGCACTTGTTTTAACTTTATACGCTTACTTAGGTGGGATTACAGTGCGACAGAAGAAGCCATCAAAGAGGTGTTGGAAGAGCTGAATCATAACCTCAAAATTCCTTGTAACTTCACATTGACAGCTGCTTGTTATGATCCCAGCAAGCCCCAAAACCATGTGGAACCGGTTCATACTATCAATCCACAGACCACTGAATTTTGTGCGCAGTTTGGCCTCATCGACATCAATGGCAGGATCCAGCAAGCTAAGGAAGAGGGCTCAGTACGAGGTGAATACGAAGAGGAGGAGGAGGAAGAGGAGATGGACAGCAGTGGGTCAGCAGAGGAACCCAGTGAATATAATACGGATACTTCTGGGCTTTCATCCATTAATCCAGATGAAATAATGCTGGATGAAGAAGGTGGTGATGAAGACTTGAGTACATGTTCTGTAGATCCTTCCCCTGATCATCATCCTGAGTTTTCTGCAAGTTTTTCTGACATCCGCATCATGCCAGATTCCATGGCGGTATCGTCTGATGATGCTATGGATTCCACTAATGAGGAACTGGAGAAATCTGGTGTGAGTAAGCAGGTGGAAGAGAAGAGCTTAAATGAGAGACCATTAAAGCGCATTGGTGGTAATGAAAATGGAAACAGTGGCATTAAAAAAATTAAGAGAAGGAATCAAGCTATCTATGCTGCAGAGGATGAAGATAAAACAGAGTAATACTTCATATGATGTATAAATAGTTCTCTCCATACCTTTTTATGGGAAGGTGGTGAGAACTATGGGGGACTACTTGTGCTTTTAATATTAATTGATCTTATTCACATTATTTTCTTAAGTTGAAGAGGCTGTATATCCCCCCCACAGGGAAGAAGATTTACCCGGATTAAACATCTAAGTCAGAATCAGACTTTTCCAACAAAGTACTTTGTCAAAGGATTTAAAGCTCGTGTATAATCAGTTGATTTTGCCTCAGTTTTTGGTTATTAGTGTATATTACTTATCTTCAGCTGTACCACTATACAAGATTCACCATGCTTGTTTAACAAGAACTCTTGGACTATGACTCAAGTCAAAGTGAGAGGATGTCTGACTTACAGGACTGAATGATTTGATTTTATTGCATTTTGGCTTGTTTTTTACTGAACTTTTAATGCAAAGTAGCATATGCAATAATTCGGTGAACTAAATTTGAAAACAGAATTCCCATGATAACAGAAAGCAATAGAAGAGTGAAGATTTTTGTTTCTGTTGATACTCATGCCATAGAAAAACTTCATGGCCATAGACAAAAGAGCGTGTATTGTCCAGTATTGGCTTTTAATTGCAGTTTTGATAGGGAACCAAGTTTCTTAATTTGAAGCACGACAGTTTTATGGGGACCATGGAAGAGTACATCTCTGTTCTTAAAAACTCACCAGTGTGCTGTTTCTTAAAACTTGAGAACGACATCTTAAAATTAAAACGCAAGTAGTGAGGATGAACAGCTTCCTTCCTCAGTGTGGACATCATCACTGTCACAATTCTTACTGACTAAGGCTGTGTTGCACTTTCATATAAAGTGGCTGATGTTTAGAAGTTGCTTGAGACAATAACACCTACCATTATCATTAGCCCAAGTTTTCACCTGTCACTTCAGTAGTGTGTAACTTGCCGAATTCTTACAAACAGATTCAGAATCTTCCAAAGTACCTTCATAAACTTCAGCTGAGGGAGAACAGGAGCTGCCAGAATATAGATCCTCTTGGAAGGTCTCTTTTTGCTGCTCTAGTTTGCCCTGAGTTATTAGCAAGCAAATTGCACTCCTTTGGCCTAAAAGGCTGTGAGGATAACACAACTTCCTGCTGTCATGAAAACGACAGTGTCTTCAAGAACTGTAGTGTATGTCATTAGACTCATTAGTCTTACAGCCGAGTTCTGCTGGCGTTCTGTGCTGAGCTTTCGGAGTCCACAGATGGAGTGGGACTTCCTTGTGACTGTGCTGCCCTTGAGAGCAGAGGTAGCTCCTGTGTGCTTTTACTCCTCTAAGGCACAGGCACTGTGGAGAAGAAAGCATCCTGTTGGAAAGAGGGAACCGGACAGGGAGCCGTGAGTGAAATGGACTGGTGAGCGTAGCAGGGAAGCACTTTAAGGTCCAGACTTCCATCCCAAAAATCACTTCCACATTCTGGGGTTCATCTTGGTTCCTCTCCTGTCACCAGTTCACTATGAAAACTAAATGTGTATAAGTATTCAAGAGCTAGGAAATGGCAAAATTAATGCTCTCCACACTTCTGATTTACGGCTTTATACTGGTGGGTTGATGCCATTAACATCCTGTTTTTTTTTCCAGAGGATGCTATCTTGTTTACTAAATTATTACTTGGGCCCTCTTAATACTGCTCCTGTATCTCTGTGCCTGCTCATCTGTCAGAACCAAAGAGAACTGTGGTACAATGTGATGAAAAATGGGAAGCGTTTGGTGTAACCCTCAGGTTTACTGGAGTAGCTGTGAGCTGTCAGCTAGATTGCTGAAGAGAGATGAGTATCTTTAAGGGTTGTGGGTCTGTGATGCTCAAATCTTAATCTTGCCTCAGGATCTGAAGACTACAATGGAAATAAAGTATTTTTAAGTATAAATTGTGTTATGAACTTGAAAAGTCTCCCAAGAAATCTGAGCATGGTATTCAGCTGTCAAATTCTACATGAACTGGAGTGGAAGATGTATGTTCTATGTAGTAAGACATTTTGGACTGACTTCATATATTTTTAAAGCAAATTATTCTGTCTTGTGTTGTTCCCCATCCTCCTCTTTCTGCTAAATGTGTTTTGGCTTTACAAGATAGAATACTGATTTTTTTTGTTTTTATCTTTAAAGATTTTTTTTTTTAATTAACTATTTCAGTATCCATTGAACAGCGCAGCTGGTAAATATACTTAACATAAAATTTTCTTGAGTAAAAACTGTCTCTGATCTATGTAGAGTTACCGTGCCCTTTCTTGTGGTTGTTCACACTCTCTTTGCAGTTTGAAGTGTCCAGTTTTGCTGTGCTCTCATCTGTTCTGGATTTTCCCTGTCAGCAAGATCCTCTGCTGCATGTAGAATTCAATTGAAGCTCTGAACTTGAAGCTTCCCCAGTAAAAAAAGACCAAATACTCCAAAAAGTATGTAGAACACTAAGGAAGGCTGATAAAGTTTCAATTGGTCTGAAGTCTCAGAGTCTTCCAGTCCTCTTTAAAAGGAAGCTTTAAAGTCTTTCTGAAAACTTTTGACTTTTTAAATTTTGGTGAGAAACATCTGGAAAATGCTTCTCAGACCCTTGTACAAGTTATAATTACAGATTTTTCAGTATATGAGACTTGTACTTTGTCTAAAAATGCTTTTGCTATTACCTATAAAGTGCTTGAGAAAAGCCTTCACCTGTTTCATTCTAGGCCAGCACACAGGTATTTTGTTCAAAGCTTGTTATTAATCTACTTGGAGAAGAATGAAGGAAAAGGGTGTAGCATTTCTTTTTTCAGGAGAAGGGGAGTATTTTTTTAAAATTAAAGCTATTAAAGTCAACTTGTGGCAGCATCCCAAAGTATGTTTGTTGTGCTCCCATTACCCTCTGCAATCTGCATTTACCTCACCGTAGCAAAATGTGACAGTGTGAACCCTGACATGTGATGTTTTTACTATCCCCCCTACCCCCCCCTTAATTCTGTCTTCAGGAGCAATGAGTTCATAGAATTGGTATCCCTCTGCCTCAAAATGTGAAATACAGAGGGACTAATGCCAAAATACCAGATCTTATAGAAGTCTATAGCAAAACTGACTGAAGTCCTGGAGTGTTGGGAGTGTTTTCTGCAAAAAAACCAAACCAAGCATTCATGAAAATGACAAAAACAATGACAGAAACCCCAAAGCCTTGATTTTTATGTGCAGCAAGGCTGAGGATGGGAAGCGGCATGCCATGCCCGTGTCACAGACGAAGGTTGTGCATGAGTAGGGGGTTCTCCACAACTCTTTAGCTGTCAACCTGCTCTGCTCATACCCTCTTTGTTATATTCCAGGAACTCCACACCGACAGGGTCAAGACCCAGGATGAGGATGTGTTGGAAGGACCCGCAAAACTCCATGATTTCCACTAATGTGGTCAGAATAGAAGGTAGCCAAAGCTCAACCTGGTTGCTTGTAATAAAAAAAAAATGTCAGGCTGTTGTTGGACAGCTGAGGGGCTGTCCTGAAAGCAGTGTTAAGCGTTCCTGTCCCACAGGGTGTGGAACGGGGACTAGCAAAACTGCAGCGAGGGGGGTGCCCGTGTGAGAAGACTGTGGTAAGGTCACCCTGCCTGGAGGGCTGAGGGAATTGAGGTGGGGAGGACAACGGGAGCCGAGTCCCCGAGTTTCCCGCCGCAGAGGGGCGCGCTCGCAACAGACTCGCACCTACAGGGGCCGCGCCCGGCTCCGCGCATGCGCACAACGCCCGGTCCCCTGTGCGCCGCTGCCGGCCGGGGTGGGCGGTGGCCAGAGGCGCATGCGCGCGGCGCCCCGCCCCCCGCCCCTTTCCCCCCCCCCGCCCCCCATCTCCTGCCCGGCGGCTTTGCGCCGCGCTCCGCCATGAGGCCGTGCCCGCCGGTGGCGGCAGCGGCACGCGCGCGAGCGTGAGGGCGCTGCCGCCGGAGCTGCTGCTGCGTCCGCCAAGATGGCGTGCGGGGGCCCCTCCTTCGGTGAGTGCCGCGGGCCCTGCGCCGCCGCCCCTGAGCGCGGCCGCCGCCCCCTCCGCTGGGCTCGGCCTGACCTTGGCCTTCGCGGGGCCCCCCGGCACCTGCCCGGGCCCCTTTGTGTGGCGGCGGGGGGCCCGGCGGGTCGTTCCCGGGGCCGGGAGCGGGCCTGGCGGCCTGCGGCGGGCTGCAGGGGTGTCACGGGCGGCGGTGGGGTGCTCCTTCCCTTGTGCCTCTGCGTCGCAACAACTTCTTTCCAGGGGGGAAAAACGACGTCCCCCCCTTTTCTGAGGAGTCTGTTCCCGTTTCTATTAGAGGCACTGGCTCTTCTGCATGTATTTTTACCTCACGGTACGACTTAAAGCTCTTCAGCTGCCCTCCCGTAAATGTTTTTGCTCCCCCCCGAAACGCCTGCTCAGCAAAAAGAGGGTTCGTTGACATTATTTCGAGCTGTAATAACCAGGCTGCTGCAGGGGAGAGTGGGGTCTTTCTCAGGAGCGTGCCGGGCTGGCTGTGGCTGACGAAGGACGCTCTCCCAGCCTTCGCTAGCAAGCGGGTGTCGTTTTTGGGGGCAAAACGCTGCTGTCCTAATAGCTCTTCAGGATCTCACGACACGGCCTTGTTGGCTTTTGCTGCAGGGAGGAGGCTGATGTGTTGCATCTGTGGGCAGGGCGCTGGTGTTGCGGAAGGGGGTCTGACAACTGCCGCTAGTTTCCTTTCCTTGGGGAAAGCGGAGAGTAAGTAGAACAGCCAGTGCTGGCTGCCCAGTCCGGCTGCTCATCGGAGTCATACGTTGGGAGTAACAATGCAAAAGGTATAGCGTAGATACTGCTTAAAAGAACCGAGGTTTGGGGCTTTTTCTCCTCTCCCCCTCCCCCTCCCCTTAGAATTTCTTGCTAGGTAAGAGACCTGTGAAACCAGTGATGCTGGTAAATTCTTTATTTTTGGGGACTACCTGAAAAATTTGTTTGCCTGGATACAAATTATCTGCTACATATTGCAAACCTAGTAGTTGATAGGATGAAGGCCAGAATATTTTAGAAACAGAAAGTAATGGGATCTCTGGAGTCCAGAAGACTTTTGCATATAAATGCATAGGTCAGGTAGATAAAAGTCTGCTGCTGTTCTCAAAAAATAGTTTCTTTCATTATATGGTGGAGCTTATCTGTAGAATTTATTTGGCATAATTTAACAGTATCCCTGCAGACAAAGGAGTCTTGCTGCCTCTAGATGATTCTTCTTCTCTGAGTTATGTGAGACCATAGGCAAAAAGCTGCTGGTGCTTCTGACATCTGTATAGGGATGCAGGACCAGGTTCAACCCAAGGGTAGATACCTGCAAAAGCAAGGAAGAGTTTTCAATTCCCTTATAGAGTCTTTCAAGGAAAACAAAGAAAAAAATGGGAAAAGCCTAATTAAAAGTTGAACTGGCAAGAAGAAAAAAAAAGTGAGATAATGGAAATGCACCCTGGCACATGTTCGTGAGAACCTGGAGGGAAAATTCCGTTCCCCTTTCCCACCCTTGCTTTTTGGAATGCTTGCCATCTCCAACTTTGGATCTTCTCAAAGGGAATAACAAGTCTTTGGTGCAGAAATGTTTAGCTTACAAGTATGGTCCTGTTGCTGAGAAGAGAGTTCACTTTTGTCTTATAAAGTAGCTACCGGAATGTTAAGGTGACTATTGTGCTGCTGTCCCTGTTGAAGGTGTGTGGGACAGTATATATCTCTGAAATGTGTAGCTGTGTTATGATAAAGTAAGTTACAGAAAAATATCTTGATAAGAGCTTCCTTATTTTTGAGGGCTTATTTGTGGGTATGCTTCTTGAGCAACATTAACTGTTCTTATGAACTCTTTCTTTCAGGAATTTGTGTTTTTTCTATATAGTAATTAAACAAAATAAAATTGGCATTTAAGGCAGTGATGATAACTGGAGTAGACCCCTTTGGCATGCCCTGTTCATAGAAAACAGCTGTTTGTTAACTTGCTTTGACTCGTAACACATTGTTACCTACATTAAGTACATGATCATCTTTAAATCACACTTGAACACAGGGTTAATTCTTTGTGTGGATTTTGCCCAGGAGTAACATACTGCACATTTAAATATGATTATGGGGTTTTGCTGCTATCTTGCCTGATAGGTTTTGTAGACTTGCTGCTGTGTTAGCCACTCCTGTTTGTCTGCCATTACATGAATTGATATAAACTATTACAATTCTTTTTTTTTTTTTTTTTTTCTCCACAGGAGGTAACGGCTAGTAGCCGCCACTATGTTGATAGATTATTTGACCTCGATCCTCAGAAAGTCCTTCAAGGTGTCATGTAAGTCATCTGAAACACACTTGGGCTGTTGGTTGTGCGTGGGCTAGGTTTACTTGAACTCCACTAGAGTTGTATGTCAAGGGCAAGAAGATCTTACTATGTTTTTTTGAGAAATCTTTTTGGAAAATTTTCATGCAAACATGATAGTACTGTTTTAGCAGACTATCACTCTGTAGTGCCTATGGCTCATAACGCAGCCTCACAGTTGCCAGAAATGAGGTTAAACCTTCTGTGAGCATTCAACATTTTTTTGGATACATTTCTTCCTTTTGGCCACCTTTTGCTCCTCTTCCAGCTCTGTTGAGACTCTTTTCTGTTATTCCACTGCCAAGTCAGTGTACCTGCCTCTTACCTTTTCCCCTGCTGCCATGCTTGAGTGTTGGCTTTTTTTTTTAGTGCATGGCTTCTATCTCACTGATGGGAACTGCAAGCTGAAAGAAAATGCTTACATAGAAATTAATTTGGATGCAAGTTATATTTCAGTACTTCTCTTGCATGCCAGTGATAAGGCATAATGACTGAAAGAGTGAGTATAAAAATTGCCCTGCTAAATAGAGAGTAAAACTGCTGCAAAGATCTGGTTGTTTTCTTGCTGTCCTTGGACTATAAGGTTTCCATTATAACCACACCGCAATGTGGCAAACAAGTCTTTGCCCAGGAATGACTTTTGGTGGTGAAACCAGGACTTTTCAGGCTTACTAGTAACTTGCTGGCTGGGGCTATCTAGCAAAACACCAGAAGACGTTGAAGGACCAAGTGGATTCAAAAATTCAGAATGCTGGTTGTCTTGCTTAGGACAGTCTGAGGTGTTTTCCAGTAGCAGATGAAAAAAATTATTCCACAAGGTGTCCCAGGGGCAACATAGCAGAATTAGTGTCCCTTGGAAATACATGAAAAGCACAGCATGCACAAAAAATTGTTGGTTGAAATACCCCCTTACCTGTATGAAAACTTCTGGTACGCCACCGTAACTACAGGTTCTTAACTCTTCCCTGTAGGAGAGTCTGGTTTTTCTTCCACCCCTTGGCATTCTTAGCCAGCTACTCATAAGAGCTGGTGTGATGGTCCCAGGGGCAAGGATGTGTCTCATCCTATGTCCAAGTGGTTTGACCGAGCCCCTCTTTTTCTCCTTGGCAGATGCTCTGAGCCCCAGGGGTGGTCCCTCCCTGCTCTCCTTTCTTTTCAAAGGACTGGAGCCCACAACCTTTGGTAATCCCTTCCCTATCTCTTGAGGTGTTAGTTGTATCTTTTGAAATGTAACTGATTTCCCAGAAACAAAAGTTTTAGGCAGTATCTTTGTCTTGGCTAACGTCTGAAATTCTTCATCTTGCCCATGGATGTCAGTGGATTCTATGCTGAGATGCTTTTTTGCATTTAAAGACAAGAAAATAATAATTTATTTCACAATAGCTTTCAAAGGGCAGATTTGGATGGTAAACTGTATTTGTGATGCTTTGGTTAAAATCCTAATTCTGCGATTATATCTTTTCCTGACATTGAGCAAATACTATGTGGTAGATTTTTTATTTTCCAAATGTTAGTGGATGGGTGTGAAACAGTCCAATTTAGAAAAGTGTGTATATATAAAAATAGAATTTAGAATAGTGTATATATAAAAATAGAATTTAGAATAGTGTATATATAAGAAATTTCTGTCAATCCAAGATTCTCTTTGGGCAGAAAAATACTGCTTTGCCCTTTCTCCTTTGACTTCGGGGTATCTGAAGAGGTATTGAAGTTGGAATGGGCTGACATGTGGGGTGGAGTAGAAGAGAATTAAAGTTCTACCAGAAGTGTCTGTCAGAAGCTTTACCAGTTATTCCGCATACTTTGCTGAAAATCTTTGGTTCCTGAGATTTGCTGGTTTATTTTTTTTCCCTGCATCCTACGTGCAAATACTGATGGCCTAGATTTTTATTTTGATTGATGGAATATCAAGGATCAGAAAATAGGCTGTCTTAAGAGGCTTTGTTTCTGCAGATTGTCTTCAGTTACAATAGTCCTATTCTTCATATGCTATTGAAGATGCTTGAATGAATAACTTGGGTTTGGGGCTTTTTTTAATTGCATCCGTGTAATTTTAATGTAAACCATCTTTTGAATGAGGTTTGATAAAGGTAAAATATAGCTAAATGCTTCTTGAACTTGAAAATCATGCCAATCCAGTTGCCATCTTGCAACTTGAGAAAGCTTTTAATTACACATTCTGAAACTATTTAAATGACCAAATCTCTTCTTTTCCTTTCTTTCCCATGAATTGTTAGAGAGATTGTATTCAGAATCTTCTTTTGTCCAGACAGTCAAGTCTTACCTGGCTGGGAGCTTTTTCCTTCTCCTCCTCCTGGGAAAACTGAGGAGCTGTTTCCCTTTTGTCTGGTACTGCTGTATGTGATTCTGTTGATCTTATTTCAAAATGTCAAGTTCCCTGCAGAACTTTTGTTCACATCATTTCATCATATCATGTTCATCTGTGTATTGATAGTAGGTAGGAAGGGGAGAATTGTGTGTACCTGCCAGTAAATCATGAGTTTCAGTTCAGGGTTTGAAATGTTGAGATTCTTACAAGGATGACTACTGCCTTTTACTGTACCTGATAGCGAACTATTTAAAGCGTTCAAGGCCCACATCTTCATATCCACATCTGTATGGCAGTGTATGTATTTACCTTTCTATTTACTGTCTTTATAAATGAGTGAGCTTAATATAGTAGTTTCCTTCTGTAAATGTAAACTCTATGATGTGGCCATGCTTACGCTGGAGAGGTCTTACAGGTTTGCTTTGTGTCTACTTAAGTGCTCTTCTAAACCTTTCACCTTCTGCATACTGTTCTGCAGTTTAAATTTTCTCAAATACACTCTGACTGTATTCTGCAAGGTCAGCATTAATGTCAGGTATGCAGCTATTGAATACATTTAGTGTTGACAGTGCATAGACTAACTCAAGCAGATACTGTAGGGGATTAAATACTGTCTTCTCTCAGAAGTTCTCTTAAATGTTTTGCCATTACTGGCAGAGGAGCAGAACATAGATAGCTTTCTAAATTTCTGCATTGTTAGAGGAGCTTCATTTGTCCTGAGATGGTTGCTGCAACGTCATTCAGTGCTTTGCAGTGTGACAGTATTTATTTAAAAAAAAAAAAATTTCAGGGTGGTGATCCTTAGACTATCATTTGCTTTTCACCCGCTCTTAAGCTCAGGACCACATTGTTCAGATGCAAGGCTGATACCTATTTTTGCCCTCAGATTTATTTGCTGGTCAGGGGCTTCTTTGAAGACATCAGGCTAGATGTAAGCATGACAAAATGTCTCTCAAAGAGGCACTCTTATCATCTTACGGAGAGCTATGTAATTCCATTTCAAGGGCTGGTTTTGAAAGGAGCATTCTTTCTGACAAATCTGGCTTACTCAAGGTCCCAACTGTTTCTAATCAGGCTGTTCTCAGCAGTCAGAGGGTGTCATCTTTTAAGACTTGTAAGTAATCATCTTTGTGGTGCACTGAGGATTCCTATGCTACTGCTGGTTTTGTCCTTTATGGATGTGCTTCTCCAGCCAGCTGGAGTTACTAGACAAGCATTTTCCAAACTTGTATGAGGATTTTATTTCTCAGGAAAATGAAAGAAACATCCTATGGTTGTTTTGGTACCGAAGAACCGATTTCAAAGTGTACGTCTATGCTATCTTCCGTTTTCCCAGGGAGCATGTCTAGTGCTGTGGTGAGAATACCGGTACAGATCTATGCAGTATATTTAATTTGAGTTATATATGCTTTCTACACAGTATGATTTTGAGCGTTTGAGAATTGATGTTGTTGAAAGCATTATAGTTGGCATAGGGGTAAGAACTTGCAGCCCACTTTGAATCTGCTAGTTATGGTTTTGGGGTCCCTGCAGACTTAGACTGACAGTGCTGCAGTGGTTATGCTCAGTGTTTTGAAGATGCTGAAACTGGTATTTTAGTACAACCAAGATGAAATTGGGCTTACCTTTGTGATAGGTTCTTGGATGCAAAGTTAGGTATGTGTTAAAAGCTCCTGTAAGGGACAACGGACTTGTACTGGCATTTGATTCAAGATGTGTTGTACTGCTTGCTGGTTTCTGCCTTTTTCAAACAGAAGATACCAGAAGGGAGTCACAAACCAGAAAAAAAACCTCTTACATTTTAAGTAGTAACACTGCTTTCATGGAACCTGTCTTGTATCTCTTTTGTGGTTGGTTGCTTTGAAATTAATTTGGAACACCTCAAACAGTGTGTGTGTTTTACATCCAACTTTTTTTCATTTGTGTATTCTTGGATTTGAAAAAAAAAATGTTCCAGGCACGTGTTTAGATGACTGTATAATAGTGTCTTGTATTTCTCAGCTATGGCAATTGGAATGAGAGCAGCAGTGTTCCTCACATGCCTGCAGGGAAAGCTGTGTGAAATGTAAGAGGCAGCTTCATGGAGTGGGAAGAGAAGAAATTCCCATCTCAGTTCTAATGGAGCAACAGGTACCCCCTTCAGACAGTTATGAAGAGGCTACTTCTGCCTCTTGTTCTTCATGTCCTGTTAAACCTTCTTTAAGTCTAAATAATGAACAGCACTTGTTTTCACATTGTGCATCCCAAAGATCTGCAATCACTTTTTTCAGTCTCTCAGTGGGCGCTTCTGAACCTAAATTTTCTGCAGGAGCCATGTTTCGTTCTTTGCATATTCCCTTGCTTCAGTTTTCACCAGGATGGCCCTGTGGAAACAGAACAGTCCTTAGAGGATTGTTCCCGTTATGCTTTGCTCTGTGCATTTTTGATCAATTCTCATATCTCCTAGACAGTACTCTGTAGTAAATGCATATTTGTTCAGATGCAATAGAGAACTTTGAGGTCTAATTGGCTAAGAATATGTGATGTAATTTTTTGAAGCATTGTTTTTGTGCTGTGTGTTGAGGGAAAAGGCTCCCAAGTCTCTTCTGCTGATACTTTGTGAACTGCAGGATAGGCTCTTTGTGGCTTGGAAATGGAAAGCTCGTTCTTTAGGTTGCAGAATCTGACAGAAATTTGAGCAGGTTTAGGTGGTGCTGAAGGGGTGCTGGGAGCACGAGTCCATCTGTTGATTTCTCCCTTTCAAGAGGTAAGCTGAGGAATCTAATAGCTAGACAAGGTTTCCTCAAACATCATTGGGTTTAATTCTTTCAAGAGTGGTTTTCAATATAAGAGGTTTTCTAGAGTCAGATGGAAGAATAGTGTAGATAGAGAGGGAAGAGGAGAAGATGTAATAGGAAGAAAGTGTGTTCCTGTCATAGAAGAAGATACTCTCTTGCTTTTGTGCTTTCTTTATAATGCAGCAAAAGGTACAAATGCATAATACTATTTTTTGCAAGTCTTCTGACTGGTAGGGTTGCTTAATATTTCAAGGCTTGCAATGGCCACTCTGAGCCTGTGAGAGTGGACTGATGATTAAAGAATCTGTTTCAGGGCTGCCTTTCAGAAGGGCATGAAGCCACTTTTCTCCAAAATCCCTCTCTTGCTGCCAACCTCAGAACAGCGATACTGTTGCTGTGATGATTTCAGGCTGCAAGTAGGATGAGAGAGGAGAAACAACTTCTGTCAGACTAACTGATGTAGCTGGAGGAAATAAAGGGAGTATTGGTCACAAAAGTTTTGAGGTCTGAGTTAGAAATGGCAAAATTCAAGCTGAGCACAGTTGAGTACTCTGAGGTCATTCAGAGTTTAAGTTAACCTTATTAATCTGTTAGACAAATGCAGAGGAGAGGTGGTTGCCTGTAAGGGAGGGCAAAATGTAGCAGGCAGGTGAGGGAAAAATAGTCATTATGCCCTTTGGGGGTGTTAAGACTGAACTAGAGGTTGGGCCTGAGGGATGTGTGCCACAAAATCAGCAAAGGTAGAGAGTTTGTGATTCTTAATATTTGGATTTTTTTGGTTCTAAGCTGCCAGTTCAAATTGATCAGAATCGGCATTTAAAAAATTGAATTTACTTGCTTTCCAAAACAAGCTTATTCTCCGTTTGTGATGAGGAACTCTTTTAGGCTAGTTCCCTGTAAAGGGTTGGCATTTCTAGTAACGTTCAAAGGACAGAACTCTGTTTACCAATTGTCTACCGCATGATTAAAATTATTTCAGTATGTATGCTGTATTGCTGGTGCCAAACAATTTAAGTGTGTTGAGTTTTATTTTTATTCTTTCTTTGGGAATTGTAAAGTAGTAGCAGGAAGGTTAGCTGGTAAAATTACTCACTAAAACATATCTCAAACATGCATTGTTTGAAATGTCCAGTAACTCCCCCATATGTAGAACGAGAGAGTTTATTTGGATATAGATAAATTATAGAGTTTCTGTCCTAGTGAGCACTTACTAACACCCATTTGAAAAAGGAAATTTACGCATGACTAAAGCATATGGAGGCCAGTACATCATCTTAGCTGATAGCTATTTGAAGCTAAAAATCTGAGGCTACACTTTCACTTTGGAAAGTCTTTAGATTACTATGATCCAATGGGTAGCAGCTCTGTCAAATTAATGGGTTTTGGTGATCCTTCAGTGATTGCTGGCCTAAGCTGAAGTGGACAGTGTCATACAATATTACGCGCTCACATCTGAGAACAGCTAAGCAGGTGCTGGAAGGCCATTTTAAGGTGTTTTCCTGTACTGAATGCAACTTAAGAGTTCTCTGTGTGACTGATTTGTGGTGGATGACATTCTTTCGATAATGAGTGGTGGGCTTAAAATGGGAGAATGGACAAAAATAACTTTAAATCAAGAGAATGAATAAAAAATAGTGCTAGAAAAATGTGGTGTTGCAGGATGCCTCTTTGCTTTCATCTAATTTTTGCTTCAACTTTGGGATATACTGTTAAATGCTGAAGGCACTACTTCATCCTGGGAGGGGAAATAGCCGTGGGGGGAGACGGAGGCGTTAAAAAAAAAAAAAAAGTAACAGTTACTTATATCTGATTGTTTGGGTCATTCACCTGAAGCAACAGTGATGAAGGCTTTTCATGTGGTTTGGCTATTTTGGGATAGCTGTGAAAAAAGTGTTTTGCTGGTCTGGGGTCACAGAGCAGGAGGTGTCTCAGTTTCCGAGAGTTCTGCTGAACTGCAGCTGTTTTCCCCACACCTCTCTTTGGGTAATTCTTTACTGTTATGACCTAGTTTATTTAAAAAGCAGAGGTTGATGCCGAGACTGAAATGCTGATAATACAGAGCTCTAGCTATGGTTTGTATGGTTTTTGCTTTTTCAGTTGAAAAAGTTTACATAATAAAAGCTAGCTAAACTCCCATCCTCTGCTGACTGCAAGCATTTTAAATTTGAGCTACATCGTTCTTAAGGTTGAGTAGGCAATTTTTCTATTGATCAGTGATCTCATGCAACTGTTAGTCCAATTTCCAGATTCAGTGCAAAGGATGAAGCAATAAAACATGCTTGAGAGAGTGGTGGGAAAAGCAGCATCTCCCGTTTTGTCAGACAGCCTGGAGATTTGAAAGGAACTTGTGTTGAAACTGCAGCCAAAGACATGGAGAGCTTGAGTTGCTCAGCTTGATATAGAAGGCTAGCACATGCATTGATGGACGTAAGCTCTTGCATGGAAGTGAAGATTTATATGAGAGATTTTTCCAGTCTGTCACACACACAGAGCAAGATAAGTACTGGGATAGATTCAGGGTAGGAATAAGGTATACATATTTCTGACTACAGGTATGGAACATTGAAACAGTTTACCTTTCTATTTGGTAAATTTTCCTTGGCAAGAAAACTTATGACAAGGTAAGTTGCCTCTCCAAGGAGGATACTTCAGAAAGGAATTCAAGCAATTTCTATGGCATTGGGATTTGGAGAAGTTGGATTAAAAGATCACTTTTAGCATTATGTATGTTAAATTCTACTGTTCTGCATTGCTTTAATTATAGCCATATACTATTTTTCTACAACACTTTGATTTTATGCAGTGTCTGAGAGTACAGAATTAAGATTGGGAACAACCATGGATTTAGGCTTTCCTTGTTTAAATGCCAACTTTGTTTAGTTTACTGTATGTTAATCATGTAACAGTTTTAAGTGCTAAAACTCAAACAATTTGAGTAACAGTGTCCCTGTGCTACTTTGTTCTTCCCTGTAAAATCATCTTTTTCATTGCATCAACTGATATTTTTTGAATGGGATTAGAAGTCTTGAAATTCTTCTTCCCAGCTTGATGATTGACCTTAAAAATGAGCTGATTTATGATTTCTGTGGTTTGCTTGAGTTGGCTGGAGTTTTTAACATTTTATTCACTTGGTTGGACTAGTAATCATGTTAGTACAAACGTGTTCCCTGCTAGAGGGGTAGAAAATAATAGGTAATTAATAGATATTCAAGCTCTAGTAGTGTCCATCTTAGAAATGAATTCTGTCAAAATAATGCTGGACATATTTTAACATGCAAAATTTGTTATTAATTCCTGTTGTTGGTTGTTTTGCATCTGTCCATAGAAATAGGAGAGTGGTAGGAAGGGAGAAGGAAGAGGAGGCAAAAGCTATAGAAAGCGTAATTGTAAAAACTTTAGCTCCACAGTTAGCTTCTGACTCAAGCCCAGCCAGTGCGGATACGATTTGCTTATACGATACTGAAACTTAGAAACTCTCCTGAAGTTGGGGTAGACAGTTTTTATTTGAGCTATGTTCTTGTATCAGCTGCCAGTACCTCAGCTCTTTAGATATTTGCATTTTGAGTTTTTGAAAGCCTTTTCAGAATGATGCTTTGCATTGTTCTATTGTTCATAATTTTGATCATCCTCTGGCAGATAAATCTTCTGGTCTGACAATGCGTTGTTTTGGATGTTTCCTTAGTGTGCGTAATTGTCTCGGAATCTCTTGTAACTATTTCATACTAAAAGTGAAAGCATTGGCTTGAAGTGTCTAGGGCTACTTTTCAGTCTCTGATTGTTCATCTCGTGTTTGATATCCTTCTCTGTCTAGGTTTTTTTTTTTTTCCTCCTCTTCTGTATAGTTCTTATTGCTGCTTCCTCACCAAGTCACTCTAGTTTGTTTCAAGATCTTTTGTGTTGCTTTGCTAGCAGTTGACATAAGAAAGCTCCAGGGCTCCTTATCAGAATTTTAAAATTTCTTATGTTTGTGCTTGATTTACTGTATTTAAAAATATGGGTAAACCCAAGTTCTCATGTAGGAGTCCATGTATCCATGGTGCTTTCTCATGATCTCTTTTGCAGAAAAGGTGCAGGTATTGGGGCTTGCTAGGAATGCTTAGAGGTCTGTTCTGTCTCAGGTGGGAATTTAGCTGACACCAGTTCGGAGAACTGCACAGTAGTTACTGGACACGTGTTGGAGGAGTCGCAAACTTAAAATCAGCTTCATGAAAATGTTGAATTTCAACAATTCTGCTTAGGACAAAGTTCAGCACCTTCTTTTCTGTAGTAATAATTTACATTGACAGACTAGAATGCTAATTTTCTCAGGACTTAGACACTTCATAACTAATTTTTATTGGCTAGGAATATTAAAACTTAAAGGCCATATTTTACTCACAAATTGTTATATTTAATATTGCTTCTTGCTTATCTAAAGTAGACTATATCAGGTGCCTTTAAACAATTACACATTAAGTGTCAGAATAAAAACATATCAACTTCATGCACACTTGGCAGATTAGTTGTTCTCGTTACTCTTGTCAAGCTGCATTTGGATGGAAATCAATTTTTTCTTCCTGTGAGTTTAATCCTAAAATATTTTATTTTAAATGCTCGTACTGTGCTAATAGGCTTACGAAACTAGCATGTGTTGCATTTTATTTATAGCTAATTAATGGAACTGATTGCTTCTGGGTTGCTATGTTCCAAAAGATTGTTAGAGCTGATAAACCTCACCTGATAATTTTTTTTCTCCTTTTCTAGAGTTTGTAGGAAGAAAAGCAGTCTTGCTGCTTTTCCAGTCTCTAGTTAGTTTCATAAATGAAAACTGAGTAGTCACAGGATTGAACTGATGAAACTATATTCTTACTTCTTAAAGAAGCAATAAGTGATGGGAAAAGTTGGTTTAGCACTTCAGGAAGCAGTAATTTCAAGCACTTAGCTAAGATCTCTTTGCTGTATTTTATTGTTGGCAGCCTGCATTATCCTGCTTGAAAGTTTTTTCACATAAATTAGTTTATTGCATTATAGTTTAAAATTATTGTAATTCAGGTTATTTTGTTAAATGACTGAATTTAGTTTGAATCTAAACAATAAGAATTAATACACAGGATATAACAAAAAACAACCATTCTCAAATGCATCTTAAGACTTCTGTCATATGAAAGCTTCATGGTTTGTCTTTTGGCTCTATAGAAAGCTACCTTTATGAGGCTGAGAAACTAAGTAGTGCTGGAATGTACTAGGTACCTGTGTAAGATCTGCATTTTTCTTCTGAAGCTGCTCATGCTCTGCTGTTGCCTGGCAGTAGGGTTGATAACCTGAGTGAGAGCTTGGAGCTGATAATTGGAAAGCTAGTGAATCTTCCTCTTCAGGATCATGGTCTTCTCACAGATTAGGCTGAGAATCACCGCAGACTAGTTGTTCTTCTGAAGTTCTCATCTCTCTGTGTTGTTGCTGCTGTTTTCCTTCTTCCTCATTTCCAGGACTCCTTTTAACAGTAGGAAACGGGAGCAGTGTGCATGACATTCGGAAATAAAGTGGGTTTTGGACTACAAATTTCTGAGGTTTCTTTGTTACCTCTTGTAGAAGATAGTGATCTTTACTACTCTTTCTCCTTGGATGAATCTCATGTCGTTTTGGATCTGAAATCAGTCAAGCTCAGACTTGTTGGAGATGATGTTTTCAAATAAGGGAGTTGCCCTCAGTTTTTCCAACATTCATGATTCACCAAGGACCTGTAGAGTAGCACAGCACGTGGTGGTACTTTACTTCTTAAGGAGATTAGCTTCCTGATCAGGAAAAATCTCCATGAAATGTAATGTGGAATCATGTAATTATTTTCCATAGTAAACAAAAAAAAAAGTTTACTACTATTCAACATTGGCTTATGGCATTTTAAGCATACTTTTGGTTTTCATATCCATCTGCTTCATGTGTATTGAATAGGTTCATTTCTCTTAAGTGGCAAATTTGAAGACGTAAGCGTGGCACAGAACTTAGGAGTGCCAAGGCATAATGCACACAAACATGGTGGTCTTTGCTGAGTCCCATCTCTAAGAGTTTTTTGTCACCTTACCAATTTGAAGGTATTTTACTTGCTTCCAAGTTGAAATGATCAAATATGCATGTGTAGATTTGTTAGAAATGTCAAGCTTGTGGTATTTCTTGTCTATCTGCCATGACCTTTCTGAGGAACTCTATGAACTAGGGTGGAGAAACTCATCTGAATCGTTTACAGACCAGGACTCTGACCTCTCTAAACTTCTTAGTTTGAGTATTACGGAACTTGGCCATGTTCCTGCCACTTCTGAAAGGGTCTCTAAATCAAATTCTAGTAGGCCGTACTTACTACATATTAAATGCTTATAAGGTTAGCAAGCTATTCTGTTGTGGAGTTGGTGCAGGAGTCACAGAAGTTTGTTGATGGTGGTTTTTTGGCTTTTTTTAACACAAAATAATGTGTAAAATCACCTGAGCAGAGCATTAAAATGTCACCAAAATCTGTTCGTTAATTCTTCAGAGTGCTTGGCAAGTGCCTTCTCTTTAGCTTCTCAAGATGCCTTCGCAGATATGTGATATGATGCAGTCCTTCTGATGACATTGAGAGCTGGTGCCTAAGGATAACAGGGAGAGGTAGCCCTTTTAGAAGTCCTAGAGTGGCCTGAGCAGTTTAGTACACTAATCGGACCTGGCGTATCATTGGTAGTTTCCGTTCCTTTGAGACATCTGATCATTGCTTCTGCCACTGTTTTGGACTGACTCTTGTATTTTAAAAACCTTTAAAAATGGCTGGGGTAATTCCATATCAAGTGTTCAGCATAGAAACCACTGAACTACTGTTTCCGAGTTCAGTGAAATCTTCAAGTCCTTTCTGTAAATTTTCTTGGGCTTCCAGCTTAGCCTGTCTTCTGATCTTGCTCTTTTTCCTCTACCTCCTGTCTTGTGGTATAAAGTTACCAAACTTACAGGAGATACAACAGAAAGGTCTGACATTTTCTGCTGATACTCGGCTGTGTAAAACTGTGCTGGGTAGGCAGATTCCTTTTGAGTAGCTCACTTGACGAGTCAAGTGGTTCCCTGACTCTGCTTGTGTTGAGATACACAGAACTGTAGTTCAGTGTTCAGCTGCTTTTAATGCTGCTCCCTTGTTGGAGCTCCAAGTTCACTAGCCAAACTTGAGAAGTTAGACAGCCTCCATTTGCTTAAACTTTCTAGAGCACCCTTCTGTGGCTGGGTAACTGTATGCAATGGGAGCGTGAGTCACGTGGAGAAATACTTCAGGAAGAACAGCAATTACCTTTTACTAATTGAGGTTTATAAAGGTTCTGTTTATACCAATCCAGTTATTGCCTGCCTTGGCTAGGGAGCTTTTTATAACTCTAATGAAGTGAGTTTAACATTTGGGACAACTGCTTATTGCAGTGCAATTTGCATGTTCAGTGGGTGCGTAAGGACTGTGTAGTGTTCATGCAGGCCAGGGTGGATCTTAAAGAGCAGGACTACTCTAAGCCTCTTTAAAATTTGCAGATAGCGGGTGAAAGAGTGATCTGGTGGCAAGAAAATATGCTAACTTAAAGCCACCACTAAAGCTCCCATATTATGTGAATGCATTATGGGGCATAGTGATTTATTTACCAGTTTTGCAAATACTAACACTATAATCAATCTAGTTTTATTTTTTTGTTGATAAAGAATTATCTGAATTGGAACTGTTAATGTTCTTTGCTCTTATCAAGGTCCCTCCAACTAGAAAGTTTTCTAGAAATGTGTCATCTTGATTTTTCTGAAACTGCTTACAGGTCACTAGCTTTCTTAGGTTCTCTGGATGTTCATACGAAGAAAAAAAAATCTTAAAAATGTGGTGATGGCTTTTAGGATACAATAGCAATTTTCTGAATAAGGTTGCAAACCACACATTTTCATTGGGCTTCTTAGCGTGTCTAACGGTGTCATCTTTCCAAAATGCTTCCCTTCCTGCTTTACCATAGTATGAATGCCTTTAATGTATTTAACCTTGCAGCAAATCTCAGACAGGAAAATGCTTTTGTTTCCACTTTATTGCTGGGATTTTGAAATACAGATGTTTAGGTGTCCTGCTGAAATTCATAAAAGGAAGCCTGTGGTGAACAGGAGAGTGAAAGCCTGGTCTCTGGAGACTGGTGATAGTTCCTTGTTCTTTATTTATTTATTTATTTTTATTCCTAGCTTGTCCTTTAGACTACTCAGTTAATACTTTAAATTGCCAACATTTGATTTACCATCCAATAGTGGGTTTTGGTTTTTTAGAAATGTAGTGAATATATGGGCACAAAGAACCAGTATAAGAGACTTCTTCATGTCTGGTGTGCATGTGAGATAGTTTGGGTTTTTGCTTACTTGCATAAGCTGGGACATAATGGAATCCCAGAGCACTGGGGTATTTATATGCGGGCTGTGGAAACTGTGCCCTGAAGCACAACTCAGTCCTGTAGGTACAGCATGGACATGTGGAAGACTACTTGATAAGCCTTCATGGAAATAGTAAATTCTATAGATTAAGCCCTCAGTACCTCAGCATAATTTACCAGGGTTTGTTTTTCTTTCTGGATTTACAGAGATATGAAAAATGCTGTAATTGGAAACAACAAACAAAAAGCCAACTTGATTGTTTTGGGAGCAGTTCCAAGGTATGTCCTTCGCTACTCTCCTTTTCACTGATTCACAACAGGTCTGCAATAGTGATCCTTAGATCACAGGCACTTTCTTGTTTTATCTTTGATTGTAGTTGACTGCATACTTTCTTTAATGTAACTGAGAGACGCTTGAAATATCTGTTAAACTCATATATTACGGAACAGGCTGTTGAGTAATGCTTTTAATTTAGAATTTCATAGAATTCTCTAAAGTAGACTTGGTGGTTTTTATTAAACTTTATCAGCTCAGGAATGAAATCTAATTTCTGACACTGATGCTATTAATGATGGATGAAAGTCATTGTATCTTAATGCTGTTCTTCAGCCAATTGCCTGGTGAGTTCACAAGTGAAAATGTGTAAGGTTATGTTAAAGATACAATTAAAAATGCTAAAAGACATCTGAGATAATTTACTTGTCTTCTCCACCTGCTTCAGAGGATTAAAACCCATTGGTCATACTTTATTGCTGAATTACTGCTTCAGCTGATGTTAACATTTTCTGGATCCTGATTCCACTAGTACAAATTTAACAGGTAACTTCAGCTACTGGATTGCTCACTACAACTTTCATTTCACCCCTCTTCTCCTGCAGCTTGCTTTCAGCCGCAATTTGCAGCAATGGAGAAGGAAAACATTGAGCACTGCATTACTTGTGTGGGACCCACCTATGATCCTTTTGCTGAAATGGCAGCTAGGTCCCAAACCGTCCTGCTTGAGAAAGCTTCTTCTGTCTTGTCAAAAAATACATTTTATTTGCAGGGAATATCTTCTCACTTACAGACTGAGTTTGTGTCTAGGCTAGTCCTTTGAATTCTCTAGGGATTAGCTGTGAGGAAGCCCCCTCTACAAAACCTGCTGAATTATATTCCATTTTGACCAAATATAAACAGGTGAAGAGAAGACTTCACATGAGATGAAAAGATCGAAGTGGATATTTGTTGAAGACTATGTAAAGTTTAAGGAATTTTTTTCTGTAACAGGTCCTAAGGGATTCTTGCGACTACCATTGATTCTTGTGGTTCCCATTTTAAAAGGGACAGATGATCTGCAGCTTCCAAATCTAGAACCTGCCTTTTCTTAAATTTTGTAGGGCTTCATATTCCTTCAGTTATCCTGCTTTCCACTGTTACTTGTTCTGTGCCCAGTAATGAAAATCCAAAAGTGTTGGGTTTTGGTTTTTTATTCTGTTGTTAATGGCTTCTGGGTGTCCAAGTAAAATGATATGGTTAACTTATAACTGCAAATGAATGACAAACAAATGAATTTGGAAAATCTTAAAAGATAAACTGTTGTGCTTGTCCTCACTTCAGTACAATTTATCCTCAAATGACAGGAAATCTAATGTCAAGGCTTTTCAGACTAGAGGTATAGATGAAGGTAAATTGGCTGGGTTATTGTGAGAAAAGACAATTCTCACTGGCTAACTCTTAAGTGGCATCATCTACCCCCAAGTGCCTTTCGGAAGGCTTTAGAATTTCCTTAAGGTGTTGCAGACAGACTTAAATCAATCATGCACCATTTGGATTAGAGAACTCCTCCTGTTCTCCCTAACAAGGGAATCCATTGGCTTTTTTGACTTGCCTTCTAATTCATGAAATGGCTGCTGAAGCCATTAGAGTATGGGAACCTTTGGAATTCCAATCTGCAAAGTCAAACCTTTCCCTGAATAAGAACAGGAGCAATCAAGCTAGCATTCTTTGTTTTAAGTCTCACAGCAAAGTTAATGAGGAGAACAGTTTTCACAGAGTTAGATTGCGGTCTCCCAGGGGAAGCTGATTCTTTTCTGTAATGGCATGGGGATTGTTAGAATTATTCTGCTGCTGCTTTGTCCTGTGCTTCAACTTCTTGTTTACTCACTTCTTGCTTCTCTCTCCTTCCCCAAGTATTCCTCCAACAAGCTTTCAGAAGAGACCCTTTAGACCCAAAGAACCCTGTCAGATTTCTGTCACTTAGTGGAAAAGAAAACAGTATGTTCAAATATTAGAACAGACTCATATGAGGTTTCAAAACAAGTGTAGGAAGTATCTTTTGTTTGAAATTGGGCCAAATACTACCGGTAGGTATGAAGTATCCCTGGTATTTTAAAATACTAGACTGCTGCTTGGTTGGACAGAAATGCAAAGTCCTTTGAAGATCTCCATACAGGAAGAAAATGCTGGGGAAGAATGGCTGAATCACCATCACTTCTAGGCCAGTGGCCTCCTGAGTCCATGAGCTGACTGCTTAGTGGTGTCATCTTTAGAAAGGGAGATGTATCTATATCTTAAATATTTTTTTTATTGTCTCTTTGAAGTTCAGTCTGACCTATGGTTACTTCTTAACCGCTTCCTCTGAAGAGGGTGCTATGAAAAACAAAGTTGATTGAAGAAAGCTTGCAGAATTGCCGTGCCTGGACTTTAGAACTAAGAAGCGTTAAGAACTGTACAAATGTGTACAGAAACATGGTCCTAGATGTTAAGAATATAAATGTAGCCAGCCTGTATGTGGGTTTTGTTCCTTAGGAAATTATTTTCTATATCTCTTCCTCTCTACAGAATGAGAGTTATTCCTCTACATTCTCATGAAATGCTGGCCTCGGCATCTCTGTCAGGACTGCAGAAATTTTACTTCTTGAAACTGTCACTTTTTAGTAGCAGTCTCAGAAAATAAAATTTCTAAAATTCAGGGGGGAAAAAAAAGGTATTTTAATGCCATAATACCAAGTTTTTTTCACTGGCAGACCAACTTAAAACAAAAAGTCATCCTTGCCTAAAAATGGTTTACTACTGTCCTTCAATTTTCTAGGCTTTTTGCCTTCTACCCCACAGAAGTGCTAGCAGAGAATGAGGAAGTCCATAATAATTACTGGTGTGCTCCTTCACTTGACAGTTTTACAAGAACAAATACTGCGGCTCTTGTGCCTATCAATGTCAGACACTTCTTCAGAGTCCAAGTTCAGTATTTAAAGCTTTTTGTCAGTTGCTCTTACCTCCTAAATCTTAGGAAAATGATTGAATCCTTAGTTCAAATGTAAATTGTTCTTTTCTAAGTCATCTTGATAGGACCTCAGACTTAACAAAACAATGTTCATTTAATAGCAGTTAGTCTGTAGCGCTGCTGGCTCCCAATCCTCTGAGTTATAATCGAAGCCCCTTTCTGGTGGCATTTGTAATAGAGGCTAGAAAAACACTTGTTTACTGTGGAGTCCAGGCTGACAATCGTATTGTCATCATATTCATTGCCACTTAATAACACCAAAGGTACAGGGGAAATAAAGGCTCTCACTTAAGTGGTTACCAGGACCACCCAGATATCTTGCCATTCTTTGACATAACTTCAGAAGCTAAGTAGTCTTTCCCTTCCTGCTCTGCGGTACCTTGAGGCCTTCTTTATACACTTTCCCACAAACTGCACGTCAGCTACCCTTTAAGGCCACTGAATTAGTGAGTAGGTTAGGCTCTGTTGTAGGCAAAAGTTGTTGCTCTTAAGATCCTTCTGAATTCTGTAGTAAACAGTCTAAAGCCTCTGGCTTAGAGAGATGGAAAAGAAATCCTTCAATGAAGTGAACACGTGAGTGAGTTCTTGATAACTGTTTTGCAAGACCACTTCGGCACTCAGTGGTTTGTAATCCAGTCAACAACTGGGCCTTTCAAGCCTGTGACATTTTCTCTCTTCCTTCATCTGGTGGATGGCAGAACGTAGAGAAGGCAATATTAAATTCCAGATATCACAGCATAGCTTTGTCTTCCTGTACATTGTGGTTACCTGTTGAAGCCCTGACCTCTGCTATTTTGTCAAAAATGTTAGCTGAATCAAGTTATTGGTTATCTAATCATTACTGAGGGTTTAATATTAAAAGTCTAATCCACTTCAGACCTAGTTTCTCATTAAGAGCTTCAGTTATTCCTTTGCTCCAAAATGAATACAGAGTTTTAAAAATCAAATCTTAAACCTAACCACCCAAGACCTTTAACAAAAACACAAAATCATTCTTGTCACTTACCAAAAATAATTTTCTAAGTTCCAGCTGATTGTTCTCCAGGGTCTTAAGGGATCAAGTCAGTTGTCTGGAGCTGTAACATGGTAGTGTACTTCTTTCCAAAGCTAAAGGTTTATCTCTAGGTAGGTGCACCTCAAAGAACTTTATAGAGTTAATTTTCACCTTTCCCTAAGTAATTTATTAGGGATTCTGTTTAACTGTTGGGGTTTTTTTTGTTTTTTAATTTCTTTGGAGCACATTTTAAATGACATGTAGAATGGCGGCTGAACTCTCATCCATTCCATCATTTGAAATTTGAGTTCTGCAAAGTGTAGTTATGTTGTCTGTGGAAATGAAAACCAGTAAGAATTTGTTGGGGTTTTAACTTGTTTCTAGGGCCGTGAGCACACCAGCATGGACACCCATGAAATTTTATGTTTCAATTTATTGTTAAATATAATCAAGTTCCTTCAGGCAGTGTTCTTTTAGAGTTTGCCGAAAAACAAGACTGCTACTTTGATAACTGTGTAACCTGCTAATAAGATGAGAATATATCTCTATTAATTGGAAGGTCCTGTTACATACCAAAATCTGTCAGCTAAGGAAGAGGATTTTATATAGGCTAGTCTCTGCATTAAACACAAGAAAAGCAGTTGTGTA
The DNA here is from genome assembly GCA_034008185.1 of Gorsachius magnificus. Lineage (NCBI taxonomy): Eukaryota > Metazoa > Chordata > Aves > Pelecaniformes > Ardeidae > Gorsachius > Gorsachius magnificus. The sequence continues at coordinate 22,052,311 of CM067087.1, read as the reverse complement.
GATTTTGTGTGCAGTATTGGCTGGCAAGTACTGGAAAAATTAAAACTGATGTACTGATAAGTAGCGGAATTCACATATGTGATAGCCTTTCAGATGTTTGAGTGTGTGTTCCTTTTGTTTCAAGATTTAAAAAGAAAATTTAGGCAGGATGGTTTTGCATTAATTCTTTGTTTAAATGCATAGTATTACAAATGTGTAGGTGATCCATGTTGCTGATGCTTGATCATGCATGGAGTTTAGCAGAAGAGCACCCTTACATACTGAATACTTACATACTGGGATGCTGACTGTTGTGAGAGCAGTTGCAGCACTGCAGGGTGGAAAACCACCCTGTTGCTTTCAGCTTTTCTTGGAGTTACTTAAATAAATGTCAGATAAGGTTCTTAGTTAAACAATTAATTTGCTGTTTCAGTAGAATATAAGCAACAAAACCTCTATGTTTGCACATTTAGGATTAAAGAAGCTTGTGCGTGTAGCAAGTATGAGTTTAACACAAGAAAGTGTGTCTGTTAGTTTGCGTCCTGGAAGGCTTGGCCTCATGGCTGGAATATTGAGCAGCCTGCTCTAGCTGATCCTGCTTTGAGCAGTGGGTTGGACTAGATGACTTCCAGAGGTCCCTTCCAACATCTGTTCTGTGATTCTGTAGTCTGATTTAATGAACTGCCTTTATATGTCTAGTTTCTCTTGGGATTATCCTTGAAAATCACTCTAGAAGTTATTTTAATTAGTGTGTTTATAATGCTACTCCTGAAGGACTGGCCATCCTGTAACTGCAGGAGTGCAAGTACCTGCTTAACACAGCCCTCTCCTGTACAGACAGCACTGGCCTGAGTATTCAGCTCTAAATCCATCGTTAGCTAGTATAAGGACACACTCCCTTATCAGTGAGGGTATATTTTCAATTAAAAGCTTAGTTTCTTAATTTATAACTTTATATGCTGAAATTATGCATGAAAGATGTATTTGTGCAAATATTTTTCATGCACATGGAAATGTAAATATCTTTAATTACTGGCTGGTTAGGATTAGGCATAGCAGTATTGAACCCAGTACTATCCCAAAATGGTTTTAGACAGAGGTTCTCTAAACCACCTCTAGAGATATGCGCTGATCCAGGGACCTGATACTAAATTTTGGTGAAGAAGGAAAAGCATAGCAATTATGGATTAGGAGTTAACTTGCATAGATCTGACATGGCTTTTTCTTCTTTGTACCTGGGGCAGTAAAGCTGTTGAACTATTTCAGGGAACAAATTTAACCATCAGTTCTCACTGCAGTCTAAGGCTGGGTTACTAGACAGATGTGATTAGGTTTAGCAATGACAGCAGATAATTTTTTTGAATGTTTCCTAGTCTTAAGGTAGCCACCAAAAAGGAGTTCTCGTGTTGGAAAAGTTCTGGTATTGTGAAGTGAAAAGGGACAATGAATGGTGGAAACTGGTATGAGAAATATTTAACCTCTGTAGTTTTTTTTCCTCTATTATCTGAGTGATGGTAAATGATGTATGCTGTTGACTGTTTTTGTATTTGATAGTTTATTTTCTCAGTTTCTTTGTTAAACAAATAATTTAAGGAAGGTAAAAATCCTTAGTAGCTGGGGTTGTTTTTCTTGATAAAGGATGAAGAATATTGCAGGGTTGCCAGTTCTGATGAATTGTACAAAACCAGAATTCAATACAGTAATAAAAATAAAAAGAACTGCACCTTTGGGGGATTTCTAGATTGACCACACACAAAGGGAGCATGCAGTTACTTTCATGACACGGAAGAGGGAGAAGAACCCTCATCATGGAGGATCTACCCTTTAAATGGAAAGGAGACAGCAACTTCTTCCCGTCTAATTTGTCTGTGCAACACCACTTGTTAAAGAGAGAATAAAACATGAACCATTCTTAAGCATGAAGGGATGAAACATGCCTGCAGTTGTGCCTGCAGACCTGTGAAGAAAGATTTCTAGTTTGGAGCCTAGAGAAAGAGCAACTCTAGAAATGTCAGTGAAGCAACAGATACAGAGCTGGGAATATTATTCTTTTTCTGTGTTTTGGGTGATAAACTGGACTTTGATATGCCAGATAACGGGTCTTAATATGTGTGATAGGTTCTTTGCTGCTAACAGGAATGAACAGTGTTCAGAAACCAAGCTGGGAGGAACAAAAAAAAAAAGCATAAATAATTTAAGCTCAAAAAAAAAATGCCAGCTTTG